>CM055644.1:4397599-4810099 GCA_029378325.1 Elaeagnus macrophylla
AACATCCATTCAATTGAAATTGAACGACGACAATTTAGACTCGTTCAATATTTCACATTCAAATTGAATGTTCAATATTATAGAGGTGATAATTTTGTTATTATAAGTTTTAGGGGTATTATTTTTGGTAATTTTTCTTTAAAAATTATAAGACTAAGATTGCTTACTTTTCATAAGAACAAGACTTGTAGTGCCTAACTCATAAATTAAAGAACTAAAATATACATTTTAAAAAATTATACGATATTTAGTACTTAATTAATAATTACGAGACTAATATATTCATTTTATAAAAATTATAAGATCTTCGAGACCTTTTTTCCATTATTTTTTTATATAACATTACATAATAAATCAAACTCTTAATCTTAAATTTATATATGTTACAAAAATATTTTAGTACCACTAATCTATGACTGTTTGAGCATGACATCTCAACTATTTATAAATAGAATATATTCATATTTATCAATAATATTTATTTTAGTAATTTTAATCACATAATTTTTTTAAATAAATATTTTTAATTCAATAAAAGTATTAAAATTATGGACATATAGTGACTAAGTTTTATAAATAATAGAATTATAAGTGCTCAATTAAAAAAATTATAAAATTAAAATATTTATTTATATATAATAAAAAAACTATTGTAATATTTTTTTTTAATTATGAACTTTTAATATTACATATAATAATTACATAATTAAAATATTTAAATTAAATATATATCCCCATATTTATAACTCTCGCAACATACATTTTGTGCCCATTGGAAACAATAATAATAACAATATTTTTATTTGGTTACGTGCTTAGATGAACTTATATTAATCAAATATTAAATTTGACCCATTCAACTTTGGTTTAGGTAAAATATGACAATGAACTTATGTTTAATTTAACATAATAAAATATAAAAAATATTTCTCAAAAAATATAAAAAATATACATCGTATGATTTTAGTTATATTTAATTTTGTCAATTATCTTATAGTATAATAATATATACTTTAAATAAGCACCACCATAAGAATTACTTTGGAACCCCATCTATTAGAGTGTGTGTATTGTTATTTAAAAAAAAAAATTTAAGTTTGATTTTCATGTTTGATTTTTTTTTATTTTTTTATTTTAGGTGTAGTTTGTTGATTTAATTTATAAGATAATTGATTATTTTAATTTTTAATTTTAAATAATTATTTTATGATATATTATTATGGAAAAATTATTATTAAGAGAAAATCAATTGATTTAATAAACATTTCATCCTTAAATATATAATGTTTAATTCAATAGAACATAAACTTATTTATGATACTGTACTTCAATAAAAAAAAATTATTATTATAATTTATTTTAAAATACACATTCATTGTTCATTATAAATTATGAGAATCGAAACTTGAACTCACATCCTAAAGGAAGGATGTGATACCAAAATTTAATTCGGTTGCAATGTCACTTGAAAATGAATCAAATTAAAAAAATTGATCTTAGCCTAATAAATTCCTAAATAATTAGGCATATTTAAATAATTTTTTATAAAAATTGGGCATACTTAAAATTAATTTAAAAAAAACATCAATAAATAAATAAAATTATCTATATTTAATGAAAATTAGGCATAATTTAATAAATTTCTAACTATCGAGATATTAAAATTTTGACAATGACTAGTTGCATCAAATGACGATAAAATAACTTGTTACGTTAGAAATTACATAAATTTTTGTTTGCAAAGACTTGTTGGTTTATAAAAGCACTCGTGCATATGTGGCACAAAATATGATCTTGGTATTTCATTTTATTTATGAAATTTGTCAACTTTAAATAGAAAACCAGGCTACTAATTTTTTTTTTCTTCTTGGCATAAGTTCATAACCATTACCGACAATCATTGCCTACTAGTCTGCTAACACAATTCATATTTTATTATTAAAAGGAAAGACAAAAGCCTTGTTTCCTTTGGTACAATGAAACATAAATGAAGAAAATGACACATATGCATGTATTATTTTAGTAAGCCGTCATTGTTAGGATTATTTATAATACTAACTTTTGTATCCGTAAAAAAATGTTAATTTAAATTTAATAAATATATAATAATATTAATTGTTAAATAATACCTACCATTACTCCAAAATTATTTGTTTTATAAAATAAAAAAATAAGTTTTTAAATATAAATTTTTAAGTTGTTTTTATTATAACAAAGTAAAAATTGATGTTAAAAATTTTGTAGAGTGATTTGTAGGAATATTCTTAAAATAAATAAATAATTAATTTATTAAAATATATAATAATTATTATTTTGTAAGCAATTGAATCCAAACGCTATACAAACATTAGTATATTGAAGCAATATTAATAAGACTTCCAAAAATTTATTTAATAAATAAGTGAAATATAATATAACAATAAATATGAACTTATTTAATTAATATTTATACTATTATCTAATAAGTTAATCATACGTAAACACGATAGAGATGACTTTATCAAATCTACTAAGTGTTTTTATAAACATTTTTTTCTTACAAAATAACTTATATTAATTGACTATTTTTTAATTGTTATGAGATATGACATACAAAAATGATTATTGATTAGTTAAACATAAATATAATATGCTAAAAATGGATTAATTGAACCCAATCCACTTCTTTAATAGGTAAGCATGCATTATATGAATTGTCATCCTTATAATTTAGTTAAATCAATTAATAAAATAATAGATGTAAAGTGAATATACAATAAAATTAACAAAAAGAAATATTCATAAAAAATATATTCATTATTAGGATATAATGGTCTTTATTGGTGTAAAAATAAATTGGTCGACAACATAAAATTATCAAAATAATTATTCATAAAAAAAATATTTATTATTAAAATATTATAATATTTATTGGCCTAAAAAATAAAAAGCAGCAAAACGACCAAACATTGCCGCCTTTATAAGATAATGAAAAATATATCGTCTTATTCACCATTTAACAAATATATTACGTCATCACAATTGTTTTTTTTTTAAGTTGGGTATTAAAAATCTCGTAATTATTTAATTAAAATAATTTAATCCCATAATTATTATATTGAGCATAAAAAAATTTATAATTTTTTAAAAATATCATAATATTTCTGTTATTATGTATAAATGATCACTTTAGTCCAGTAATTTTTAAGTTAGACATTTATAGTCCCGTTATTTATGAAAGTTAGACACTATAATTCTTCAATTTTTATACTTTAGTTAGACCAAAAGTGATCATTTTAATAATTATAGGACTAAGATTGCTTACTTTTCATAATAATAAGGCTTATAGTGCTTATTTCATAAATTAAAGAATTAAAGTACTCATTTTAGAAAACTATGGGATCTCTAGTGTCTAACCTAATAATTACAAAATTAATATGCTCATTTAATAAAAATTATGGGGCCTCCACAATATTTTTCCATTATTTTTTTGTATAACATTACATAACGAATCGAAGTCTTCATCTTAAATTTATATGTGTCACAAAAATATTTAAGTATCACTAATCTAAGCATGTCATGTTAACTATTTATAAATAGAATATGTTAGTATTTATCATTAACATTTATTTCGATAATCCTAATTCCATAATTTTTTAAAATAAATACTTTTAATTTAATAAAAATATTAAAATTATGGACATATAGTGGCTAAGTTACATAAATAATAGGACTATAAGTAATTACTTAAAAAGTTATGAAATTAAAATACTTATTTATATATAATAACAAAATTATTGTGATTATTTTTTAATTAAGAACCTTTAATATCGCATGTAATAATTATAAAATTAAATTACTTGAATTAAACATGTATCCCCATATTTATAATTCTCACAATATACATTTTATGCTCATTATATACTGGAAACAATAATAATAACAATACTTTTACTTAGGTTACGTGCTTATATGAACTAATATTAACCAAAAATTAAATTTTACCCATTCTACTTTGTTTTTGGTAAAATATGACAATGAACTTACGTTTAATTTATAATGATAAAATATAAAAAATATTTTTCAAAAAATATAAAAAATATTTCTCAAAAAATATAAAAATATATACATTGTGTAATTTTAGTTATATTTAATTTTGTCAATTATCTTGTAGTGTTGTAACATTTACTCCAAATGAGCACTGTAAGAATTACTTTCGAACCCCATCTATTAGAGTGTGTGTAATGTTATTTTAAAAAAAATTAAGTTTGAACGAAAATGATAAAATAGGTACACTCTTGACAAGTCTAATTTCAAAGATGTATAAGGACAAACGAAATATCAATGAATACATTATAGAGATGTCTCATCTTGCTTCCAAGTTGAAAACACTTAAGTTAGAACTCTCTGAAGACTTGCTAGTGCATTTGATTTTGACATCCATTTTGGAACAATTTAGGCAGTTTAAGGAGAGCTATAACTGTCAAAAGAAGACTTGGTCTTGGTTTTTGAATGAGCTTATCTTATATTGTGTTTAGAAAGAGGAAATGTTGAACACAAAGAAGGACAAGGTAAAGAAAAGGAAGAAGATAAAGAAGCTGAACATACGACACCTCTAAATAAATTAGATGAACAGGAAGACATTGATTGTTTCTTCTGTGGAGTCGAAGGACATAAAAAGAAGTAATGTATCAGCTATCATGCATGGTGTGCTAAGAACGGTATGCTTCTTAATTTGATTTGTTCTGAGGTTTATTTAACTTCTGTACCTAGACACAAGTCGTGGATAGATTTTGGTGCAACAACTCACATTAATGTGTTTGCAATGTTTTCGAGAGCCAAGTGATGGTAAAAGATACATCTATGTGAGCAATGGTATATTAGGTATAAAAAGAAAATTAACTAGTGAGAATTCGGTTGCGTTATGGTACTAGTGATTAGGTCACATCTCCAAACGGAGAATAGAACAATTTATGTCAGATGAAATTCAAGACCATTTAGATTTTACAAATTTTAATATTCATGTTAACTGTATAAAGGGAAAACAAACCCATAAAAGGATATATGAAGTCAATAGGACTTTGAAAGTCTTAAAACTTATACATACAGATGTTTGTGTGTTACTGCCTATAGTTGCTTAATTAGCAATATTTTATAATATTCATAGACAATTTTATTAGGTATGACTATATATTTCTCATTCATAAAAAAAATTTAAGACTAAAGTTGAGAACCAACTCAACAAAAGGATCAAATGCGTCAGATCTGACAGCGGTGGTGAATATTATGGTAGATATGAAAGTTTAGGTGACCAACGTCCATGACCATTTGCTAAGTTCCTAAAAGAATGTGGTATCATCCAACAGTATACTATACCGAGTTTGTCCACTATGAATGGTGTTGCTGAAAGATGAAACATGAAGCTTAAGGATATGGTGAGGAGTATTGATGAGTGCTTAAAAACTATTAATATTATGTTATTTATTGTGATTAATTGTGATAAATAGATTTGATTATAACTCTTTTATTTAATTATTTTCATAAATCTATCAATTTAGAAGCATGATATATTTTTATGTATTTCAGATATTTTTAGCTACAAAAGAGATGAATAATATAAGCACATGAAGATGGGACACTTCAAACACTCAAATAGCAACCTAGGAGCAAAAAGGACTAAGGCATGTAAGTCTTACATTAGAAATCAACCAGTTTGTAAGGGTTACATAATTAGTTTGTGCCGCGGCGTACTACTCTCGAATTTTTGTCTGGGCCAATTATGTCCAACCCTTACATCTATAAAACTTCCTTTATGTTTTCAGCATTACATAAAATTTTTCACACAATTTGGGGATGATTTTTTACTAAACTAAACTAGGTTTCGGAGCTTTGTCTCATCCTAGGGAGGCAAGAGAGGTATATCTAAAGGAGACAATAAGCCTTTTAAGATTGAAGATCAATCTTTTGGGGAAGAAAACATCATCCAAGCTAATTTTGGTATCTAGATTTAGGTTACTTGTTGTTGTTAGATATTTCTTCTTCTACTTTTCTCTCTAGAATGTATGTTAGATTATATTTGTCTATGAATATTAATCTAAACATGTTTAGCTGAATTTAACTATGGATGTTTAGCTTTTGTTGTCATATTTGCTAGATTTGTTATGGTGAATATTTTTATTGTTTAAATAAATAAAATTTCCTTTTAATTAAGAATTTGTTTAAATGTTTATTTGTGAATACTTATGGGCCAATTTGAAATTCATAAATGGATTGAAAAATCTTAGAGTTTAGTTTTAGGAATACTATCTTAAATATATTTTGAAAAACTTAATCAAAGCTTCAAGTTGATGACCTAGCCATGTCATTAGTATAATTGACATATTTTTTCTTGTGCATAATTTATTTGCTATTTAATATACTCGATCATAGGATATTAATTAGCTAATCAACAAAGAAAATTACCCAATCGTAAGAATTTTCATAAATAAAAGGAAAGCTGGTAATCTTTATTTATTAGAATATTCGTGTTAATTCACCATAATATTTCGATGCAAGCATGATCAACCAACCTAAACGTCCATATATCCTCCATTGATATTTATCACCTTTTTGAGTTAGTTTAGATTTGAAATATTATTTTCTTTCATTCGTTTGCTACCATTGATCTTGTTCTTGTGTCTAACTTCATTTATAGTTTTAGTTATTTACAGTTTTATTAGCTTTAGGATTCTAGTTATTTAGAGTTTTAGTAGTTCTAGAATTCTAATTAGTTAGTATTTTAGTTACTTTAGGACTCTAAAGAGATTAAGAAAAAGATTATTTATAACCACTACAATTCTTTGAGAGATCGACCTCAAAGTTTGCTTATCACTTGCTACGAGTGATTCGTACACTTGCGAGTACTATAATTTGCACATCAAGTATGACTTGTCATTGTACCTTATTAGAATCACTCTGGGGAGAAGCATTCAAGACTGCAGCATATCCTTAACATGGTTCCAACTAAAGCGACAACTAAAATTCTTTATGAACTTTGGACGAGCAAGAAGCCTAATTTAAAACACTTGTATATTTTGATATGTTAAACTGAGGTAAAGCCTTATATGCCTAATGAAAAGAAATTGGACTCAATGATGGTGAGTTATTATTTTATTCGATACTTTGAAAGATTTAGGGGGTATAAGTTTTATGATCTGCATCTAATTCAATTTTTTAGTCAAAAATGCCTGGTTCTTTGAGGATGAGAGTTTGTTGGGACAGATACAGTTAGGGACTTTGTCTTTGAAAAGGAATACATTGATATTCCCAGAAGTGCTATTGGCGTTGATCAAGATCTCATTCCTTATTTTGTTCAAGACACAATAGATTAAGACAATGTTAGAGAATCTCCCATTTAAGAAATTGTTTAAAAAAAAACAAACTCTACCACCTCAAGAACCTATGCATTAAGTAGATCCTCTAGACAAAGAAGAAATACAGTTCTAGATGACTACATTTTATTTCTCTAAGAACATAAGGTTGACATTGGAGTGACGGAATAAGATTCAATCAACTTCCATCAAGCCATGAAAAGTTCTAATTCTCAAAAGTTGATTGATGCCATAAATAAGAAAATTTAGTCCATGAAAGACAATGACATGTGGGATTCTGTCCCATTGATAGAAGGTGCGAAATCAATTGGTTAGAAATGGATATTTAAGCCCAATTGGGTTTCGAAATGTGATGTGAAGAGGTATAAGGCTCGTGCTTTACATAGAAAGAAGGCATTAACTATAAAGAGACTTTCTTTCCAGTTCTTCAAAAGACTTGTTCATAATTATAATGGCATTGGCAGTGCATTTTGATCTTCAGTTATATTAGATGGATGTAAAAACGACGTTGCTCAATGGTGCAACCAGAAAACTTTGTGTCAGGAGACCTAAAGAATATGGTTTGCAAACTTTTTTAGAAATCTATCTATAGACTCAAGAAATCATCTCGACAATAGTATTTCAAGTTTTATCAAGAGATTATCTCATTTGATTTTGAGATGAATTTGGTCGATGATTGCATATACTATAAGTTCTATAAGAGCAAGTATATATTTTTTTTTTCTAGTTTTATATGTCGATAACATTTTGCTTGCCAATAAGGCTTATTGCACGAAACTAAACAATTTTTAGCTAAGAATTTTGAGATGAAAAATCTTAGTGACATCTCTTTTGTTTTAAGAATACAGATACACCAGGATCACTCTCGAGGCATTATAAGATTATCACAAAATAGTTAAATTGAAAAGGTTATCAAGAGATATGGCATACAAAATATCAAACCAAGTGATAACCATGTGCTTAAAAGAGACAAGTTTAGTCTTAGTTAGTGTCTTAAGAATGACTTTGAGGAAAAAGAAATGGAGAAGATTCCTAATGCATAAGCAGTAGTGAGTCTGATGTATACTCAGGTATATATACGTTTAGATATTGCATACATTTTGGAATGTTTGGTAGATATTTAAGCAATCCACACTACCACAAAACTGGCATATGGTCACGGTTTTTAACCGTGACTGTAGACCTATGGTCACGGTTTTAAAAACCGTGACCTAAGAAGGAGAGACCTTAGACTATGACCTATGGTCACGGTTAAAAACCGTGACCGTAGAATATGATATAGTCACGGTCTTTCTAAAAACCGTGACCAATTATTCACTTTAGGTCTCGGTTTTAAAAAAAACCGTGACCATATGTAATATTTAAGGCCACGGTTTTTAGAAAGACCGTGACTATATGATATTCTACGGTCACGATTTTTTCAAAAACCGAGACCATAGATAATATTCATTTCCAAATAGACATCTATTTTTCGGCACTTTTGGTCTCGATTTTTCTGAAAACCGTGGCCTTAAATGTTACATATGGTCACGGTCTTTCAAAAACCGTGACTATAGGTAATGTTCATTTCAAAATAGTGACACCTATTTTTAGCATTTTAATAAATTTAAATACCTGTTTTTTCAATATTATAAGTGCAACATTCATATCCAAAAATATATTATTAAAACTAATATAGCGATTACATTTCATGCGATCCGAATTAGGTTTAAATTATAAATATTAATGCCCAGATTGTTTCAAAATTAATGGACACATTATACAGTGTCATATAATAATTACAATACTAATAATTAAACGTACATATATGAAATTAAACTAATTTAACAAATTTTGTGATGGTAGTGTGATGTAACAAGTTAGACATTGCCAATTAAACCAAAAAAATGCTACTATCACCACCAGGAGGCTGGCGAACACCACCTAGATAATCTCTTGGTTCTGCCTTTCCATCAGCAAAAATGTTGCTACCGCTCATTTCTCTCATCTTAGCCGTGCTAATTGCCTTTTCAGCAGAGCTTGGAGGAACATCTCCCTTAAAGATGTCATTGCCTGTCAACTCAGCAAAGGTTGTATTTTCATCCAAGAGTGTATTTTCCAATTTGAGATCCCTATGACAGATTTGCTGCAAGAGATAAACTTCATATTAATACAAAGAAAGATTTTTCATCACAAGTATTGGAAAAGGAAAACCAAGTTGAAATTGGCATACCATGGAGTGACAATAACTAACTCCAGATATTAGCTGTTGGAAGAAAAATCTTGCCTGCCTTTGATCAAAACCTTAGTAATTTCCATAGTTCATATAGATTTTAGATAACATATTAAATTAAGAAATAGATAAACTTGCCTCATCTTCACTAAATCTACCAGCATTGCATATTTTCTCAAATAGTTCACCTCCAGCTGCATATTCCATTACAATAGCTAGATGCGTTGAGGTCAAAAGGACCTTTACAAAACAAAACAAAAAGCAGGTGTTATCATGTTTATTTAAAACTCATAACTGCAATATACTGAATTTGATTGATTTTTAAGGCATAAGCATAACAAATGAAAAAGGTGAACTATTTATCTCTTTGAATCTGACAATGTTTGGATGCCTCAGTGATCTATGGTTTATGATTTCTCTCTGAACTTACTGGTCAATCTGAAATCAAAATACAACTTATATAATCAAGTAATCAAGAAAACCACAGCCACAATCATATAAGAACTATATTGGGGGGAAAAAAGAAGTCAGATAAGATAACAACTTAACAGAGACGATTATATATATCAAACACTGAACAAATAATAATTAATCAGATTCGCCGAACTATATATGCATTTTCTGAGTACTTCTATGTTTATAATTGAATGTCATGCAAAAGTTGTCCAAATAAAGATCAGAGTAAAAATAAAGTCAAAGCTAAAATTCTTACATGAGATGAGATGAGCACTGTACAAGAAGACAAGGTAAAGGAAGTTTAATACATAGATACATCTAGAAAAAATATATCAGAAACATTGATATCTTGATCCTAAAATTCAAAAGAGGCAAAAAAACAAGATAGATGAATACAAGTCCTAAGTGGTAGAGAAATCATTACTATTCAGTTTTCAACTCATCTACCCTTAGGTACTGAATGCTTTCATGGCTTCAGAATACCATACAGTTATAAGAATGCTCCAACTCAGTAAACAGAGAGACAAGCATAGAGAGAAACATGTATATTTGATAAAGATAAACAGTCATTGAAATGAAAACAAAAATCGTTTTGCCATAAATCTTGGTTACAAGCCCAATGGAAGAATTATACAAAACATATCAATGTCTCACAAACAATTGAAGATAATAGGAACACAAGCAATCTACACTGAAACAATCATTTCATGTTGGATCAATCGTTCCTTTGATTGCTGGGTCCAGAAGCTCCTTCTATTAGGATTTGAAGAAGAAAAAAATCAAAAAAATAAAATAAAATTGAACCCTAAAATGGGGATAATAAAGTTGAAAGGCAAACCCACCTCGGGTTCACGGACTTCATCGACGATACAGGGAGAAGCCAGGTGGAAAACTCCGGCACAGCCATTAATGGCCGCGAGAATGGATGGGTAGTCGAGAAGATCGATCTGGAACAAATGGAGACACTTCTCTGCTCCTTCAAGAGCTTCTAGATGCTTCGTCTCATTCTCGTCCCCTGCAATTGCATAAAAAAAGAACAAAATTATTGGAAGAAGATCAATAATAGCAGAGAAAACTGGCAAAAAGGAGCAGCGCTGGAGAGAAGAACGTCTTGGCGAAGAGGAGCACCTGGAGAGGATATAACATAAGATTCACTGAAGTAGTGTAGTTTGAGAACATCATCTACCGGTTGCATAACATGGTTCTTTCTTGCAAAACTTTAAATACCCACCTCAGATTTCGGACAAAAATTGTCATTTTAGGGAAATTCTAATAAGAAGCAGGAAATGCCAACAATTAATTTTCAAAACAATAACCACTTTACATCTTAGGGCGAATGAAGTACAACCACACACCACAAAGCTACTGAATTGAAAAAACACTCAAGGCATATGCAGCACAAGCCAACCATAAAAGTACTCGGTTGATCTATGAAGAATCTATGATCTATTTTTTTCTTTTCCTTTTTTTTCCTGAAAATCTATCATTCCTTCTCATTTTTCAAAAAAGAAAACACTCTCCTATCTCCCTTAAATTGTTTTGTCGACGAAGAACTACCTGGTACACGATTTTAGTGTCTGGTGCGTCTGGTGCAGGGGTAGTGGCTGGTGTAGCGACCGTGGGTGGTAGCTCGTGGCTGGTGCAAGGCAGGTGATGGTGCAGCGCGCGGATGGTGGAAGATTATGTTGGCTGCTGCAGATCTGGTGGAAGAGCTCGGCTGGGAGGAGGCACGGCGATAGAGGCTAGAAGTGGGCTGGAGGAGCTCGGCTGGGAGTGGGGTGGACGTTGGCGGCTGGACGTTGGCGGCTGGTACGTTGGCGGAGACTCTCTCAAGTAGGTACTCGGGATTTCGCCAGTTAACGTTATGTGAGTTAGGTTTTTTTTTTTTTTTTTGTTTATATATATATTATAAGGCAGTACTTTGATTTTAACTAAAAAAAAAAAAAAATTTTGGTCACGGTTTTAAAAAAACCGAGATTATATATATTTTTTTGTTTATATATTATAAGGCAGCTGATTTTTTCATTTTAACTAAAAAAAAAAAAAAAAAAACTTTGGGTCACGGTTTTAAAAAAACCGAGACTATATTATACGTTAAGGTCACGGTTATTTAAAAACCGTGGCTATAAATTTTTTCTGTTTTTGTAACTTCACTTATGGTCACGGTTATTTTAAAAATCGAGATTATATATATACACTATGGTCACGGTTTTAAGAAGACCGTGACCAAAAACCTATAGCCTCGGTTTTTTGTAAAACTGTGACCAATTTTCCGAGACTAAAGATCAGTTTTGTTGTAGTGCCATAAATGAACCATTGGTAGGCAGTCAAACGGATCTTAAGATACTTACTGAAAACAAAAGAATACATGGTCACATATAAGAGATCAAATAAGTTTGAGATCGTAGAGTATATTGACTTCGATTTATTGGATGCAAAAGTAGTATGAAATATACATCAGGCTATGTCTACCTACTATCTAGGGGTGCTATCTCTTAGAATAGTGCTAAACAGTTATAGCCTCTTCTACCATAGTAGCACAATTGATAGCATGTTATAAGACATCCAATTAGGGAATATGGCTACAAAATTTTGTCATGAGACTTCGTATAGTGGATGATATTGAAAAATTACTAAAGTTATTTTGTTAGTAGTGTTATATTCTACTAACAACAGGAGTTTGATAAAGTTAAAACATATAAACATCAAGTTCCTAGTTATCAAGAAAAAGGTTCAAAGTAAATAAGTATCTATAAAATATATCAGTACAAACTTTATGATAGGGGATGCTCTTACTAAGTGATTGGCACACAAAATATTTCTTGAGAACACTGTCTTTTGAGAAAATTCAATTTTAGTGAAAAATTTTAATTTTAAATGTTTTTTTATATAGACACATTTTCAATTACGTGATCATTAATGGGTCAAGTTATAAAAGATGTAACGAAGGCCACTTTGATAAAATGTTCGTATGGTTGATGAACATGATTGGTTAGATATATATCTCAATAATAACAACAAAATTGAGCTCGTACAGTTATTTTTACAATATATAATTATGAGGTTATATATATAGCCCAAGTGGATGATTATTGGATCCTTAATTCAACATTGGGCTTATATATGAATAATTATATATTTTAGGCTGTCATATATAGTTAAGCCCGTTTTAAAAGTGATATGATAAGGTTTAAGTAATTTGAGCTTTAATGTATATAATAATATGTGAGTCTTTAATATGTAGAGACATAAGAATAATTTTTATTTTAATGATCGGCTAAAATAAAAATACAATTATTATCTTTTTATGGTGGTTATGATGTTCAGGTCACACGTTTAATCCTTATTTATCTATTACCTCATCATCAGTGAGAGACACTACTACAATTTAGGCAATATAGGACGACTTCTAATATAGAGTGAAAAACAAATAGGGTGGTCTTAAGTATATGGCTGTCCTATAAGAAATATAAGACGACTATTACGGAAAAAATTAAGCAAAATTTTATAGGACGACTATTAGTCGTCTTAAAAAAATTCTTTTAGAATAGCTAGTAGCCTTCTTATATGTTACAGGCGTCCTAAAAAAATTTACATACAAATTCTTTTAGATCGGCTACTATATAGTAACATATAAGACGGCTAATAGTTGTCCTAAAAGAATTAGTGTGCAAATTTTTTTACTTTATTGTCTCTCTCGCGAAACCATTTAGTACCATGAAATTAAAATCCCTAGCTATCTCTCGAGAATTTTGAACCTCCCTGTCGCCATTGCCACCCACCCAATGCCTACCAGAGCCACTGAACTCCACCAACGCTAGCGTTTACCTACCACAACCCATACACCTCGCGCGACGTGAACCCATACCCGTCTACCATTGCTCGCCGTTGTCCTCTCCCCATGCGAACCCACCCCAATTTGTTTAATTAGGTTGCATTACAGTTGAAGAATTAGCAACAATGATATAGTCATTGGATCAAAATCCAATAGAGGAAGAACGTTAGGACATGATTAACAAAGTTGATGTCGATGGAAATGGTACTATTGAATTTGCTGAATTCTTAAGCTTAATGGCTAAAAAAAATGAAGGAATATATTATATATTTATTTATCAAATAAGAGGGGAAAAAAGGTTAACAATGTCTTTATTAATTTTGTAATATATATATATATATATATATATATATATATATATATATTTACCAGGAAACTGATGTTGAAGAGGAACTAAGAGAGGTCTTCAAAGTCTTTGACAAGGATCAAAATGGATATATATCTGTAAATGAGGTAGATTTTCCTAATTTTTGCTATTTGTAGAAAAAATATCTACATTTAGAGCCATTTGGGTGTCACTTGTTAGGAAAAATTTTCAATTTTTCTGTTATTTGTTTTGTTCTTAAATACCATTTTTCCTTCTTTCTTTTAAAAAAAAGATTAAAATTATATATATAATTACTAACATAGATGCAAATAAATGTATTTATATTCCGTACATGCATGATCTAAATTGTAGATGGGTCATGATTGTCAAATAATAATATCACTTAAAACATTTTAAAATAGCTTTGGTTTTGCTCTTCTTTTATTAATTTTTATTGTTTTCTTATTTATCCCACTTGAATGTAGGGTTCGAGTATTTATTACAGGTATATGAATGATATAAGCATTTTTTTAAAAAATATTTTACGTATTATTTGGTCGGATAGTATATATACGCTGTAACTACTAACTAGTAACAAGCGGGGCTGTGAAAAGAAATAATATAATCTTTAAGGAACCTAGAACATAATAAAATGCAATTTAATTATCACACACGTTTATTTACGATCATTCTAAATAAGGTGTTGAAATTTTGTTGATCTAAACAAAAACATATATGAACAGAGGTCTTGGAATATATTCTAAATCAATTTTATTGGTTGTTCTCTGTATTAAACATTGAATAAATTTATTTTTCAAAAAAAATGATTGTACTAATATTATATTTAATATTACTTACTTCAAAATTAATGAATAATAACTTCTCTTAAATTATTAGTCAATTACTTTATGCAAATTATTACTTTGATAAGAATAAGTAGAGCAAGCAAGCAAATTGGGGTTAGTTGTTATGAGATAGATTTCTATAGCATTGAAAAGGGATTGCTAGCAAGGAAAAATAAATAATATATAGGAGTACCATAATGAAGAAAGGATTAAACTTGTATAAAAATAAATTTATGTGGATAACCATGAGATCAATTTTAATTTTAAAATAAGGGTAATTCATATGTTTTTATCTTAGTTTATATTAGATTCTTTTGAGAGTATTCGTATCACTGATAAGATGTGCTTTCTAATTTTTCTCATACATTGAACATTACCCAAGCAAATATAATTACAATTAAATTATTTTTATTCTTAAAAGGTAGCTACAAATGTATATTATATTCATAAGTATTACAAAGTCAACTTAATTATATAAAGTCAACATGCTTGTCAACAAATTTAATACAATGATGGCTTCAATGTGCCTCGTGGTTCCATATTAGAGATCCTAAGTATCACAAATGTACATTATATTCATACTTGTGGTACAGTTAAGGTAACATACATATATTTAGATTTGCTTCTATATTACATAATATTTTTTATGTGGTACGGTTTATATTATCTCTATTAAAATTAAATCTTATGAATGTGGGTATTATGTCATAAAATAATTGTTATAATTAAAATGACATTATAAACGTGGCATCATTAAAGTGAAAATTTAAATGTTAATCATAATTGGATTCCCGTTAAGATTAGTGTTTTAGTTTATAAATTTTTTCAATTATTTTTTATGTTTATAATAACTATTTTTGTTTAATTATACATAGTATCCAAAATAATCTGAATCCTATAAATGTAGGTACTTAGTCATGAAATTCATGGATACATATGTTACCAAATTTATTAAAAATGTAGACACAAATGATGTACTGGTAAGCTTAAACTATATAAGTATGTATATATAAGTTAATATGTAAGATTATTAATTATTTAACTCTAAAATATTTTATATATCTTGTATTGTAGTTTTCAAGTAAGAATCTATACACACCAACAGAGTTATTGATATTAAGGCATGAATGGTGTATGTATGTGTATAATTATCTTTCAATAATTAATGAATAAGATTGCATGTTAATCAACCTATCTTTTGTATATATTAACATTTTGTAGTTAATTTACATATGTGTAGCAAGTTTTAGTATGTACTTATGTTTCATATATGTTTCTGTAATATATAAGTCTTATGTGTGTATATGTGTATGTGTATACTTTTGAATGAAGATGTTTTAATATGGATTTGTGTTTACTTTTAAATGTTATGCTTAGAGATATATTCTGGAATTTTTTTTAATGAAATTCATATTTGTACAGGTTTTGTATACATTTCTAGACAATTAAAAAAAAAAACTTTATAAGACGGTCACTGATCGGCCTATAAAATTTTTTAGGACATTTAAAAAAAAAAAACAGTTAGTAGCCATGCTATAGTGACAGGCCTAAAAAATTTTTTTAGGATTGTCATTAACTATCCTACAATAATGTTTTATAAGACGGTCAGTGGTTGTCTTATTTTTTCAATTCTTTTAAGATTGGACTTTATAAGACGGTCACTAACCTTTCTATAAAGCGTTATTTGTAGTAGTGAGACTAGAGAGAAAGCTAAAGGGTTATCTAAAGAAAACATGTAAATTTGGAAGAAAAATCACTCAATTCTAAAAATAAATTGATTGTTATATGGATTCAAGTACCCTTCGCATATTTATCTTTATTCTTAATGATGTTCCTAAATATATTATTGGTGATAATTTTTACCAAAATGTAATTATCTAACAAGAAAGGCTTTTCTTTATAATTTTTGTTTTCTTCATGATGAATATTAATCTCCTCGTTTCGATGTACAATCTTCAACGGTAAATAAGTATTATTATTAACGGGGCGAGGCATAGAAGTTATTTAGATTATATTATTTATGTTATTTAATTTTTTAGATTATAAGTGATGTTATTTAGTTCCTTAGTTTTAAAAAAAAAGGTTGATTAAAGACAAAATACATAATTTTAATAATTTTTTAATTAAAATATTATTTTTTAAATTAATATTTTAATATAAAAATATTAAAATAATATAATTTATCATTAATTGACATTTTAAAAAATAATATTTTAATTAAAAAATTATTAAAAGTATGTATTTTATTCTTAATTGATTTTTTTTTTAAATTAAAAAATTAAATAATATTATTTATAATTTAACGGACTTCCACCAGACTTTTCTCAATTATTAACTCATCTTCAGAAGAACTGAACTCATAGACCACGGGCTAGAAATTGTATTTAAGATAGCCTTATTATTATTATTATTTATTATTTATAAGATCGAATATAGTTTGTGTGGATAATGCTCACAAATGTGCTTCTTGTTGTTTTGCTCGTCTCGATCCTTGTTGTCAATAGGCAGTAATTTAGGGTGGTAAACACGAACAAATAATTTAGGGTGTTGTAGACTTTGATCATCAGTACCACAAGCATCCTCTGCTTCCACAACGCACATATATCGAGAATTATCGTCTCTAATATTATTGTTTACCGCCATTATACATTTCTTCTTCTTCTACGATCTTTAGCTTGTGTACTTGAGACAAAATATTTATATTTATCAATATAAACATTGTACTAGTGTATATATTATTACTATACATATTTGTTTATCTATTATTTGTAATATTTATCAATTTTACTCTTATCTTATTACTATATATATATTTGTCTATGTATTATTTGCTACGTTCACAAAATTTGCCTCTAATAACCCAAAAATTTTGCAACTTTTTCCATTCGCCTATTTACAATTATTAATACTTATCCACCCAAAACCTAAATTAATCTCAAGATCCGTATTCAGTACTTCTTCTTTCTCTGCAATTTCTCACAAGCATCAAATTAAAATTAAAAATTTCATATTTAATTTTATTTTTTAAAATAAAAATAAAAAAAATATAAAATGTTATAATTTTAAAATACATTATTTTGTTAAAATTTATTTAGCTTTATTTATGTCAATTACAAATATGTTATGAAAATAACAAAAAAAAAAAAACACTAACAAGCAAAAACGGAAAATAAATATATATTTTTCTTTTATGTTAATATTAATTAGGATAAAATTTTCATTATATCAATATAAAGTATTTAAAATTTAAATTAAATATTTTATGTCATTATTGATTAAAACAAATATGTATCTTTATTTAATTATTATTTTAAATAAAAAAAATTATATTTGATATTATTTGTTAAAATTAAAATATAAAGAATAGAAAATGTTATGATTTTAAAATACATTATTTTATTAAAGCACAAGCTTACAACTCAATCAAACAAACCCAAAGTCTCATCTCTCAACTACAAAGCAGAGCTAGAGACCAAGTAAGAAACAATACTAGCAGGAACACTAGTCATTAAAGCTAAAAGAGTCTAAACCAATCAAACCAATCATCCAACTAGCCTAAACAAGAAAGGTTTAAAGACAAATAATTAACACCAAACCAAGACTCCGAACAAAACATAAGCAAACAAACAAAAAAAGAAAACAAAAATGGCACACAGGCCAAACGACTCAATAAAAACTAAAAAATAGAACCAACATCACAAGTGCACATCACCACCAGCTACCTAAGGGCCACAAGTGCACAAAAGCAGAGAAAAACTACTCCATATCAGTTGCTGCATGTTCCTTCACAACCTTCGAGCTTGCATTAGCGGGACTCTCTGAGCCAACCTGATTGGCATCATCCATCATATTGCTTAAAAAAAATAACATCCTCTAAACCCTTCCTAGGCCTTTTACCAATTTTTGAAGACTGATCCATTGACATTTTTCCAAAACCTTTTCCTCTACCAGATTCAACATTATCTTTTCCTCTACCAGAGACCCGAGGCCCAAACCTCCTCTTCTCAACTTGACTACCCTCACCGAATGCAAAACATCCCTTCTTCCTTAAACACCCTCCTTAATATGCTTTGGAACCTTTAAGTTCATATTAGATCTAATCCATTCCCCAAACAAAGTATACTTACCCCCAAAATCAATACATAAATCATTCGGTTTAGCACAGAATTTAGATTGGTGAGTTATATGTCCACAAAAATAACAGAATGCAGACTTGAACTCAACCCACACATAATCAAAATTAATAGAGATCCAAGCTCCAAGCATTAGAGCACGGTTCAAATCAAAGTCAATCCTAACTTTAACTGATCTCATGGTTCAAGTGAAAACCTATAGCAAAACAGAACCAAAAGACAAGTTTGAAGGAGACTTACCAGGGGGAAGCCTTTGCACTACTAGGAGACTATTATCAAAACTCCAAGGGGCTTTTTGTAATGTTTGAATCAACTCAGCCTCTTCCTTAAAATTAAACACAAATGTAGTACGATCCACAAACTTTTTATCCAATCCTCCATTCTTAGTCCAAACCTTCCTATGGACGCGCAACAAAGCTTCGAAGTTAATAGAGCAGTTTGAAAATAACCTCACAGCAATCTCGAGCTTAGACTGACTTTTCTCCTTCTCAATTAAATTTTCTAGATCAATAGTCAAGTCGAGATGCGTAACGTGAGCACTGAGATCTTCCATTTCAAGAAGCAAACAAATAAGAACAGAATTAGGCAAGTAAAATATAATTGGAGAAACTCAATCAAAAAACAAAGGAGTGGAAATAAAGAGAAAGGCAATGGAAAATGAGCTAGAGAACAAGAAACACAGGAATACCAACACTGGAGGTTGGAAGGAAAAAACCAGAGAGAACGACAAAGAAGGCAACTCTTAGGGAAAAGTTATGTTTAAAGGTACCTTTGAGATACTATTTCTAATGAAGTACTCATAATGGAAGCTCGTACTCAATTTTTATACTTTATAGCATACATTGATATAGATTATAAGTTGATTCATTTTACTTATAGTTGAGAGCTAGATATTAAACCATTAATTATTGATATTTATGATTAAAGCTTATAATCTTTAATAATGAATGGTTAATATTTGTAATTGAAACATATGCTTACATAATATGCCTTTAAATTAAATATAGGTATCTATCGTTACTAACATTGTAAGACAACAAGTAACAGTTATTTTATTTGATGCAGTTTAAGTTCTCATAAAATGTTTAATTTCAAAATACATATATCAAGTTAAATAAAACTGTATTTTTTTAAAATTTTTACTAATATTTAATGAATTGATGTGGGAAAGGAAAAAAAAAAAGTGTGGAAATTACAGTCGCAAAATGTTCAATTGATTCTTCAAGTTGCAATAGCAATGTCAAGTTTTGTCAATTCCACTTTCGTATCAGCAAGATTTATTGTTATTGACACCGGTTGATAAAGTAAACGCCATAAAAAGGACTGAATTTTAGTTGGAGCAGACAAAAGCAAAATCCGCCTCCATGAAGGTTTTTATTTGGCTAAAAATTTTCTAGTTTCGATCCTTCCATATCTAACGTAGGGGATTGATAGGTTAAATTGGAGAAAGAGCTCTGAATATTTTATTTATTAATTATTATTATTATTATTATTATTTCAGAAGATAACAGTTTGCAATGAATTAATATTAAAAAATAAATAAACAAAAATTAGAAATTAAAAAAAAAAAAAAACCACTTCTAAAACTTATAACAATAAAAATAACATCAAATTATATTAAATAGATCAAATTAAATAAACTTAAATATTAAACGAGTCAAAATTAAACAAAATTAAATATTGAACAATATTTTAAACCAGTATAAATTAGACAAAGTTGAATATTAAGCTAATATAAATTGTTGTTGCAGCGCTGTAGTTCAACTTATTATACGTCCAATTAGACTCTTACTTATTACAGGATGATACTTTGAATATTTATTTTGAATAAATTTGTCTTACATTTATTATAAAGTGAAAACATAAGAATAAAATCAATTTTTTTAACTACATTAAATAGATACTATTTTAACTTAAATAAATTGTAATCGAAAGAATTATAAAAAATAAAAAAAAATAATTATTTGTTCTTACGTGGCCACTTTTTAATAATAATATAATTAAATAGTTAAAAAAAATAAATAAGTATATAATATAAATGTTATTTAGAATAAATGTAAAATTTGTATAATTATTCTCAATTTTAATAATAAAAAATGTATGAAGTAAAATTTGAACGAAGAAGTTTATAAGAGCATGGGTGGTTGATAATATAAGGGTCAACCTGAAACTTTTACTAATTGAATATCCAATCAGTACAATTGTAGAGAAATAAATAAAGAATATACCATCAGTACCCATTACTCCATTAGCTAATTACTAGAACTGGCGCCCATTTCTACTCTCATAAAAAAAACAAAAATATATACTTTCTGATTTCTTTTTTCCAAACAGGAATGATGGAACAGTAAACTGTTTCAAATTTCAAAACCTAGATTATATAATATTACGATTTTATTCTTTTATACAAAAAAATGATCTTATTTAGGCAGAAAATAAGGGAACGGAATTAAAGTGATGTGTTTTTATATATATATATATGCTAATCCAAGAGCTAAGGAGGAGAAGCGTGTAGCCAAAGGGTTAAAGAATCTTTGATTTCGACTTGCTGGTCGTCAACATTCTCCGATGGCTAGGTATGTTCTTCACTTTAGGTAAAAGTGTACTCTTTAAGTGCTTGGATTGGGGTTTATGAGTGATGTCGATTTTGATGTTTCTTAGTTCATTATTGAAGAAAAGTTCCTTTCTTGGATTGCTTTCTAGTGGTGATTCAGCTTCTTAGCTTGTCTATTTTTTTTAAACAGAGAAGAACAAGTATCCTTGGGCTTCTCTTGTTTGGGTATTTTGCGATGACTGCCAAAATTTTAACCTTTTTGCTTGTATTTTACTATTTTTGGGGGTATTGCTTGTTCCTTTTACAAACTTTCCATGATATCAAATGTGGGTACTTTTCATATTGGCTAAATCTTTGATTTGTTTTTTCTTTCCTGAATTAGTTTTTGAATTACCCAGCTTTTCCCTTTTTCCTATTAACACATTGGTGTATCTACTAAGATAATGCTCTTTGTTTGGTTCTTCTTCAGTACCCAGTACTCATTGCTGATCATTTTTCTGCTTTTTAAGTGGAAGAGTAATACATTGCCTTTCATCTTTGGATATAGGAGTTATGTTGACTGTGTAGGACTTATAGAACATAATAGTTAAGGGAGTTCTATTTGTTCACAAGTTATATCCAATGGAATGGTTGTGAAGAAATGCTTGGCTTTTGCCTTTGTACATATTTATGTTGCTTGGACTTGCCATTTTTATCATTCGTTTATCCTTACCATTGTCACTGTATTTGTAATTAGAACAAGGGATTTCCAATACATTTAATTGTGGTCTACAGAAGGCACATTTTATAGTATTTTGCTTGTGTCAAGTCTGATGGTTTTCTCGAGTTGTCTTAAATTGCCTCCTGTTGGTGTCTTATCTTTGTGCCTTGAAAATTGGTAATGTTTGGGAGTTTTCACCCTGCTTCTTTTATATCTCACAAACGTGGAGGACCTTTGAAATCAAAGTGGTCCTCACCCTTCACCGAGGGTATGTGACGCAGGGCAAAAATAATGAAAAAAGAAAAAGAAGTTGGAATTGACAAGTGCCTTGTGTTCTAGCAAATTGAATAAACGTTATCTCAAAGTCTTGACTTCTTATCTAGTTCTAAAATATGTTACTAGATACGGCTATTTCATTCATAGGTTGTCACCTTGTGTACAAACTTCCCAGAGAAATTTTGAGGTATTTTGTTATTTACGTTGTTTTCCTTTCAAGGAATGAATGATCTTAATCTTGATGCATGCCCTTTCCCCTATTGTTTTCTTAACTCCATTTTTCATGCTACATCAGTATGATTCACCAAGAGAGGTGACATGATGTAATTGCAGCTTAGCAGACCTTTTCTTTATCACTTTCTGGAATTTTATTACTACCATCAACTTCAATTATGGACATAGACCAAAAGTCGGAATTACTCGAGTACTTTTCATTTTTCATGCTTGAGTGCTCGTTATTCAAAAATTATTTCTTGGGTTACTGTGAGGGGCTCTCACTGCTCGTATTTCATCTACAGACCATCATGGTTAGTGGACAGTAACAGAATTGCGACAAAAATCAAGAGCGCATCAAGTACAACCGAGTCTGAAAAAATTAAATGGAAAAGCAACCCAACTAGAGCTTGTCCAAACTGCCAATATGTTATTGACAACAATGATGTAAGATTTCATATTTCACTTTATCCTAGTCATTTTAATAAACTTAACAAATGTAATTTTTAGCTGTTCAGTTTTTAAATCTTCGTGTTGGATCAATATATAAATATCTGTAATTGATGCATTTTGATTCAATTGTGAACAATGTTCTTTGTTAACAAGTGTTTTGGTTGAATACTTTACTACTATCTATAACATGGCATGTTAGCATTTTTCTTTATATTTCTTTTACATTGAACAGATTTTCTGATATGCATCAACTTTCTAATCACTCACAAGGTTGTGTTTGGCTTTTTTGCTAATGTATCTAACCCTTTCACCTTTTTCTTATGTTTTTGGGTTTGTCGAAGTGATGCATACCGTGTATAAAGTTTGCTCTAGGGTAACGATATCTCATAATAAACTTTTCTTAGCTATTTTGCTTTTAAATTGATTTGCATTTAATGTTTAATAAAACCAAAGTTGATTAAATTATTATGAAATCAATTGCAACTACTTGAAACTTTATTATAATTATCCTCAATTCGTAATCGAATTTGATAATGTTTACGTTCGTTCTTTACTGAAACCTTCCCTATCTAACCTAATGCATACTTTGTTTAGTTACAATTGGGTCAATTGTGTTGTTTGTATGATCTGAACGATTATTTAAGTAAAATCAACTGTGTAGCTTCGTTGCTCATTTCTGAGCATGTGTTTGGAATATAACTGTGAGTAATATCCTTCTGTGTGTAACAATCTTCAATATCCTAAACAAAATTTATTCACAAACTCCATAATCCTTGGTTTAGGAACGCTTTCATAGGTTATTTGGGAAGGGAAACCTCTTCTTGTTAATGCCATATAAAGCTGCTTTCATCCTACTAGAACCTGAGAATTCATGAGATGACCATGATCTTCGTCACTTAGTTCAAATAGTTAACTTGGTATGTCTATTCTTTAGTGGACTTATATCCTTCTTGAAGATCTCAAGTCTGTCAATGATCTGGCTAGCTTTTTTTATTTTTTATTTTGGTGTCTTGCTAAATTTTTTAATACAAACTGAAATCCAAGCACTCGAAAATGTTTAATGTGGTTGAGATATCCACTTTCAGATTGCTCAAGAGTGGCCAGGATTACCCAGGGGTGTGAAATTTGATCCATCTGATCAAGAGATTATATGGCACTTGCTTGCAAAAGTGGGTGAAGGCAATTTAAAACCCCATAAATTTATAGATGAGTTTATACCAACTGTTGATGATAATAATGGAATCTGTTATGTTCATCCACGGAAACTCCCAGGTCAGTTGTAAAATTTTGTAGCTACTTCCCACGTATGATCCATTACTTTTAGTTAATGGGTTATGGAAATAAATTTCTTTAGGGGTTAAGCAAGATGGAAATGTATGCCACTTCTTTCATAGAGCAATCAAGGCTTACAATACTGGAACTCGAAAGCGTCGAAAAATACACGATGATGATTGTGCCGTCCGTTGGCATAAGACTGGTCGAACCAAGCCAGTGATTTTAGATGGGGTTCAGAAGGGATGCAAAAAGATTATGGTTCTTTACACGAGTGTGATCGGAGGAGGCAAATCTGAGAAAACTAATTGGGTTATGCATCAGTATCACTTAGGAACCGAAGAGGATGAGAAGGATGGGGAGTATGTTATTTCTAAAATATTCTACCAACAGAACCAAATCAAGTTAGGTGATAAAACTGATCAAGATATTTCTGAAAGCACTGAATTGACAACAGCAAAAGTAGACCCTGTTACACCGATGTCAGTAACTCCCAACCCTCCTCGCATTGAACGGCGATATACTGATTTTGACTTGGTACCAGATGCTTCTCTTACTTGCCCGGAGTCCTTTCTGCAGGTTGATCTCCTTTCCCCAATTTTTTTTTTTTTTTCCTTTTGATGTAATCTTGTTTAAGAGCTATGAGATCAGTCTTTGCCACAAACATATCCATCTGCAGGATTTCAAATTTAATATCTTATTCTAAGGAACAACTTTCTCACTGATTTGAAAATTAAATAAGGGTACACTTACACTTCAGCAGTAACTTCATTTTGATAGTTGTCAGTTACTAAATTTTTGTTAAGAGGGTACATTATGTTTATACTAATTCTGTCAACTACTTGTTGAGACTTTTAATACTAAGATTTGGTTTCAATTTCTTCTGCATTTTACTGAAGGATCCTGAGATTGAGTGTAGAGACGATGAGGTTCAACCTGATGGAGAAAAGCCTGGTCAGGATGATGAACTCAAGACAGAAAATCAAGCTGATGAGTTGTTAAATTATGATGAAAATTGTGCAACAGATGACAACAAATGGTGGGATGGTGAGTCACAGACTTTGTTGGATTCTCAGCAACTTGTGGAAGGGCTTTCTCTATGTGATGATCTCCTCCAGAGCCAGTCTCCAAATAGGGATGAACATTCAAATGATGCTCCTCCAAAGGGAAACAAACCCAGGCTTTCTGACTATGCCCATTTAGGACCAGAGGATTTGAAGAAGGATTTGGAAGAGTGCCAAAACCTTGTATTTGATCCAGTAAACATTGAGCTCGATACACCTCCAGACTTTCGACTAAGCCAGCTGGTAATTATCGTATTCGTTAAACTTCATTATTCTTTCGACTATGAGCTGATTATAATGCATTTCTCAAATGGTGTTTATAGGAATTTGGATCGCAGGATAGTTTTGTTGCCTGGGGTGGTAGAATTGCTGACTGATTTTATCGTGGTAATTTTGGAGGACTAGCTAATGTTCAAGCATTTTGTGACTTAGGCTTCTTCTACATTTTGGGTTTGCTTGTTCGTATGTATCTCTGGTTAAACATACATTATACAGCCTTTTTGCTGGAGAGTGGGACTTTAATTGTAAGTAAGATGTGCTGGTCAAGTTACTTGGTCATATTTTGTAACCTTTGACATTTTACGTTGGTTTGTATCGGAATTCAGAACAAAGTATTCTGCTTTAGATTAAATCTCCATTGTTGGAGGTGCTATCAGTAACCCTTAACGCTTTTGAATGAATACAAAAAAGAAAATATTTTAATCACGTGTTCAAAACTAGTGTGGTGTTAAAATTGAAATCTCTCCTTATGGGGAAACTTATGCAATATTCCTGCGAATGTTCACTTTTGTTGCCCAGTTATATCGTATTATCTTAACATGTAAGTGGCGAAAGTTCTATAAAATAAAAATAAAAAAAGTTGTGAAAGTTAAAAGCACCTTTCGCTCTCTTGATTCGTGAGCCTCGGGCAGAACCCAGAGAACGATGAAATAAATAATAATACAAAATTGATAAAATTATAGTTTTTTTTATTTAAAAGTTACACTATTTTTTTTTTTAAGTGAAGAGTCAAAAAAAATTTCTTTATTTATACAATAGATATTATTTAGTCTTAAAAGATATCTTTTAAGTTCATTTATAAAAAATGTGTCTGGTAAGGACAAAATTAATTTTTCATCTAATTTTTCGTTAAATATAATAAAATAATAGATGTGTTATATGTATATTTATATTTTTTAAAAGATATATATCAAATTAAATAATTTTTAATTAAAAAATTACTTTAATTTTTTACAATTTCTTTCTATTAAATTTAAATAAAATTTTAATTGTCTAATTTATAATTTTAAATATTAAACAATGAAAATTTTATTTAAATTTTATTGAATTGGATCAAAATTAAATAAAAATTTTATTATTTAAATTATAACTTTAAATATTATATAATTAAAATTTTATTGAAAATTATATTTAAATTACATTGAAAATTTTATTTAAATTTTTTTAAAAAATTTAAAAAAATTAAGTAATTTTTTAATTAAATATTAATTTTTTTAAGTATATATATATATATCAAAAAAATATAAATATGCATATAACACATCTATGATTCTTTTAAATTGGATGAAAAATTAACTTTGTAGACACTTTTTATAATCTAGAAACTAAATATCATCTTATATAAAATAAAAAAACTTTTATGACTTTTTTTTTTTTAAATAAAAAACAAGTTAACGTTTTCATTATATGTCGATCACAATTACAATTTGTATATTGATATTACCTCAATAAATTTGTGAGTGAACGTATTTGAGCATTTCGTAAAAGCTTCACAGAACAACTCACATTTATGCATGGCAAATAGGCTTTGAACTAGTGAAACTTCAAAAGTAGCGGACATTGTAAATTGATTGTAATAGGTCACCATACAAACAGAAACCCTAAACAACACAATTGCAAATTTTAAAATATACCAGAAATTGCAGGAAAACACTAACAAAACACATCAGTAAACCCAAGCATCGGCCACCAGAATACCCGAAGACAGTAAACTAGTGGAAGGAAACTGACACAGAAAAAGATAAACACAACTCCAGACAGCCGCGACAATCACCGAGCAACGCCAAAATAGAACACTTGACGATAGTCTGAGGATCAGCCGGAGAAAGGGAACAAGAAAATAAACCGAAACGCGACCCCAAAACACCAGTGCCGGCCAAACCAGCGCCACCAGCAACGATAGTGGTAGATGAAACTAGTCAAAACCCAAACTGGAGACAAAAACGGCCGCTGAAGACGTAAAAAGCTGAGGATGAAACAGAGAAAGGGCAAGAGGGGGAACCTGTACAAGCAGGGTTGGCCCGCCGGCGGGATCAGAAAGGGACTCTCAAAACCTCTACTTAAAAATCTAAATTTGTAATTTTTGTATTATTTCTTTTCAGCTTAAAAAATCTTTTTTTCTATAGATGATATCTAGTTCCAAATCTCCTATGTAATTTTTGATGGGATTGATATTCTAGTAGTTAATTAATTTTTTAAACAGTATAATTTAATTTTTTTTTTTTTAAGTATATATCTTAAACTTTTTTTAATTTTTTAAAAACATATTTAAGTTTATTTTTTTAAAATCGTTAATTTTTGGCACATAATTTTTATATGATTTTATAAAAGATAATTTTAAAATTTTAATTTCTTTTACTAAAATTATTTTAAAAAATATTTTTGATAAAAAAAATATAATTTTTTTTTTTAAAAACTATGATCAATTTTTTAATTATTTTTTTTGTCTGTAATTTAATTTTTTTTAGCAAAAAAAAATGAAAATTTAAAATTACTCTTTAAAAAGACACATGAACATGTGACAAAAAATTAAAAATTAAACTTAAGTGTATATTTTTAAAACTTAGTGGACTTATGATATGTACCACTTAAAATAAAAGAGACTAAATTATATTTTTTATAAAAGTAAAAAACTTGTAAGGTATTGAACACTTTTTGAACTAAAAATAGAGTTGTGTGTATTTTGGTTGTTTATTAGTGACATATACACTGACATATTAAAACTGAAACAAAAGATTTGAACTAGAGATGTAAAATATATATATAGGTAAAAGGGTAGTTTAAGTTTGTTATCTTTATTAAAAATATATTTTAAACCTATAATTATTAGGAGGATAAGCACAAGTCCACTAGCCATAAAAAAAAATTGGTGGCAAAAGTACATTTTGTAATGATAATAAATTTGTGTTGTTCTACAAAATAAACTTTTATTATACTTTAGTTGGTCTTTTTTTTAAAAATAGTGGGCTTATATTATTTTATCTAATAATTACAAATATAAAGTGTAATTTTGTTAAAAATATCAGCAGCCCTTATGTGTGTGTATATATATATATATATTTTTTTTCAAAATTTAAAAAATATTTCATTATATTATATTATAATCAATTACAATCTATACAATTCATAATTTAAATACTTGATATGCTAATATTAAAAAAAATAATAATAAAATAACTAAAACTACATAAATAATTAAGTAAATTAAGTCTACAATCAATATATATACACACACATACTACATACAAAAAATATTTCCTATTGCTGAAACTTGTGATAGGTCTGAAACAGCAAAGCCTTTGAACTAATGTTATACGATTGATTTTAGATAACTCATGGGGCAACCAAACCCACGTCGTGCCCATATGAGTTACTTTCAACGGATTTTATTGGTTACAAGTATCACTCAACATTTACATATTACCTGAGTTCATACGACCTATACAAACATAGTCAAGATAGACTTTTCCGTGTAAGCTAGTCTGTCTATGTTGCTATACTGCTTTTCTTTTTATATTCTTAGGAAAAAGTCGGAAAACGTGTGGACCACTAACATTATTGGAGGACTCATACTCTGTCAAACACTAAAGAGAACTTTCGAAGCACTGTTCGCGTGTTATCCTTGTAATTTAACTAAGAATCACATTACGGATCGATGTCAAAAACTGATAGGCAAAACAGTTGCAATAAATTGTTTACTAGGACAATGAACTTTCATTCTAAAAGCTAATCCATTAGCTAAAATGTGGGACTTAATTGTTTATTCTTAACTTTTAAATAATTTCCTTTCAGGTAAAATTCCTTAACTTCATTTTATGAATCAAAACTAAACTTTAATCTTAACCTATTTTATTTATCCAATATTTCAGAATCCTCAAAGTAAAAATTTTATTTTTAATACGGGTTAAAGCACCGTTAGGTTAGAAAATTTAATTTTAAATTTATTAAGCCTACATTTTATCAATTGATCTAAGACAACAACTATATGTATATGTTAAGCCCAATAATTTTAATGAATTTTCAAAAGGCAATAAAATCTTATTCCAAAAAATTAACACATTGAGTGAGATTAACTCATGCACTTATAAACTCAAACTTCAATTAATATTTTATCAATAAAAACATTAATTGATTCACCAAACTCAAAAAGAGACTTAAGGCAGGGGGAAAAAAAAAAAAAAAGGAAGAGAGAGAAAGAGAGAGGATAAGAGACAAAATGGGCCTAGCCTTGGTGTGAACAAAGTAGTTTTAGTTCCCCAAATGCTTGTTCAAGGGCAGGCATACTTTGTTTTGGATGAAGACCTATCCTTACAAGTAGCCTTGGGTGGCGACATAACAAAATTTGTTGTAGAGATAAAAGAGTAGGGCAGGGCAAGGCATTGTTGTAGATGTAAGTTTACCTAAGCATTTCCTTGCTGGAAAAGGCATAAGAAATGACCACTTTTGTTGGATACAATACAACTTCTAAAAGACTTCACATATCAATGTGTGAGAGAGATTGGGGTTCGTGGAGTGAACTTGAGATAGTACTTTAGAGAAGAGAAACACATTTTTGGTATCTGGAATTAAATTCTTTTCTGTAGTGAGTATAAAATAAAAATACCAATAATTACGAATGTGAAAAATACTCTTGTGGATTAATAATACAAGGGGCAGTGCGTAGAGGTCACAGCCTTGTCTTACCTCTCACTCTCCCACTTTTCTTTCTCTTTTTTATCAATTCACTCTCTCACTTCTTTTTCTTTTTTTGGTCAAACAAGATATTGCATTTCTTAAAAGATAAATTACATAGTTTGCTTAACAATAAAAGAAAATTCAATTTCATAACCTAAAACATAAAACAAAATATCTAAAAGTTCTCTTATAATCCTCACAAGCAGGGCTAAGAAAAATGATAGAATCTTAGTGTTCTTAACAACTGGTTTCAGTCTTCATTCTTTAAGAACACTAACTTCTATCGTCTAACAAATGTGCATTTTTGAACTGAAATTAAGAAAATATAGTTTTTTTGATACAGTTAAGATTGTAAAAGGCACAAGTCATACCCATGCTAGCCATCCGACTAAGAGGATGAAAACACCTATAGGAGAACAAGCCAACCTTACAAACATTTCTCCATGAGAGCTTGCTTAGATCTCGCACAAATCTACCATGGCCAACAACAATAAGATTCAACATCTTTATTGATGTAGAGTATTCACACACTCCTTCTATCCTCCTACTATTAGATTCAGACTCCAATACCATACAACTCATATGAGCACCAGTAAACAACTCAGAGCCATCCACAAGAAACTCATTCAAATAGTCAATTTTTAGGGCAATTTTAGTAAAGTAATTACCATCCATACTAGCAATAAATGCCTTTAGATATAGGTCACAACGTGAACATCATAGCTTAGCCAACATAATTTCACATGTAAGCTCCACCAAAATAAAAACCTTAGTTTCTAGCCCAAGCACAATCTCAATCCATAGATCATTCACAGTAAGTCTTAATTCAAAACAGTCTAGCGTTTGTTGAAACAAGAATTCCAATTCCATAATTAAATCTAAATTCTCCATGAACATTATGGTTTCACAGAAAAAGATCATAATGTCACAATATCAAAAATAGCAGTTTAGACATTAAAAGCATCATCAGATAAGGAAAACATAGAACAAAATGCAACAATCGTTCGGAGAGTGATCCAAAGAAATTGCAAAGAGAATAAAATTGAAATACGAGATAAACCAGCACCAAAGAAATTGCAATTAACCAAATCAATCACTAGAAATTCATGCTGGAGGGTAAGACTGGAGAGTAATTACAGTCTCGGAAAGAAATTTCAACATACAAGTAGCACGATGACAAATCGTAAAGCAGTTGCTCGGCCAAAAATCTTGAAAGCTTCCGATCAAAGTGTCGCAGTTATAATCTAACAATTTAGATCTGTTTAATATTAAATATCTTTCAATATTATTTAAGTACTTTTTTTGTTATTATAAATTTTAGGGTGTCATTTTTAATAATTTTCAAAAAAAAAAAATCAAATTCATACAAAAATAACTAAAAAGATGATATTTAAAGAAGAAATTTGATGCTCAAATATTTAAGATAATTAATACGAATAAAAAGAAACACAGCATGACACCAAACGCTCAAATAATTGCAGTTGCCTCAATTTGTTGCTCCTAATCACCTACTCATTGTTAATACCTTATTAATTTTCTGAAGGTAAAGCCTCTCAAATACGACATATTCAGCAAACCTTGTGCGCACCTAACATAATGTACACCCAAATATATATTAAAATATAACTAACTTACATAAACCACCTTCTTCAAATGATAAGGAGCAACCAATATTACCGTTCTTATACATAACAACCACACTAATTCCACCCAATTTATTTTTTTTGTGTGGTTAATTTCTCCCTTTAATTTCCTTTTATTCTTTCCATTTTTGTTACTTTTTGGACATTTTACTTATCACACATCCACCAGCTCGCAGCTAATAAAGTTGAAATCGATTGTACATAAGTTTCCACAAACGAATGATCCAATTGGCAAAACAATTTGGACATTCTTTTGAAATTCGAGGAACAAGGACCAACCATATTAAAACTACTCAACAACTTCTTGATAGAATTTTACTCCCCACCCTTTTATGGAAATAAAATTTGATCGTTAACCATTAAATTAGACTAAAATTGTTAAATATTAAAAACTAAATTTTGCATTTTAAAAAATTAAAATATTTTAAAATAAATGTGAATGAACTTAGACAACTGGTTTTAAATTCAATGAGCGAGCTGAATCGGAAGTACACACTAGGAGAATTTTGAGTAATTTACTCCAATAGTAAACATACGGTTAGAAGCGCCAATTTTTCCTAAATAGCACTTTTTAGGTTGAAACTGTGAGTTTCAATTAAGTATTAGATACAATTTTTACCAAAATATCATTTTTATTCATTTCTTTAATTTATAAGTATGTAAAGCTTACAATATTTTCTGAAAATTTTTATAAGACTTACAAAAGTTATGATATTTCAATTTTTATATAATTAAGTTGATTTTAATTTAATTATTAATTTATATTTATTTTTATATTTTATATTTATGGCTCTGATACCAATTTCTTAAAATTCTGTCATTTTACAATATATTTTTATTGTATGTACACCTTATATTTTTTTTATGTATAACTTATATTTTTGTATGTACACTTTATATTTTTGCACGTACACCTTATATTTTTTATGTACACCTTACCTTTAAGTTTTAGCACAAAAACTATTCATCAGATTCAAGTAATTTCTTAAAATTCTGCCATTTTACAATATATTTTTATTGTATACACACCTTATATTTTTGTATGTACAACTTATATTTTTGTATGTACACTTTATATTTTTGTATGTACAACTTATATTTTTGTATATACACCTTACCTTTAAGTTTCAACACCAAACTATTCATCAGATTCAAGTACGACTTTTCCTTTGCTTTTATCCACATTTTTCAAAGAAATTATAGAGTTACTATTAGTAACTTCATGACATACCTGTACATACAAAATCCATCACTACCTCCACTATTGCAATGAACTGTTCTTCCTATAACGAAGAACAAGGAACAGAGGATGCAATATCAAGGAAAACTCCATTTGTTAGCAACTGATAGAACAGAGCTTTGCTTGCATACTTCTCCAAGAAGAATCTCGATTATATTGTAAGTGTGTTTTCTCTCTCAGATTGTCTTAAACAGTTTACATAATTGTGTGCTATTTAAGTAACATGACAATTTTACTGTCAATTTATGCAGAGACGAAAATATAATGTACAAAGTGCAATATCAATTTTACCTTTAAAGAATTTGAGGATTAAAAGTGTCATTTGTATTTTTTTAAAACACAATTATTTTACTATTTTGAATAAAAAATTAATTTTTATTATACATGTATTATTTTAAAAAATTAAGTCATTTACATGAAATCATGTTTATTTAATCCATCCATAATTTGGTGATGTGAATGGAAAAAGGAGGGATTGCATTCATGTTGTGGATAGATTCAATTATTGTACTAAAGATGTGAGAAAGAAGCTGAGTTTATGTGGACCCCATTTGTTTGATTAAAAGAGAATCAGGCTATGATCGTGGTGTTGCACGTGGGTATGATAAGGCTGCCATTTTGACCAATCACCTTCTGTCGGGCCTTCACTCTCTCCAGTTCAGATTTGAGAGCACTGGAGGAGAATCGTTCAAATAGATTCATTATCCTCTGTGGTTTACACCAATAACATCACCTACGCAGAACAGCCTCTTGTCATTTGTATATGACACGTGTTCAAATTTAAAGTCAGGTTGTATTACGTTTAAAATGGACCTGCCGGAGAATTGATTTGCTCCAGGCTTACCTTTCTTCTTTTGTAAAACGGTGAGTCGGTGATGACACAGAAATAGATCAGAGAAGACAAAAAGGAATACTATTGGAGAGTAGGTCCATTTGTTTCGTACACGTGAAAATGGGTTGGAGAGCAATAATTCAACTGACCCTGAAAAGTGTTTTGCCCCCACATCATCAAAGCTTTCGAAACTGTTTGTCCTTTTTTACCCAAAAATGAGAGGAAAAAAGATGAAAAAAATTAACAATCAAGGTGTTATGGATAAACCTTTGATATGATTTATTTAGAGAGTAGGTTTTGGCTTAAGCTTGGTTTAAAACGGGTTAATGAAATTGTTTGTTTGGCATCATATTCAAACTTAAAAGGATTAACTAATTTACTCTTTCTGTTTATCCAATATTACATAATGTACCACTAAATTGTGGGAAAAATATCAAGAATGACTATGAGTTTTTGCTTTTTATTTATAAATATTCATAATATTTTTAAAAAATGCCTCTAATGATCTTAATGTTAAACCTATGATCAAAGATAATTTTATTAATCACGGTATTAACTTTTCCATCTGCTCACCTTTTAAATTATTTTCTAAAATGCTGGAATACTCTTTAAAAATATTAAGAAGTCAAAAAAATCTATTTGTCTATTGTGTTTGTTATGATTATAAAATAAAAATTTATAATAAGTAAAGAAATAAAATAAATTAAAAATTTATATAAATAAAATGTAACCATAAAATTAATCTAATATTATTGATTTATTTTCTAAATCATATCATTTAAACTCTCTAGTAACTTTTTCAAAAATATATTTATTTTGATATATTATTTAAAATTTTATATTTATTACTTAGAAAATTAATTATATTTAGAAAAAATATTTTTAAAACATTTGGGATAAGTAATAAAAAATTTATATGTGTATATATTTTAATTTATTTATCTAATTTGTAAGCACATGTGTGTGTATATGTATATATATATTTCAATTTTTATATAATTATTTTTATTAAAAAATATAAAAATGATAATTTTTATTTTATGAGTTTAATAAATTTATTATTTAATGTTAAATTAAGAGATATAAAAAATTCATCTTTTATACCCTTTAAATTTAAAGATGTTAAGAAAATGTCATTGAGTAACTGTTATATTTAACATCTATAAAAGTTGAAAAGCATTTTTTATTTTTCGAAATGTCAGTGGTATTTGTGAAGAAAATGCAAACCTCAAGATTATTATTGATATTTTTTTCTCAAATGTATAACTATATGCTGGAAATTAGGAGTGTGCGTAGGTTTATTAGATTGATTATTGAGCCATTTTATAAGTTGATTTTATCTTGGTAGTTTTGAAAAACTTAAAATCTTAACAGATCTATGACCCAAAAAAATAAACATTTAAACCAACCTATAAAGTCGATTTGAGAAAGATTGCCTTGACAATTTTGAATATATAATCATAAAATGATATAAAAGCCTTATCTAATTGAAACATATAATTCTACGAAGAAAGAAAGAGAAAAATAAAGTATACAAATATTCTTATTGACATAAAATGCTAGTATTTATTTTGAAGAGTACTTCATGCTAAGTTAACGGTACATTACTAAATAATTTGTTAAAACTCACGTAAAATATTGTCATAATTGAATATGACTTAGATAACATTCTAAACCATCTTTTATTTATATTTTTATTTTTACATATAATTTAGATCAAATATATAATTATAATTTAATAATAATTATTATTATTATAATATATAAGTAAAAAATAAAATTACTTAAAAAAAATTAGGGCATTTAAAGTATAGTTTAGGTTTATTTGATTTTGTCGATTTTGTTATTTTTAAAACTTACACTATAAATTATTAAGTCAAATTATATAATTTTTGGACCTATTAGACTAACTAACCACTAAAAAACCAAAAAGTAGGCTTGATTTGATTTTTGACTTACAACGATTGATCAATTTTTGACAAAAATTGTCCACCTAGAGCAAACAACTAGACATTTTTTTTCTTTACTTTATCATTCTCTCTCATTATATAGCCTAAATTATATCATTAATTCTTAAACTTTAATTAATTCATACTTAAATTTTTAAATTTTTAAATTTTATAATTTAGTCTTTAATTTTTAAAATTTTACACATAAATCCTTAAAATTTTAAATTATACAAATTAATCCCCAAATTTTTAAAAATTCACATATAGTTACTAAAATTTTGATTAAAAAATATGTATTTTAGTACTCAAGATTGAATTTATGTGTGAATTTTTAAAATTTGAGAATTAAATTATAAAATTTACAAATTTAGGAACTTATGCGTAAAATTTTAAAAATTTAAGTATAAATTATAAAATTTAAAAAATTAAAATTCTAAGTTTAAATTTAAAAACTAATAAAATAATTACATCCATATTTTATATTATTGTTAATAATTACATTGACACACTAAAAAAAATTCCAAACAATTGAACTCTTTGCATCCCAATTAGTGCTGTGAACTGGGCGAAGTTGAGGTGGGGCCAATATCTCTATCACCAAGCTAAATGTTTATGGTGGTAGGTTGTGATTCTCCATTAAAGTTTTGGAGAGATTCATGAACATCGGTATGGACAAAAAAAAATGTTTAATCATACTTATATATATAATTATGTTTGATAAATATTAAAATTAGTTAAATAATCATAAATATAAATAAGTTTGAAAAAACAATAAAAATAACACCTCTCAAAACTTAGCACCATTTGTGTTTAAATTTATATTTTTACAATTAAAAAAATAACTAATATGTTATTTTTTTAACAGCCATTTAATTAGAATTGAACGACGATAATTTAGACCTGTTCAATATTAAACGTTCAATATTATTAAGGTACTAGTTTTTTTACTATAAATTTTAAGGGTGTTATTTTTGGTAATTTTTTGATAAGTTTTTTGTTTTGATGGTAGTTAAATAATCAATAAAGTGTATTTTTAATTATAGTGCTGTATTTTTTAATGAAAGACTTCATTTAATGAGAACAAATTTTATTTTTTAATTACAATTACTTGATTTCATAAGTAAATATATAAGATTTTATTTAAAATTGTAAAAAAAAAAAAAAATTGGATTCGAGATTTAATTGGGCGTGGAGTATAATCCCTTAACTCACCCCTACAAAGACATATGTCCCTTAACCTAAGCTGATTTGTGTCTTTTCATTTATTTATTTATGAAAAGATGAATTTCATTGGAACATTGCAGGCTTACAAACAATAACAAAATACCAAAGAATATCAATGATTAAATCTTTACATTAACTTGCAAAGAAAATTTGAGCTTGTCTATGTTACTCCATGTCTTTAAACTAGGTAAAAATTTGAACTTATTATCTGACTAAGTACTTGACGCCCCTAAGCAGGTTTTATTTAAGCAGAATTACTCATGGCCAGCTCTATTATTGGTAATTGGTGTTACGTTGTTTAATTCTATAAAGCTTTTAGGTAGCCCAACCAACTTTCTTGGCCGAAGAAGTGGTAGTAACTTTATATATTATGCGGTGCTTTTACTGTACGTTGTCTTATTACACTGTGATTCTTATTTGGACACGCAGGTATGGTCTTTGTACTCATACTCGCAAATTCAATATAACTATTTCTGTGAAATCAATACTTTATTCGTGTTTGACAAAAAAAAAGATATCATATATAAAGAGTATTATATATTTCATGTAATTAGATATCATTTAATAATACGGTGCAAGGTGTAAAAACATTTATTATTTTAATTCATCATTTTTATTTGAAAAATTCTAAACATCAATCCTCATTTCTCTAGTTTTGTATGTATACAATATGACCTCCTTATTTAATATCTTCTTCTTCTTCTTTTTGAAATATTTTTTTTTATTTGTATTGTTCCGTAAATTCAATTAATGATAACAAAATTAATTTTTTTTTTTTATTTTTATCTTTTATGTCTTAATAAATTATTAAAATAAAAGTAGATATTTTATTTGAAAATTGGTTTAATTAATTAAATTTGAAAAGTATTTAGGGTCACAATTTTGTATTATTCCTTAGGCTCCTGGAGCCCCATTGTTATCATGTCTTAATTTTGAGAGAAAAAAATAAAGATTATTTATGCACTTTTTATTATATATTTTAGCTATTATTTCATTGGTTTTCTCAATATATAATATGCCAAAGGACTAACAATCGATGAATTATTAGTCTGAATATTCTTTGTCCCAAGTTTATTCGTTGGTGAGTTTATCTGTTTATGCTTATGACTCAAATTCTTTAAATGTAAAGTAACTCTTTATAAAAGAATAAGCAAAAATATTATTAAAAAAATTACATAAATAATCAACCATAAAACTCAAAATACTAAAATAACATTATTCTCTTAAATTAGATACCGATATCAGCTGGCAGTCACTGTACCTAAGTTTTAAAAAGTGACAATTTTATTGTTTTATCAGCATTAATCAATAATCATATATTTAATTCTTTAATTTTTATATATTCAGTTACTTTACTTTTAATTATTTAAAAACATTATATTATAAAGAAAAAAACGTTCACAACATTTTTTAAAATGTGAAAAAAATATTTTATGCTATAAGGAAAATATATATATATATATATATATATATATATCATGTAAAGTATATTGAAAATAAAATTTTGACCGTTAATAAGTAAAATTATATTATTTAATTAAACAAACATTTAATTACTACTACTTGAGTAGGAGTTATTTATTATTACTAAGGTATATTTTATATCAATTAAATTAATTATTTTTATAATTAATTATTGTGTATTTATATATTTTTTTAAAAATTATTATATTAATTTTTCATTTTTTAAGAGTAGTTTTATTTACAGAAAAAAAAAAATACTAAAACAATATTTTTATTTTTAAACGTATTAAATTACTAGTCCAAAAATTTAAATTATTCTAGGATTAATATTTTTGCTCTAAACTAACGAGTCTCTTTGTTAATATATATTATCTAAATGCAATAAATAACCTCTCTTACTTTGAGTAAATAATTTCTTAATGCTCTGATCCGCCCAAAGTACTAGAATTATTTGATGAAACTGAACACTTTGGTTTTGTCATGATTATCACATCTAATCTTCACTTCAAATGATTAAAGGGCCTACGTGATTGTCCCAATAATTAAGGGGGGTCCAAATACATAAATCCCACTTTTTTAACCTTCAATTAAGCTGGTCAGATTGTAGCAAAAAATTAAGCTGGTCAAACAACTTTTGCTCTTTTAGCAATATAAATTACCATTTTCGTATTAATTAGTGAAGTTGTAAGACTTTAATATTTCTGCATATACTACTGAAAAAACATTTATGTATGGACTTCTCAAAGCAAAACTCGTAATTAAGATTTAAATTTTAAATTTTCAGTTGTGCGTAGGGGTGTTAATTTTTGATACGATACGATAGTACGATTTGAACACGATATGACACGAATTTTTTTTTAATAAGAATTGATCAATAATTTTTTTATGTTCTTAAAGGTTTTGTTATTTTTTACTATTATAAATAAGTAACACAAAAAAAATTCAAGTAAATTTTTTAATGTGTCAACAAACACGAAAACAAGATACGAATAACACGACACGAACACGACTAACACGACACAATTGACACCCCTAATTGTGCGAGTATCATACCATTTGTAATAAAAATATCAAAATATTAAGCTCATAATAAAATTACCATATAAATTAGTTGCTATTCAATCAAATAATGAGCGAACGGAGAATAAAACAGAAAATTAATCCACTATACAATAAATACCAAGATTTGTGCATCCACATCAAAAATTAATAAACAAAAAATAATAAACAAGAAAATAATAAATTGACATATAAGATTTAACATGATTATTTTTCAAACTTTGGAACTTATATTCACAACCTAATCACCCAATGAATTATTCACTATGAATCAAGATGAGTCCAACCTATGCTTTCAAACAAATATTACAATCTTATAATTTATTAATAATACAAGCAAAACCCAATTCATCGTTAGCTCCAAGAATTCTTCTAAGCCCTACAATACTCCTTTAATATAGATGTATTTAGATTCTAATGCTAACAAAGGATTGAAATATGAGATAATAATACTTTAGAGAAACTTAAATTTAAGAATTGTCCAAAAATACCGAGCTTCCTTTCATATCTACAATGAAAAAAGACTATAATATTCTTATTTGTCTCTCTTTCTTCCTTTATGCTCTCTAAATACTCTCACTAAACCTTAAAGAGAAACCACTCACACTTTAGGATAATATCATGGAGACTTCACAAGCTCTTACACACAATCATGATAAATTCGTCTTGTGCCCTCTTTTCTAGCTGCCCCTTCCAAGTGCACTTGTGACCTCCTTTAATGAGCTAAGTCACATAAAAAAGCTTATATAGCCTCATCATGTCATTTACCAAATTATTCATTCCATTTTTTGCACAAAGATCCAAAGAAAATGCTTATATGTGTAATTTTACATAGTTCTCACAAAACAAAATGGTAGATCGTTTCTATAAAAGCAGGAGAAAATAGTAGTACATTTCTATGCACAGTGGTTGCCTATTATAAATAGTAGATCGATTATAAGCAAGGGTAGATCGTTTCTACGCATAAACCATTTTTTGTCCTTCTGCAATACATGGTATGCAATGCTCCTAGTCCAAACCCTTGATGCTTAATCATCTACATTGGTTCTCAAACATCTCTCATGATTTGCATCACAATTTATCCTTTTTAGTTGCCTGTGTAGAAACATTCTAATTATTAGAGTAAAGGCAAATAAAAATCTACATTGAAAGATAAGACAATCTAAGAGGAGTTTATAAGCGCTTGAGTTACTTCTCCCTTAAGATTGACCTTTTGTATTGATACTCATAGCAATTGTAGAAGGACTATTGGCATGTTGGGCTTTCAATAATTGATATCAGATTTAATAATTGAAGGATTGTCGACACATGCACATAGGCCCATGTAGGATTTATGTCCAGAGATGGAATTTGTTAGGTGATTTTAAAGAAGACAAGCAATGGACCTTTACATGCTGGTGACTGTCCTAATTAAATATAGTGTGCCAAAGTGAAATAGGCGAAGAGTTTGCTGAGAACACTTCCAACTGGATTGGATAAAGTTTATGGGTGAACTGAAAATAACTCCCAAGATGTTAGAGTCATAGCCACCACCACCATATAGTATCTCAACTTCTACCATATTAACAATAACAAGGTGGACCACATGTAGAGTTCAAATGAGGGTTTTATGTTTAAAAGAAAGAGCTATGTGTGACTCATGTAAGGAATAGATTACTAGAATAAATGCAAACAAGAGTCCCATATTGAAAGATAAAACAATTTAAAATGGATTTATAAGTGATTGGATTATTCTTCCCATAAGGTTGACCTTTTGGGTTGGAACCCATAACACTTTGAGAGGCCTATTGGCTTGTTGGGCTTCCAACTTTTTATGCATTCTCATATGGAGAAAATTACCATAATATAGCATGATTTTCACTATAACTTCCAATTTTCATTTCTCGTTCTACGACACCTTCAACATTTTTATCGACCTTCCATCTTTCTTAGTACCAAAACATCCCTTCAGTCTCCTACTTTTGAAAATATCGAGTTCGTTGCCATCAATTTCACCACCACCAACAAACCCAAATCTAGTAAATCATAAGCTTACAATGGACTGAACTTGGGAGAAAGATAAATGTCATAAACGATTGAATATCTCATTATTCAAACACTATTCACAAATATCATAATATAATTGGAAACCTTGGTGCTCTCGTTTCTCAACTCTGGTGAGAAACTGGCTCCAAGATCCACTAGGAAAATCCATCGGGCAATAAGAGAATTGTTTTGACAACAAAATTGGAGACAGTACAAGGTGTGGTGAAAAGAAAGGTGAGAGTGTGATGGTATGACCTTTTCTATTGGTATGACAACAAAGATTAAAATGGCTCTTCCTTTTTTATTGGAGTGACCTTTGTTCTCTCTCATTTTTTCTTTTCATTTTTGCTTACGTCATTCTTTGAACAGTGATGTGATGATTCGATTTCTTAATTATTGAACATTGGTTTGTACCCATAAACCACTTGTGAGAGAGATATTTTAGTCTGTAGCCTTATTTTTTTATGTTTGAATAAAAATGTTTTCTATTTTCCATCAACATTTCAATAAAGTAAGTTGTATGTTAGTATTACATGAGTAATTGTTAGTTATTTAATCTATGGTTTATTACATTGTTATTGTTTTTGCTTTGTTGCAATGTAGATTTTTTAAAGGGATTATTTGAATGTAGCATGTTATATTTATTTTTAATTTTGTATATAATATATTACATTTATTTTCATCTTTTGATAATATATTATGTCATCTCTATCTTTTTATGTACAATGATCAATTTTTTAATATAACTTAAATTTTATTTTTATTTTTGTTTTTATTTTTTGTTTTTTTATCTACTACAAGTAAGATGTTATTTTCATCTCTATATTTGTATATTGAATTCTATATGCCTATTTTTTGTACTTAATAAGTTACTTTCACATTTATCTTTGTATGTAACATGTTAACATTTTATTCTTGTATGTAACATGTTATATTGACATATATATTTGTATGTAACATATTATATCTACATTAATCTTAGTATGTAACATGTTATATTTACCTCTGACGAGGTGAGGTCACAAACAAGTCTACTAGAATTTTGGTGAGGTCACCAGCACAATATAACATATTATATCAAACTCTGCCTATAAATATAACATGCTACATTCACCTATATATTTAAATATAATATATTAAATCTTCATCTAGCAAGGTCATTGGAGCTCCAATAACCATCCAGTGTGGTAACTGGTGGGTGGTTCAAGCTCTAATGAAAATGCTGTTAGCGGTTGTCAATGATGTGGTGATGTATTCTTACCTTAGTTTTATTTTATTAAAATTATAAAGTATGGACATTTTGGAATTTTTGTTGAATAATTTAATATAGAATTGTAAGTTTTTAGATAAATTGTTATTAGTTTGTGAAAATTGATTAATTTATCATATATAATGCTATTAATTACTATACTCGTGCTTCAGACGCAACAAATTCATATGAACAGTGTTATAAGGATTGTCCACCTCTTATTGATATATTTAAATCAACCCTAGTGAGGAAAAAGAGAGGGAAGAAATTGAAAAAACAATTATCCGTGTTGGCCACAAAAAAGAAACCGTATTTTCATGCTAGAAAAGTTTAGATTTTTTCAAATTATATTAAAATTTCAATTGCAAAATTTACCTCTATTTTTTCACACTGAATGGAGTTTTTTTTTTAAATCGAAACAAAGCTTTTATTAATCTGGGTAAAATATTTTTGAAAAATTAATATTTATAATACTTTTTAAAATTCGTATTTATAAAAATGATACTCTTTAATTATGTCTAATTTATCTATTTTACTATAAAAAAAAATAAAAAAAAAGCCTAACCAAAATATTTTACATTAAATACAAATTAATTAAATATCATAAAAATTAAACTTTGACCAATTAAATTAATTTAATATTATACCCGACAAATCCATTAATTTTATTGGAATATATTGAGGATTTTTTTTTTTTTTTTATTGTTGTTATAATTAAGTTTTAGGGTCATTAGAGGTAATTTTATAATATTTTAAAAAGCTTACACTTTTTATTTTTTGAATTTTTTAAAAGACAGGATTTGAAATATCCCACCTTTTTGGTAAAAGATTTTATGTTATTCTAATCGTCACACTATTTTCTCAATTATAATCTTTTGCTAATCAATCATTTCTTCGACCTCATAAGCAAATAATATTTTGATTATTTTATTTTTATATATTAATTATATTAATTATTTTTTAATTAATATATTTTAGTCACATTTTTGTTTTATTTGTAAGCAAAGTTATTTATTGTCAATTTTAATTTTTTTAATTATTTTTTGATAAAAAAATTTAAGTTAGATTGAATTGATAATTAGTAGCAAGAGACTAAGAGATATTTAAGAGAAAAATATCTTAAAAAATTAAAAAAAATAAAAATATTAAAATAAAAAAAATTAATTTAAAAAATTAAAGTATTTATATTTATAAGAGTAAGAGATGTACATTCATTATAATTATATATATATATATATATAGAATATGTTTAAATACACTTTTTTTCATAAAGATAATCATCTATCAGAAAGAAAAAGAAAATCATCCAAGTGGTATGATGAAGTTATTACTCAACATTTTTTTCATTTTAAAATAACATTCAATTTTAAAAAATCATTTACAAGAAGAAAAAAAAAATCTTTTTCGTTTTTGGTATACCATGGATTTTTTTTTTCTTTTTTTCATAAGAATAAAATTATTTTCATTGTAATTAAATAGTACAACAGCATACATCAGATTATAGAATCAAAATACAATACAGTATATAAGCATTGATATTCCTATGCAAAATTATAGTCCAATTCAACAGTGAGTCCGCCACTGCCTTTTCAAGAGTCAAATCCACAATCTAATCTAACCTTTTGCAAACCATCAAAATTGTTTACAATTAACTCACAATATTCGATTAATGCGAAAATTTTCTGTTATCTATGGTGAAAGTAATTAAGCTATTAGTACCATATCAATTCAACTTGTACTTAATATTACATAGTATTGCATATGGCTTCGTTATGTATGCTCACTAACACACTAGAACAACAAATTTTTGTGCACATTAGCAATATTGATTGCACAAATAAATAATAATGAATTATGGGTAAAAAAATAAATATATATAAAAATTTAAATAATTTAACTTTTTAATTTAAAAAGTCTACACTATTTGTAACGACATAATGAAAAAAAAAATTATTAACAAACAATTGAATAGTATAAACACTAATATAAAAAAAAATCAAGTACACCCAAATTTCTCACAAATAGCAATAACAACACAATAGCAAGAATAACTCACAAATCTTGCAGGACATAAGCGAAATTGATTAGTGCTCTAAACAACCCAAAAGAGAACGAATATTGGTGTAGATGTCACACGCAAGGCGTGGCTTAAAAAATTGCTCCATAGCAACTGACTCCTTGCTAATTAACTAAGACCAAAAGGGATTATTCAAAAACTCAAGCATACTGCTAATGTGTACAAATACAATAAGTGGCTTCTCGCTTCATGATGCTGGTGTCTATGTAGCTTCATAATCTTACAAAGATGGGAGCAAAAAAAAAAATTTATATATATATATTATCAACTCTCAAATTTTAATAATATTAAAAACCTCTAATTAGAAAACCATATAAATAGTATCTTAGTTGAATACGTAAACAAAATATTTTACGAAAATAATAAAAATAACACCTCTTAAAACTCTTAGAATTTGTAATAACGAAAATAGCATCGCTTATATTCAAATTTATATTTTCACAATTAAAAACATAATTGATATATCATTTTTCCTTGAATATTCATTCTATTGGAATTAAATGAGATAATTTAGACTTATTTAATGTTGAATGTTTAATATTACACATTAAATATAATTGAAGTATTAATTTTATTATTATAAATTTTATGAGTATTATTTTTGATAAATTTTTAAATATTTTTTAATCGTACTATTATTAGAAATTTAATCACAATTATAAAAAGATATTTTAAAGCAAACTAAATAACATATAATTTACCAACACTATAACAAAACAACTCTCCATTTAGATTTGAATGTACGGTGAAAAAACACCCGGTAAAGGCATATAAGCAACAATTGCCCATTCTTGGACGTAATTTTCTAGCCCTAAATTAGACAAACTCTCATTTGCTATAGTTGAAAATTAAGAAGAAAAAAAATGTATAAAAAGTTCATTAATTGATTAAAGTATGTAAAAGTCAAAATTTTTGGGTAAAATAACATATGTTTAATAACTATTAAAATATACATTAAAATTTTAATATTTGTAAAATTATGAGAATTTTTTCTACGTAACATGTAATATGTATTGACACATTAACAATATTCTAACAAATTTAAAATTTTAGACTTTAAATATTTTTTTAATAATTATTAAAATTTAAAAAAATAACAAAATTAGTACCTCTTAAAACTTATAACAACAAAACTAGCACCTCTTGTATTAAAACTTATATTTTTACAATTAAAAAAATGATTAATATGTCATTTTTTTTTAAACACTCATTCAATTATAATTAAACGATGATAATTTAGATTCATTCAATATTTTACGTTCAAATTAAACGTTTAATATTATTAAGGTGCTAATTTTATTATTATAAATTTTAAAGATATCATTTTTGGTAAATTTTCTGAAAATTTTTATATCCGACTAAAGTTTAATAAATTTTGTTTGAACTTTGATTAGTAGACAGTTACTACCCATCACTCCGAAAACTATTATCCTAATTAACAGGAGCAGAAAAACTACCTGTACAAAACTATGTTTTTGTCTTGTTTCTCCAGCATCCATCTTCCTAACAATGAAAGAGAAATCTTTCTCGTTCATATAGTTGTCTCGATTTTCTTCTTTAAATTTGAAGGAAGAAGAGAGAAAGAAGAAAATTGAGAGAAACTGTCCGAGCCAGCTAGACAGTTTCTTTGCTGTAGGGGTATAACAGGGATGTTGAAATTGATTATTGAAGCATTTGAAAATCAGGGGCTTTTTGTATAAATTGTGTAATTTAATGCTACCGACTCATATAATTCCAACAAATTTAAGCACTAGAGACTGAATTTGGATCGATGTTGTAGTTATAAGTAAAGAATAATTCAAATTAAACAAGCATAACACACATATAAAAAGTCAAAAAAGAATGAAGAGATCTAGAAATTTATAACCTGTAATTAATTAATATAACACCAAAATTTAATATATGCTACCTGATGTACATATTCTTAACAATATCCTCCGCTACTATTTACATTTCTCCACCAAAAGAGGGGAAGAAGAGAAAAAAGAAAAAAAGAAATTAAACCCAAAAATACTCCTTTGCCCTTTGCTCCTTTAAGGATTCAGAGATTTGATAGATTTGAGAATAGTAATTTGGTAATTGGGTATTGACATAGAACTACTCATGCCAGCAAAGAAGCATAACCACACACCTCCTAATGATGTAAAGCTTGGCTCTTTGTTCTCTAAGGACTCCTCCAAGTCCTCTACTCGATATTCTTCTCTTTGATCCTCCCATGGAAGCAGCACTACCCATCTTCATTATAACTTAGTTGTTTTTCTTCTTTAAATTGGTAAAAGAGATGGGTTCTTGAGAATAAATGAAAGAGATGAAGTGAGTTTTGGAATTGAAAAGTGTCTGGGTTGTTATATAGAAGGTAAAAGTTGTAGTCTTGGCTCAAATTGGTCTTCAAAAGAGTAAACGATGGGGCATGAAAGGGCGTGCAGTGTCCCATTAACCCATCAGACACTTCTCATTCTTGGTCCACTCTCCACTTCGAAGTTGGGAATCCATGCCCTTACACGTAGGATAGTGATAAATAAATGAGATGTCTTATTCATTACTTTTATATTATACATTCTATTAATTTTATTATTTTATTTCTTTATTATTTATTATATATTTATATATTTTTTTTAAATATTTACATTAAATTAAAATACTACATAATTATTTATTTTAAAAACAATAAATAATTTTTTATAAATAAATAATGTTATATACATAAAATAACATATCAATTATTAATTTAAATTTAAAAATATGTATAATTAAAAAATGATCATAAGAAATTAACTTTTAGTATTATATCACGTTAATTTATACATAATTAAATTAATACTAAAATAATAGTTTAGTTTGTACATAAAATATCTTTACATTTTATAAATTGTACAACGTGTAAATATATTTTTATACATATATATTATGTATAATTGATAAATTATTTTAAAATTAATTAAATTATATATATGTTATTTAGTGTTCAAACTCGCATTTTACATTATTCTAAAAGCATAAACAAATTTATGGTAGAAAAAAATAGTCTTAACAAACAAGCCGCAATACTAGCAACCACCACTCATTCTATATATTATATGGGAAATAATTTGTATGATAATATAATGTATGCATCAATTTAAATAATATAATATAATTAATTATTAAGAATTATCTAATAATTATTTTGTATATTTTATTTCATATACAAATTAAATATCGACAAGTAGTTAATGCATAAAATAAATTGGTAAATATAATAGTGCTCATATTATACTATAGTCTATGCATGTAACCTTTGTGTAGGTACGTACGTATTACCCACCAGCTTAATGGGTCGGCCACTATAGACAATATATAAGGAAACCCATTTTTGTATTTTATGAATGTGATGAATGACATTATCACCGAAAAAGAAAATAATGTGATGAATGGCTTCAATTTTAGTCAATAATAATGTTTAATTAGTTGATCAACATAATTCTTAAGAATATAATTTGGATAACCTTATTATATGTATAGTTTTCTTTTGTGAGTAAAATTAATTCTACTCTAATTTTAAGCAATTTTTTTTTATTATTAAAATATAATTATACAACTCATATATTCTAGAAATTGAACTTCCGACATTACATTTATATGTATTATATGAAAAAAAAAAAAAATTGTATTATTGAACTACAATCACTTGGGTTACACTAATTTTGAGCAATTTTCTTATTTTGTTGATTTTTGGTTGGATCCACCTAAAAAGGCAATAAGAGATAATTTCAATTGAATCCTACATAAGATAGCATATTATCTACCTTTATAGCAAGTTTAAGGTCTATAATTAATGAGTTACTCTTATCATCTTTTTGACTATGAAAGCTGAATAATCTATGTTTAAATATCTGTGGGTTGGTTATAATATAATTGTTGAACCTTTCGGTATTACATGATCCATAAATTCTTGCATATTTTGGGTAGTCATGATCAAGGTAAGTAATTGTGATGTGAAATCAACGTTAAAAATTTAATAACTACGTAATTTGCTTACTTGTGAAACAGACAAAAACATTTTAATAAATCTGTTTCATGTGTATAACTTGTGCAACTAGATATCACGCTCTGTAAAAACATTTTAATGCGTCGATTAATTTCGTTGTATTGATTTGATGTATTCTTAAAATTTATCAAGTAATTGAGTTTGCCGATGAATCACAAAAATTATAAAGTTTGAAACAGACAAAATATTATAATGAGGAAGGTTATCACTAGTGACTTAGTCAATGAGGATTTTAAGATATCTTAGAAAATTTATTGATAAAGGTGTTCCACTCTTGGCTTTAAACATACTGAAATATTCTTTGCTAGAAAAATGTGAGAGATGCACAGTTGTCTCTCAGAAGGACTAAGAAGAGACAATGAGAATATACAAAAATATTTACATGGGCAATTTAACCCATTTTTGGCCTTTGCATTGAAATTAATTTATCAAAAAACAAAAAAGCAGAACAACCCAAAATTCTAAAATCTTGATCCCTTCAGATTTTTTTTGATCAGGCAAATTCTTCAAACTAAGTTAATGAATCAAGTGGGGTGAAATTTCAAGGTTATGACCAAGATTCCATTATTATTTATACAATATTATTTATTTATTATATATGCAATTTAAATTTACTTAACTAAAAGTAAAGCAAACGCACGCACTTGCTTAGTCTCGTGCTCCTCCCAATTCATATAGGACCACCAATTTCTATCAATCTTCCCTCACTCCAATAATCAAACATTTTCCCCAGTTTTCTGTTCTGACTTTGAGTAGTTTTAAGTTGTCTATTGTGATAATATATATAAATTATCTGTTATATTTCTACAACTAATTATTAAAATTACAATTTAGCATCACTATCTTTAAATATAATAAATAATTTAAATTGTAATAATGTTAGTATCCGATGGCAAATATGGGGCTAAATGGTGTTCTTCGTTTCCCTTCTTTCTTTCTATTTTTTTTATTTTTTATTTTTATAATTAAACAATTGCATACTTATAAACAATATATATTATAGAAATACAAAACCCTTAATCATAGTTATAAATAAAAGAAAAAAAATTATTGAAAATATGCAAACAAAGTCTCATATTACTCATATATGAATAATTCATAGGTTTATAAGGCCTTAGACATCTTCTTTTCGCCAGGAGGAAGGGTTGCGGCCGCATTGTGAACACACAACATGTCCCACGTCGATTATCGAAAATTTATGAGAGGTATCAATCGTGAGCTAGCAACATGACTGTAATTCGATCAGTTCAACATGGAGGCCTGTGTCTATCAAGTTTCGAACCACATGCCTCCCATCTAGAAAGCAATAGTGCATGTTTGCATTCAGCACATGATGTTACCATTTAGACTGTCCTACGATCGGTTCAAAAATTGGATTGAATGTCTAAATTTATTAAATTGAAGAACAAGTTTTCTTCTTTAAAAAAATATAGTACTGTTGTATTTTTCATACTAGTTTTCTCTGTCACAGGAGCATAATTAAGAAACATTTTTTGGCTGGCAATGACATGAATACACATATCCTATGGTAGAGTATAAGACACCCAAAAGCTTTGGGATAAACAATACTAGTGGAAATAATACAGAGATTAGGGAAACAATACTAGTGGAAATAAATTTATAATCTCTCAATTTAGAAATTTATATTACACAAAAATCAAAGTATCCCCCATCCCAGGTTTAGTGAGTAAGCGTCTCATGTTTCTGCTTGTTGTACCATATAACCTTAAAATAAGGTTTGGTTGTACTGAACAAGAAGGTCAGAGTTGCACGTGAAGTTCTCGTGATTTACAATGACCTTGCCTTCGGTAGACTCAACATATATTAATTGTTATCTTATTACCTCTAGGGCCTAGCCGCCTAGGCTTTGAGTCGTATAACTAATTGATTTATTATATTAATGCTTTATTGAATTATTTTTTGGTCTCCATGCTTTTTTTTTTTAAGCTTGAAACTTGTATAACTCCTTCACATGTGGAATATCAATGGTAGTATTATTTAGATGAGCTAAGTACAGTTGTAGTAGTTAAGTATCAGATTTTGGCAGCCTTTGTTGAGATGTAGTAGCGTTATGCGTTCATTGCTTAAAAAAGAAGAAGAAGTATTTGTTAATTTTATTTTTTTATTGCCGTACGTGCATAGAATTGACCAAAATCCAGCAAGGTCATTGCTGGTTATGGAATACATAACGTATAGTGGATGGCAATCATATTTGAATTTTACTGGTTTTGGCTGTAGTGGAGTGGTGGACATCATTCTGGCTGAAGATCTTTAACTCAATGAGGCAGAAAATAAGATTGATGGTGAATTTTTCTGCATTTTATTATAATGGCAATTCGTGCGGGTCTAATTTAATTGATAAGCGAATTGACCAATTTCTTTCACAAGTTGCCAACTTACAATATATTATCTTAAGAAACAAATTTTGAGTTATTAAATTTGTTTAGCTCATGTTTGTGTAAGCTTATCTTGGAATGGTTCTCAAGCTACATGTCAAAATATCAATAGAGAATTTCTGGAGGTAAAAAAAAAATTCTCAATCGGGTTTTGGATTGAAATGTACATATAATTTTAAAGTAAGGCATTAGGCTTGTACCCTTTTAGAGTAGACTAATTTAATTTTATAATTAAAAAAAATAGTGAATTAAGTTCAAATTTTAAAAAAATTAAACTTTTTTGAGTGTAAAAATAGGAAATTATTAAAAAATAAATTCAAAACAAAACAAAACAAAAATTAAAACCTCTATCTTCCTTCTCCCCCAATTTTTTTTATTTTTTAATTATTTTTATTTTTCTAATTAATTATCTACTTTTATTATTTTAGTTCTATAAATAAAACCTAATATTTTACCGACCTTAATAAATTGAATACAATATTAATTTATCTTCTAATTATCTGTTATTTCTCTATTTTCTTATTATATCCTTCTGTTTTACATCAATTTGGTAACAAGATTTAGTTTTCTTAAATAAAATTTTCTATCCAAATTTTTCTAAACAATAATATTAAAAAAAAAAAAAAAACACATAGAAAAGAAAAGAAAAAACTAATCTCGATGGGAGAAAAAAAGAATATAGAAAGTCTTTAAAATTTATTTGGTTTTTGTTCTTTTAATTAATTATTTTTATTTTTTTAAAAGATTTTCCTATTTTATCTTGAAAAAAATTCTTAACTTTTAAAAATTTGAATTTAATTGACTATTTTTTTAAATTACATAACTAAATTAACTCATACTAAAATTTGCAAGACCAATATATGTTACTTACCAACTTCAACCCAAAAATCTTTCTCAACCATCTAGTAATGAAAATTTAAAATCCTTAAATAAGCCAGGATAAAATTACAACCTTTTTTTATTATTATTTTTAAAATAATTATCCTATTTACACATTCCAACTAGACTGACTTAAAGCTTTTACATGCGAAAGTGGATTACATGACATTGACAAACTCGCAAATGTTGGTAAAAGCCATTGATATCATTCCAACTTCTGACACTGTTTTTTTTTTTTTTAATGGGAAATCAATGGCTTGAATGGGCGGGTTAACCAGGTGACAAATACTCAAGTCTCTTCTCCATCTCTTGTTTTTATAAGTCGCCCACTATAATCTATCTTCCCGTCCAGAAAATAGTATTGTTATCAGCTTAGGTATGATTGTATGAAAAAAAATACTTTCCTTTAGAGAATGAAAACAAAAATACGTCATAGAATAAAGGTACACTATTACCGGTGCCGAAGATTTTTCGTCTATCAAGTTTAAAAAAAAAAATTATAACTTTACTTTTATTTTTGAGAAGACAAGTAATCCCAACAAAAAATACCCACAATATATATGAAATGATATATTCAAAAGCAACAATTGCTGCAGAGTTTTAAGTACTCGGAAAGAAGAAAAGGAAGAGCTTTTGTTTCCTTGGATCAGAAAATTAGCCCACGAATCATGACCGCAATGAGAGTAAGAAGAAACATAAAAGCAAGACAGAAAACATGAATTCTACTTATATGTGGGTGCCTTGTGACAAATTGCTTAGATGATTTGTTAGTGACAGTTGGACACTTTCAGTAATTCATACAAAATTTTGGTTGTGTACTATGTAATAAAGAGAAGTGTTTTAGGTTTAAAACTTAAATAGGCGTAAAGTAAAAGAGTTCCCTGGGAAAAAACGGAGGTACATTCTACAAAATAATACCTATAAAATTTATAATAAAAAAATAAAATATCAATAATATTTTATCTCTAATTAAACATGTCTAATTTGTCAAAATTTAACTTGAATTACGTCCAATTAACTAAAGTTTAACATTGAACACATTTAATTTACCAAAGTTAAATTTGAAATGTTGGTCAGAGCATTTCTTTTGTACTAAAAACATATTAGCACAATATAAGTGATATTTTAATTTTATAAATTTTAAAAGTATTAAAATATTATTTTATTAAAAAAAAATTATGTTCCTTTATAATTTCTCATACTGATAGTCCAATACTATTGACGCCCGCCTTGAAATGGGCCTTTCAAGTGTGGGCGTATCTCCAATAAAATTTTACCAATAAGATGTTGATATTTGGGAAGACCATGACTCTAATGATAATTTATCAATATTAACAACGAATTCTAGGCTGCGCATGGAATAAGCAAAAGTGATGTGTACTCCTACCAAACACATTCCAAAAAAATGCTTGCATCAACATCTATACTCCAGAAGCAATTAATAGTATTAACAGCAGAATTTCTAAGTGCAAGTCAGTTAATTCAATGACACCTAATTCATTGACACAATGCTGGAATCTAATAGATAAGCGTAGCCATTTTAAGGTATCAAATCTCTCATGCATTAGAATGAATTAGTAAATACTACCTAACAAGGGCTTTTGATAAACTTAAATAACATAAGCATTTCAAGACTTGACACGTTCAAATCTTTCACTTCACGACGTTGATGTCTACTGATACTGCCTCCTATCGTGTGAAGCACAGATTCATGGGAAGTTTTTACATAGTTATAAGTTTTAAACTTTATCCTCAACCAATTAGCCAAAAGGAAAAACAAGATAACAAATACTCTCAAATAAAATTCAAAAACACCTACTGTTAATTGCTTGACCAGGAAGATCATCATCCCTCACCAAAATGGCCATCAAGTCATGTGAATAATATACAAGAAATATAAGTACAAAGTAAAAAAATGCAAATAATTGATCGTTTTAGCCTAAAAATACAAGAAAGAGGTGAACCACCAATTCCTTCTCCAGTTCTACTCAAACATAAAACAAGTTCCATTGCACTGCAGTATAGGGATAGGTTTGCTATACCTTATAAGTCCCTTGCACATTCCTTTCTGGGGAAAGTGCCGTTGTCACTGGATCTGAGATAGTGAGATGCAGCCAGAGTTTGTACGCTCACTATGCTTTGTCCTGCACCACACCTGAAAAAGCAAAGTATCAAAACATATTGAATCTTTTATGTAACATCTAATAAATCTAATTGTTTAGTAAAAAAATAAATAATCTAATTCTTTTTCTGAATTAAATGATTGATGGTATATGATTCGAAGTAGGGACTTAAAGTGGGAGAGAATGAGTATTAATTACTCGTCCACAGGAACATGTGCTCGTGTCTGATATCTAATTCAGGAAAAATGTGGCAAACGAATGTTTTGAAATAATGATGTCAACAAGTTGAGTTTGCTACAAGTCGTTTCCCAATCAAAAGGCTAATTACTACAAACTTTCAAAACTCAACAAGACCTAGTTTTAGATGATTGTAGACAAGCCGTACATCAAGCTCATAAACCTTACATGGATTTTCCCACTGAAACTTTTTTCTGAAGGTTGAATGGGTTTGGATTCAATCAGACAATATGTGAATTTGGATCCATTTGGCTAGGCTATTATGAAGGTGCATTTTACAGCATCTAACTCTCCCTTGGTCAGCCAATCGATGACATGGATATGGTGTGGACCTATGGCCTATGGGTCCGTGTACATAGGCTTGTGCTTGAATGTTTATCCAAAATAGGGTCATCCTTTAACCTAACTAAATTTATATTTGTATGCGGCTAATGTGGACAAACAACACAAATCTACGACTTTCTAATGTATTCAAAGGAAAAAATCAGTTTTTGCTTGTTTTTAATATCACCCTTAGCTAGAAAGCTAGCTTTAAAAATGTTGAATCTTTATGAGTGGTAATGCATAGAACCTGCAAGGTTATATTAGGCATCTAGACGCCTGTTGTATCTTGCATGTTTTCAATGTCTTTATTTTAGTTTTTTCTAGCGCTGGAATGGAAATGAGTCTATCCTTCTTATGGTAGCAATTAGATACAAGTCAGATACTCGATCCTTTCTATTTTGTTTTGTTTTGTTTTATTGGAAAGCTAAATATTTCCCTCGAAAAAAATTCCAAAACCAATATATATATATATAAAGAAGTAGGAGATCTTTATTTTCAGCGACTTCTTAAACATATTAGGTACTAGGGCGTCTTCAACTTTGAAATTTGAGCAAGTTGAAAAATTACATAAAATTCAAGTCATACGAGTACCACAAAAATGACAAAAAAAAGAAGCTTCAGCACTGACAAAGAATGCGCAACTTTTAAACTTTAAATCTTTAATTCGAACTCATTAACCAAAGGTTATGACAAGACATAATAACCACAAAACAAATTGATAGGTAATAGTGAGCTCAGACCAGGTTTTGACAACTGAGAAGATATTCCAACTATTTAGTTATAAAGGTGATACCTCTGGTCAAGAAGAAGCTCTTCAGAAAAGTAGCACAATAGTAATTCCTTGCCCTGAGCTGCACAGCCTTGAATGCATGAAAATTTGCTTGATATTGAAATAGGAACAGGAACATGTTCATGGATTCTGAACTTCCTCAACTGAATTTTGAGTGGCAATTAAAATTGTTTTGGGAGAATAACAAAACTAACACCCTCAAAACTTCTAATAACAAAACTAGCATCTATTGTGTTCAAATTTATATTTTTACAATTAAAAAAATGACTAATATGTTATTTTTCTTTGAACATCCATCCAATTAAAATTGAACAACGATAATTTTGACTCGTTTAATATTGAACGTTCAATATTATTGGGGTGTTAGTTTTATTACTATAAGTTTTAAGGGTGTTATTTTTGATAATTTTCCAAGATTTTTCTACTTCCCCGCACAATCCTTGTCCATGGAAGGACCACTTAGGCATGCCTCGGACTTCTCCATGATCACCAATTCACCGTTGCCCACCAGTGAAGCTCTGAGTTTCATAAATCATCATGTCAACTTAAGAATTTATTTATTTGTCAAAAGTATCCATTTAAGAAGCTAAATTGAAGAATCTTTATTATAGGAAGAGTAATTAGGAGAAGTATATCTGCCTTCATCATCTTATTTTCACATCTGAATGCATTTTGCAGAAAACAAATGAAGACATTACCACAAAGTGTACTTAATTAACGTACAGACTATGGAGTGGAGTTAATATACGTGTGACTAATCTCCCCAAAATCAAGCTTTCAGTATCATGAAACATCATGTCAATCTAAGATATTAAATTAATGTCAGAAGTCTTCATTCAGAATTCAGAAACTTAAAATAACCAGATAATGATATTGAAACAGCACTAAGAGATGAAAATATGTATCAACCAAATTAATCCAAGAAAATTCCACCAACATATCTTCCCATTCTGGATCCAAATTGCAATTGAGAATTTCATGACCAATAAATTACATTTATAACCCAGTTTTATCATCCAAGAAGCCAAGCCTATACAAACAGCAAACGTTCACCTAAATGATGGATCACCTAAAATTATCTCTTACTAACAATAAATTAAAATTAACGACTTACCCTCATGCAATCCCCTAACATTGTCAAGACCTATATACACAGTGAACCAGTCACTTACTTGATAAAATCGATATTTTTCGAGTAAAACTAAACAACCCAAGCTGAAAGAGAGACAAAAAGGAACATAAAAAGAGAAAAGAAAGAAACTAACAAAATCATAAATAGACATTGCAATTTCCATAAGTTTTGAAAAATAAACCTTATGGCTTGTACGATAATCATTGTGAATGTAGTAGTTCTGTGAATTTTACATAAAAAGCCTTAAGAAGAACTTACCAAAGTTATAGGGTTAACTCTTTCCCGTCACTTTGCATTAAATCTGCAAGTGTGATATGCTTTGATCCACCATGCAAGCCATCATTCGCCTCATTGTTTTAGCTCAAAAGATGAGGGACTTTGTTCTATTAATCAACTCATCCAAGATAGATGGAACAGTACACAGCTCTATAAATTTAAAACACCGCAAGCCAGATAATAAATACTAGAATAAGTGACCTGCCTGACACTAATACAATCATCTAGAAGAAACTAACTCATATTAGCCATGGAAAAATCAAACTTCCCTTCATCCAGCCTAGTTACCGGGCAACATAGCTAGCATCAAAATCATGATTGATAAGGCATTTCGGTTCTTCCAGATCTTCCAACACCCATTAGCAAAAGAGGCTAGAAGCTGATCTTTATCAGAACAGTTCCTCACCCGTTTTCTATAGCATGAAAACTTGAAGCAAAGGCAACAAAATCAGAAAAATAAGCTCCAAAGTAATCCTATCCCACACTGGTTTAACAGCATAACAACCCTATAATAAATGACAAATAGATCTCAGGCTCGCTCTCACATAAAGGGCATCAAACTCATTTACATCCCTGCCGCTGAAAATAATATGATTGGTTTGAGGGTGTAGAGGTGCCAAAGCTTGATTATAACCCGAGTTTATAGAATGTCCCCACTGATGATTGAAATGCCAAACAAGTGTATCTTGTCCAATACTCAGAATAATAGGGATATTCAGTGTGGAAACGCATCAGCAACATTAAAGACCTCACACTAAGCCACCTTTCCAAAATTGGGTTTCACATCAATTAAAACAGCAACATAGTGAACCATGTTACATCTGGGCATAGAAGGTTTGAATGAGGGTGGAATGGGGAGCCAAGGATCATCCCACACATCCAAGTAAGTAAACTTATTAATCACCTTGCTTGCTCAAGGAAATATTTCGCAGATATTATGAGGTAGGAAGCCTCAAAGAAAAACTTGCAAAAAAAAATCAAAGAATTGTCAATACACATTCATCCAAATCTCTCCATATTTAGTAAACTTTTTACAACATTAAGTCACCTTCATTCTAGTGTCAACAAAAATCATAAATTCAACATTACTAAATCCATGTCAAACGGGAGTCTTTGAATGAAAGCTCAACAACATTTAACTACTTACTAGTTTCTGTACATATCCATCTCGTTTCCTCGTGCAAGCCACAAGGATTGAAACAACTCAATATTATAACTGTACAAACAAGAAAAAAAATTAAAACTACAGGAAGAAAAAACGAAAAAACTACTCAACTTTTGACACAGTTAAAAGCAAAAACAAGATGCAGTTTAGAGCCACACCACAAGCTAGCTATCCGAGAACAACGACGTCCGACGAAAGAGATCATAGGGTGACCACAAACTATCCAAAGGACAAGGCCTTTTAGAATCCAATCTGAGCCAAGGTTTGCCCTTTCCACTCCAATGAAGCAAACTCACCGGCCCAGGATGTAGATTTCGGCATAATCCTTCTAGATTGTCGCCACCTAACCCGTGTTGGTTCCACCTGTGCTCGACTCTCTCAACGTTTCCAGCAAAAACTAGCAAAAATGGAGGCAACGAACCCAACTCGTAAATCCTATACCTCTTCTGAATCCTCATCCAATGCTCCAACTTCTCAGTGTACCTACCTTCCCTCCATTTCCACAAATCGATCACCATCACTCCAGTGTTGAAATAACAAGGTTTTCGACCCTTAAATGACGTCGCAAAGACTGGATTAGACCAGAAGCGATAAGTGAAATAGTTCGTGAAATTTGCGTGGCAATACTCAGGTGCTCCCAACACGTGTTTCCCCAAATTGATATTCCAGAGCTTCGCAACGTCATCGACAACAATCAGATCGGAATCGAAGTAAATGATCCGACGAACACCGGACGGTAATAAATCGGCAAAGTAGATCCTTGCGTAATTGAGAGGTTGATCCAAAGCTCTTCGAATGGAGTATGAGATCTTGCCTTTAACCAAATTGGCGTCAAAGTGATAGAGGTGAAATTTCAAATAAGGGAAAGTTGTGGTGATTACGCGCAAAAGATCGGCGCGTCGAGGGTAAGTCGCAATGAAGTGGAAGACGAAGTTCTCGGGACACGTAGCGTGATGAAGAACAGAGAAAACTCCGGCAATCGATCCCCTTAGATAAACGGCGTCGAGAGTCATCGCGATGTGAATAATCGAAGGGTTATGAGAGTGTTTGTCCACTGATGACCAAGTCGTTTTGGGACACTCATTACCATTTCGAAATGCAGGTGCTTCTCGAAACTCCGGGAGCTCAATGGAGATGGCTACCACCGGCAACTTCACGATCACGGCGATGGAGACGAGGACATAGAGGGAGAAGACCTTCAGTGGCATTTTGGTCTTTCCAGTCTTGGTGTAGTTTAACTCTGTAGACACGTTTGCGTAGCTTGATTTTGGAGCGGTAGAAAAGGCAAAGCTCGTAACTTAGTTCAGCGAGGAAGCAGTAGTTAGGGGCAAACTTGGTATTTTAAAAAGCGGGGTCCATGGAATAGTGTGAGAGTGAGAGCGAGATTAGGGATTTAGGGTGGGCGACAGCTGACAGGATTGATACAAAAGCCAAAATTGGTGGGCAACGCCAGGCTGGAAAGAGGTGGAACATCTTTGTCGTTCAGTCGTTTATCGACTACAGAGAGATGTCCCACACAAGTTAAGACGTCATGTCGTTTATGGATTATTATTATTAGTTTTGATGAAATATGGACACATAATTAAGATCAATGGATGGTGGGGCCGGGTTTCTAATTTAATGCATAGGCTTTGGATCACGTGAAATGTGTAATTTGTGGGACTCGTCGTATTGTATTTTTTCTGAACTTTTTAGATGAAGCCATGAAGGCGGTAGGTAGAATTGAGACGTTGGCTGGCACATCATAGCACCTTCGTTAATCAGAAACTATGAAAGGAACAATAAAAATGGAGCATCTCACCATTAAGGCACCGTGATCAAGATTGAAGACTGAAGTTATCTTCATGGAACTGATCGAGAGAGCAATATTGACAATCAGAGACTACGTATGCCAAATCAGACTCTAAATGGAGCCCTTCTATTCAAATATGACATTTACTAAATCCCAGTGAGGCAGTGATGAGTATTGTCAAACTCTCTCTAAGTACAAGTTTTTTTTTTTTCTATACATTGTGAGATTAGGAGTGAGAAAGATTGAAATTAGTATTAAAGATTGTTGCTGTAGATATGAAAAAAAAAAATTATTAATAAACTGAAATATTCTGTTTGGGATGAATCGTGACTAGGTCGCTCTATTTAAAACGTTTTGCTGCTCTGTTTAAAATTGTGCAAGCAAACACGTCTCATGATAAAACAGCTCAGAATCTTTTTTTTGTCTCAGAATCTCACAGTGCATGATCGAGTCCGAAATGGTACATCTGTAATTAATGTTGCTCGGAAACTAAAAAATAATATTTGTATTTGGAAAATATTTCTGGTTTTTATATTTCTGAGTTTCTGTATTTCTTTAAAGCTCATAAGTAAGAGCGAAGATGAAAGAAATTGAGAGAGAGTTGAGAGCTGTGTTGAACTGAGAACTTAAAGGTTCTATTTATAATTGAAGATTGTCACAAAAAACGAGGCCAATGGATGAGAACGTGCAACGTTAATAAAGAAACGGTATAGAGAATATTTCATAAGAAACTGTCTAGAACGGAATGGAACGGTTAAAACTCTGTAGCATGTAAACCTACAATTGCCTAAATCCTCTCCCCTTCTACAAAAGTGTGTGTTTCTTGGAGCCCAATCCCAATTATAAATTATTTTTTATATAAACACCTCCTAAAAAATGTAAAAAAAAGTAACGTGGGACTTAACATTTAAGAGTGTAAATTTTTTGTACTTTTTTTCTTTCTTTTTTATTTAAATTTATAATATTTTCAACAAAAATGAATGAGAAAAATAAAAACTATACAATAATATAAATAATTTGAATTTTTTTTTAAAATGTATTTATTCTCTCTTAAAATATATTTACTCTTTTGTACTAAAATGATTGTATTGGAAACAAAATTTTGAAAAGCAAAACATAAGCAACAGTTAACCAATGATTAAGATGTTATTTATACACTAGCACATCCAACTTAATTTGCTAAACGTGCGACCACGTACTCATCTAATGGGGCGGATGTACTTGCAAGTGTGTGACCCACCTTAATTTTTAATAAATAAAATTTTAGTTGTAGTATTTATAAAATTATAAATAAATTTTAAGTATAATTATAATTGTGTCCCACTTGAATTTAACATTTTATATTTTTAACTCGTTACGAATTCAATAATTTATACATATTTTTATTAAAATAATATACATATAATATATTTTTTTAATTAAAAAAATATTAATTAAAAAATATTTAAAATTATTTTTTATTGTGTAAATGATGCCTGTTGATTATACGACCCAAATTCGCTAGTGCTCATCTTCAATGTCAGAATTCGCGACATAAGACTACTTTGCATTTCAGCTAACTGTTGTGCCACCCAAAGTGAAAAGACATTCACACAGTTGACTTTTTACAATCTATAAATATTGAATATGTAAACCCAATAGGAAATAAGTTGCGAAATGAGTAAACAAGCATATAACGTGTTGTTAAAAATTAACAATAAATAAATTTTATATTGATAAAATAATAATAAAAGAAATCAATCAGTTAAATTTTTTATATTTGAGTTTATTGTCTTATAAAAGCCCTATAGAGATTTTGGCGTATCAAATACTGATTAATATTATCTTAAATAAATTGATAAAACGTGTGATTAATAAAATTTAATAGGCCTTGAAACCTTATGCAAATAAAGTATGTTAAGATAAAAGTTTAAAAAAAAGCTAACTATAAAAGATTTATTAAATTGACTTGAGTTAGAGTGTGAATTTAAGAAATCAAGAGTGTAAATTTAAGAAGTCAAGTAGCATTATTTGAGAAGAAAATTATCTTAGAATTGGAAGCTCGTTGCCTTGTAAAAATCTTAGGGAGACTCTTGGGCCAAAGGCAAAGCATTTAAGGACTTATAGTCTCAACCAACTTCATAAAAAATTAATTATATGTATATTTTTATTATTAAATAATATTTTATTTGTAGTAATATTTTACGTTTAATTTTTGCGTACATATTTTGGTATATATTAACAATATTTAACAAATATTTAAATAAAAATGATAAATTGTGAATAAAATAATTAAATATACATATTTTTAATATATTTGGTAACTAATTAGTGACAAAAATTTTTCTTAAATGTGATAATTCAAAAAAAAATTCAAATATTTAACTTTAGTTCCAATATAAAAAAGTTAAAAATTTAAAAAATAAGTATACAATAAGCTTTAGATTAAAGTTTTTAAGTTTATATAATTCATATTCATATGTTTGAAATTTATTATATTTTATTTCAACTCAAATTTTAACTTTATTTAATATTATATTATTTGATATTTTACTTTAATAAAATTTGAATTTATTTAAATTTTTATTTATATGAAAATTGTAATATTTCTTTATCTTTAGTTTCCATTCATTTTATTTTTATTAATCATTTTTATATAGTTTATTAACGTATATTTTTAAATATAATCTCAAGCTTAGAATTCTAATCATATTTTATTTTTTACATTTTAATTTTAATTTTAATTTTTTTTTTTAGTTTTAGTTTTAATATTTATAAATTTTGATATGTTTGATTTGAGCTTTTCATTTGCTTAAATTTTTTAGTTAATAATTTTTTTTATACATATGTGATATTAATACATATTAACTTATTATATTTTTGTTTAATTTTTGTTATAAGTTTATTATAAATGTGTTAAAATTTTATATTTTTGTGTGTTAACTCTATATCTTTATGACATGAAAAATTCAATATTTTATTGAAGATAATCTACCGTAACTTCTACTAATTATATATTACAATGTATTTTTTATTTTTTAATATTATATAAAATTTCTACCTTGAATAAAATAAATAAAATCGCAGCATCCCTAAAAAAAATTTCTGCTCTGCACATATCCTTATAGTTAGATACTTGATTACATATTCTTTACTAAATCAAACAAGGTTTCATCAATTTTAGTCTCTTGGGATGGCACAATTAACTTATTATTGCGACCTCACAAAAGCTTGATCCAAGGATATAATTGGCTTTTTCAGGATTTTTCATTTCAAACTGTATTTTCAACCAACTCTTTATCTTGATAATATCCCTAGCTACATTAATTGTTTTCAAAAATATCATCCAAACAAAGAATTAGAAAGACAATGTCCTTCACCTTTTTCCTCTTATATTCTAGGCAAACCTGAAGGATGTAATAGCTTGATCAAATTTTTGATGCCATGTCTTAGATGCTTGCTTAAGTCATTTTCTCAGGACTCTATATGTTTGTCTCATAGAGATGTCTAGTTATAGATTGTCATTCAAGAATGTTGAGATTCATTTTGAAATAGGAAAGTAAATAAAATCATAATATGGTAAAGATCATTCATAATATGGTAGAAATCTTTGTATTTAATTACTATCCTTTTATGTCGTTTTATTTCTATTATAAATTCATGTAATCTGTACAAAGCAATATAAGTCAGTGAAATATTCAGAACGAAATATCACTTTCTTCTTTTCTACATGGTATCAGAGCCGATTAGGATTCTGTGAATCGAAAAGAAAAAAAAAAAATTATAAACCAAACTCCAAAAAAAAAAAAAAAAACATGCCTACACCCAAAAGAAAAAAAAAAAAAAAAAACATGCCACTCAAACACTGTCCACCACCCAAAATCCACCACCAAACATCAAACTGATTTGTCCACCCAAAACCGCTACTCAAACACCGTCCACCACCCAAAATCCACCACCAAACACCAAAACAGATCCCACAGACTACCGCAGACCACAACCAAAACAGATCCCACAGACCACCACCAAAACAGATCCTACAAACCACCGCAGACACTGACCAAAACAGATCCCACAGACCACCACCAAAACAGATCCTACAAACCACCGCAGACACTGACCAAAACAGATCCCACAAACCACCGCAGACCACAGATCAAAACAGATCCGCCAAAACAGATCCCACAGACCACTGCAGAAACAGACCAAAACAAATCCGTCAACCAAAACAGTTCCGTCAACAGATCCATTGCACCACCAAATCAGCGTCGCGCCACGCACCAAATCCACCAGACCGCATACCAGATCCACCCAATCAGCGTCGTGCCGCGCACCAGATCCACCAGACCGCATCCCAGATCCACCAAATCAGCGTTGCGCCACGCACCAGATCCACCAGACCGCATCCCAGATCCACCAAATCAGCGTTGCGCCACGCACCAGATCCACCAGACCACATCCCAGATCCACCAAATTAACGTCACGCCACAAACAGAGACCCATCTCCCATATTTTTGCCGCCGCTGCTCATTCAAGTAGCCCATAGCCTCCAAAGTTCCATTCAAATACCAATCAGATTTTTTGATAAACAGATCCTTACCCATATCCGTGAAATCAAATCCATTCAGCTCAGCAACCCAACAGAATTCAAATAGAAACCCAACAAAAATCAAACAGAAATAAGACCAAAATCACACCCACAAATCGCGCCACCCCTGAAAACCCAAAACCCACTTTTGCAGTAGCAAGCAAATTCACAAAGTCTATGAAAGAATTTGGCTATCAACATAGCAATTCTCACCAAAGCATTTATCAAATCGAGTGTTCTTAAAGTTTTTAGACAAGTTGGGCATGTGGGACATGTATGCACCAACTTGAGGGGGAGTGTTGAGATTCATTTTGAAATAGGAAAGTAAATAAAATCATAATATGGTAAAGATCATTCATAATATGGTAGAAATCTTTGTATTTAATTACTATCCTTTTATGTCGTTTTATTTCTATTATAAATTCATGTAATCTGTACAAAGCAATATAAGTCAGTGAAATATTCAGAACGAAATATCACTTTCTTCTTTTCTACAAAGAAGGCAGTTTTGACATCTACATGCCAAATCTCATCATCATTAATTATTATCAGTTATGCATAAATCTTAAAGGATTATATTTTAAGCATATATAGCTAGCCACTTGGAAGAATCTCAACGTAGTTAATACTCTCTTTTCGAATAAAGCCTTGTACCACTAAACTAGACTTGAAGGTTTTTCACCTTTCTTTGTAGATCCATTTGCACCCAATAGATTTTACCTCTTGAAGAACAACCTTACTCTCCGTTTTTTGAGAACATTGGCTGCTGCCTTAGATCGAAGCTTCCTTTGCTATTTGATCTTAATACTTGTTATATGTGTTAATTTTATCAAAAACTTATAAGTTAAGGCTTAAAAAGGTATATAAACTATATTGATATGTGCTTGCATATACAAAAGCAGAAACTTTATGTTGTTTTTGGATTTTCCTTTTCCTTTTCACTTTCACGACTGATCTATTTTATCTCTTTGCGTGTTCTTTCAGCAATTGTGGTGAAATAGAGAGTCGACATACGAACTCACCTTTCACTTTATTACAACAAAGTTTTTATAAAGGGATTACACCTATAAAAATCAAAAAATAATAATAGCACACTTTCCAACTTTTGTTAATGTTTGTGAATGAACACGTAAAAAGTCCCTTGCATAATAAGAATTACATTTTGATCATTTGCATAGAAATCACTTTTTTTTTCCCCTCTCTTTCATAGATATATTTAATTTAGAAGTTTATAATGAATGTATTAGGATAGGATTGTGATATTAGCAGTTTTTATCAAGGATAATTTAGCTAAAATAATTTTGAAGTTGAAAATCACATTTTGCTCCTTTCTATTTATTCAAACTTCTGACCTTATTTATGTTGATTATTCTTTCAAATTTCTACTAAGAGAAATAAAAGTAATTCAATTTTTTTATAAAATTCTACCACATATCATAATATAATTGATTTAGGTGCAAATTTACTTGTCTTTAACATTACTCTTTCTACTACAATAACACCAAAGTGATCAAATCCAATTGAAGTACGCCTACATCCCCATTAAGGGTGCACATATATAGGTTTAGACCAAAATCGGAACAATAAAATAAGATCGATTCTTTAAAAATTAGAGCCAAACCAATAAATTTAAAAAATTAATCCAACTTGAACAAAATTTTTTGGTTTGGTTTAGATGGGATCAAAAAAATTTACCCCTTCTATAAAAAGCATAGCATACTCAACATTATACATGCTCTTTATCATACATCATACATGCTCTCTATTCAAAATGAGATAAAATAAAAGAATAAAATATATAACATATTCAACATTATACATTATACATTTTATTAATCGCAATCTGGAACAATGGTTTGCTAAAAATAAAACTGTTGATGTCGAGTGAGGATGAGTGTAAAGACCCAAAGAAAATGTTAATTAAAAAAAAAAAGGGAATATTTGTGTTGGTATTAAATTACTTAAATAGATTAAAGTTTGTATTCAACAGGAAAAAAAAAAGTTTAAAATAAAATAAGAGCATGAAAATATTTCACGTTAAAACTTTTTCTCTTTTTCTCTCTTCTCTTTTGTTTCTACCACTCTAAATCTTCAAGCAATAATAGAAGTGATCTCAAAGTAAGAATCTACTCCCAAAACTCACAATTTTCAATAATTTTCATATGTTTTTATTAAAGGTTTCAAGGAGAATGAAAAATTCTAAACTTTTATGATAACAATCAACATAATTTGATTTTTCTGAATTTTTGTTGCCTTTTTTATGTATTAAAATTAAAAGGGGAAAAAGAGGCTATAACAAAATCTCAAAGCCCTAAAGTTTTGAGTCAATTGTATGTTCTGATAATTTTGAAATAGTTAGGTTTTAAATTAGGACTTGAAAGTTTTCACTCAAATATGTTTTATTTTCTAATTTTCGTAAATATTTGAAGTTAGATATGAAACTCTACAGTTTTTAAATTAACATCCGAAATAAAATAATTTAAAATAATTATTTTAATCTAAAATTTTAATAACAACTTCAAATATATATTAGTGATTGTTTATGAAAATTTCGAAGCCAAATAATTTTTATAGAATATTTGAGATATTTTTCAATAAGGGGTACTTTGACTAGAAAATTTCCTGATAGATTTTATAAACTGATTTTCAAGTATGTTTTGAATATGATTCCTCTATTATTTAAATCTAAATTTTTTGATACAAATAGATACATATATCTAGTTGACTCCAATAAATTTTACGAAGAAATTAATTTTTTGTGTTTGATAATAAATCATGTATTGAGACATGTTCAAGTTAGTTTAGATTTTTAGGTTATAATAAGTGTTCTATATTTTTCTTGGGATTATCTTTTATCAGTGTAAAGAAAATTTTAGAACATAATTTTTGTATCAAAAATATGATAATTTATGGAAACGCACAAAGAATAGGATTTAAGAATGAATAAAAGAAATATAAATAGTTATATCCTTGTAGTTAAGATTATAAATTGATTCTTTTATTCTTAAAAATTATAAGATAATATTAACTATGCCTAGATCATATGGTATTGTAAAATCTTGCTAACATATTTGAGGTAAGTAGACTAACCTTACTTATAATATTAAGTATTGTTTGTTTTATGTATCAACGTTTTTGTAATTGTTCTCATTTATATGTTTCGTTTTGGGATTGTTATTACTAAATAGATAGTATGATATCATTTTTGTATGTATATGTGCTTTGTGTTTGCATAATTGATTATTGGTTATCTAGTATTTGTATAAGCATGTTCATATGCATGGCATTCAAAATTTTTGATGTTAAAAACTCATGGTTTGAATTATGATTTTGACTTTAAAATCAAACAAATTTTTAAAAATAGTTTTGATAGAATGTTTTTTACCATCGTTATGATTAGACTCTGATTGGGAGCATGTTGTATTTATTTTGGGCCGTGTGGGGGAGGTGTCCTTGGGTATCCGAAGGCATTTTATTCCTTACCATATGATTTAGACGTATTTTTACATGTGAGAATTTATTATAAAATTCTAGCTTCGACCCTACGATTTTTTTAATTCTCTTGTACTTCCCTTCATGCGTGCTAATTATCGACGAGTGATTTATTGTTTTGGTTGCCGACAGGTGACATTTTGTATTGGTTGCTGACGAGTGAAATTTTGCATTGGCTCCACCATTCATATGATAGAGTACATGGTATTCTATAAAATATAGTTTTGAAAAATTTCGTTATGAGTAGTGACATATTGAAAAAGATTGTTTTTGAACGTTTTATTATGAGTAACGATCTATTAAAAAAGATAAACTTTTGTATATTTTATTTCGAGTTACGCAATTATTTGAAATATAGTCTTCAAATATTATTGTTTAAGTAGTAACCATACATTTTATCGCATTTTACATTAAAAACATGAGCATTATCATGTTATTTGTCTTTAACAATATAATGGGTATTTGAATCTAACAATAAAAAGGACATTAGAAAATATAAAATGCATATTTTAAAAAATAAAATCATTACTTTACCTAAAATATTTTTATACTAATTAAGGTCAGTGGAGTGAATCTATTACAATCCTAATTAGTGAAGAAATATTCTAGCTAAAGTAATAATTTTACTTTTTAAAATATGTATATTTTATATATTTTTTTCATTATTATTTTTAAAATGATATTTAAATAAATTAATATTTTTATTCTAATTTTTTGAAGATTTTAGTAAACACAAAAAAAAAAAAAAAAAAATAGTTTTATACTTCTTTTCCTCCCGATCCTGATTCATATTTATTCTCATTCTAATTGATCTAATAAACACATCATTAGTGCATGTAGTAGTTAATTTATAGTTCAACAGCGTAGCTCGGCCTTAATTTCATTTGTGATCTTCCTTATGGAAAGGGGTTTGGTTTAAGCAAGACCTTGCCAAGCTTTAGGGAGACAGCCGGTCCATAAAATCTTTGGGCTTTGGCTCCCCACAACTCTCGTGTGGGCCTAGAAGTTGATTAAACAATCGTTGAAGATGTGATTAACTCTTTTTTCTGAAATGGTGGAAGAAGTTGGTCCAAACTAAAGGTATCAAACGAACGGCTAAGTTCACAAATTGGTTCGGTTTACCTTAAATAAGCTATACATCAATTCACTTATATAAATTTTATATGAATAAACTTCAACTCAATTTACTTTAAATGAATTATGATGAACAACTCGTAAGATGATTCATTTTACTTTTTTAAAAAACTAAACAAAAAATTGAAAATATTTATAAATCGATTTTAAAAAAAAATGTTAGTATAAATATTACAATTGATTATATTTTTGGAAGACAAGAAAAAAAAATACAAATAGATACTTTTAAGTGTGTTTTTTCATAATGACATTGTAGTAATTATTTTTGACAAATATATTCTCTTATACTACTACAATTATGGGCATTTAAGTCGAAGCTCAAATCTATTCTAAGTAAAAAATTGACTTAGAATTAATTTTAAGTCTAAAATTAACTTTAAAATTCTAAATCGAATCTAACCCATAACCGACTTATAATCAATCTAAAATCTGTTTTAACAAATTTATAAACTCGTTATTGTAGTATTGTTATATGAGCTTGCGAGCTGGTCATGAATTAGATAAACTAACTTAATTTAGCTTATGAGATAAGATTTTTTAACTTTGTTCATTAAATCAATTTTAAATGAACATTTGATACCACTGGTCCTAACTGGATCCCAAATTTTTAATGGTTCTCACTTGGAATTGCAAGGTGTGGGGGAACTTTGGGAAATTTCGATAGCTTTAGAAAAGTGCAAATTTTTTTAATTATTATTATTATTATTATTTTTTGGGTTTAAAGAGCAAGAAATTTGTACAATTATTTAATTCCCAAAATTTGTGATATTACTTTAAACAAAGAATCAAGTGCATGATATAATTCATTTAAGTACGGAGGCGTGTGTATCTAATTTGTGTGGTGTTTACTTTCATGGTTCAAGTTGGGGCATTTGTTTACTTTGGAGTAGTGAGGTATCAATACGATTTTGTACTTAAAATTTTATATTTATATTCTATTTTAATTGCATAAGGCACAAACATGCTATTTTATGCTAAATTTGCTAATTTGAGTTATTTAAATGACAATAGGTCATGAAAAAGTTTTATTGATAGGGTATATCTTTTTTCTTTTCTTTTTTGAACAAAATTAATGGGATATCTCTGATCTCCATAAAAATTCTAATTTTTTAAAGATTTCTCAATTTGTTCCACAATTTTTTTTTTTTGTTAATAAAATTCTTATTAATTAAATCTCAAAATACATCAAGTAGTGAATTCAAATTTAAACTACACATCATAGCATATTACAATAAACAATATATTCCTAGGAGAACTATCGTGAACAAAGTCACACAATGGTGGTAAAACATGAGCAATCTAAGCAAATTTGCTCAACTGACTAACTTCCAACGTCAGTAGTAATTTACCAAATTGATGTAGAGATTTATACTCAAAATAAAAACTCACAAACCCGCACATATCCTTCAAAATTTGAACACGTATATAACTCATAAACTTATTAGATATTTCTACGAACACAACGCAAAAGCAAATACACCACAAACACAAACAAAAAAGAAATTAAATAATAACAATACTACATACAAGCTTCAAAACAGCCGTAGGACAAAAACCACAATGGACAACACACACTTAACAAGAAAATACAATAAAACACACACAACCTTATTTAAAAATACTATAAAAAAAAAAAATCAAAAACATCCACCCCTGGCGAAATCAAAGAGGAGTCCACCGACGTTGGAAGGAGAGGGGTCGTTGGAGTCACAACAAGGCCGCCGTACACAGCCCCAGTCTAACTCATTAAGACACCAAAGACAAAGCCGACAAAGCCACTTGTAATAGACGATGGAAGCTGAAGAGAGAAATTGACCAAGTAAGTAAACCCACACAAACAACATACGAAAGGGAGCGCTAAACGAACAAGATTGGCCGACAGCCAGATGACCTACCGTCAGCCAACTACCAGTACACACACGAAACCCTAGTTTAGAGGAAAGCATGAGAAAATTTGAGAGAGAGAAAGAGAGAACTTTTGAACCTAATAGCTCCCACAATTTGTTCCGCAATTATTTATACATTGATAAAGCTAGACTTCCTATTTAACTCTCAATGAGGCCACCAAATTCTAATTAGACAAAGGTGGCTATGTATAAGAGTATATTTGGCACTACTTAAACTTTTGATAAAGTTAATAACCAACGACTTTTAATATAATATTAGAGCTGGAAGTACTGTGTTCATGACCCAATAACCTCAATTGTTGAATTATAAATATTTTATCTGCATGATGCATAAAACTAACACTTATATGAGAGTAATAAATGTATAAAACTATAATTTATTCTATTCCCAACAGCTTAAGCTTTTGAAAAATCAGTTGTTTACCAACAATTTTTAATATAATATTAGAGCTGAGTCTTATGCTCAAGGCCCAATAATCGCAATTATTGAATTGCAAATATTTAACTTACATAATATATTAGTTAATTTTTTAACAATTTTTAATAAGAAAAAAAGGTTATGTCCTATAAGTTAAGTTTTAAATTATTATTATTTATTAAAAAATATTTTTTTTGTCTTGTTATTATTATAAAGATAAAAGGTTAAAATTTTAGTCAAATTTATAATAAAATATTATTATTTGATGTTATATGATTAAAAAACTATTATTTAAGTGATGGAAAAAGAAGGTAAAATTAAAAAAAAAAAAAAAAAAAAAAAAAAAAAAAAAAAAAAAAAAAAAGGGCACTTTGAGGTGCTAGGAATGTGGATCAATGGTGGCATGCTGCCAATAATCATTAAATCATAATTATATCTTCTATTAATGAAGACATTTACAAGTCACGTGATAAAATTAATTAAAAAAATATTCTAAATTTAATTTTATCTTTCTTCGAATCATTTTCTTAAAAAATAACAAAATAAAAAAAAAAGTTATTTTTAAACTACAGGATAAAATGACTCAATTGAAGATGGGTTCTTTAATCTTGTCTTAATAAAATTTAAAAAATGGGTAATTACTATTATTTTATAAAATTATTATTTACTTTAAAAAGAAAGGAATCTCAATGGTTTTTTATTTATTTATATAACTTCAAGTGGGACTTCAATAATAATAATAATAATAATAAGAGATAATTATCTAAAAAAACCTGCCTAATTTATATTTACCAGCAGAAGCCACGTTGGTTAATGGTCATAACGTGTCCCTCAGTCTTGGTCGTTGCTTCTTTGACTATTACTATAGTTGTTCCTGATGTTCGCCGGTAATTGAGTTTTTTGACCACACAAAGGTTCGTTTTCGTACTCGTAATGCAGACGCCCAAAGCCCATTTTCTTTTACTTTTTTTGATTGTCCAGATGTACAAGTAAGGCTTTAAACCTCGGACTATTCTCTGTATAAATTATTAATAGAGATTATCAAAATATATATATTATGCATCATCACGTCTTCAAATTTCACACATATTCATATGTCAATTACTCAAAAAAGAGAAATAGAAGTTAAATTGGTTTTCTAAAAACCAATTATTAAACTTTGTGCACAAGTAAACAAAGAGTAAGAATAAACATAAATTCATGGAAGAAATATTGTACATAAATTTCCCCTTTTATCAGGTAGCCCTTCAAAACCATTATACAAGGTGTTGAATTAGGTGTAGGCCATTTTTCAAAATCATATACAAACGTACGGTTTGATTGTTACACTTTATTAAATATTATGACTATATAATTTATATATAATTATGCATTTAGCTGTTAAATAAGATTACATCGTATAGTATTAAAATAGTATAGTTATGCAAAAAATTTGTACGATTAGTAAGTATGAGTATAAATCTACTGTACAATTAACTTAGTCTGTCTGAATTTTTAATTATAAAATTATATATCTTAACTTTTTCTTTTATCTCAAATTTAAAATATTTTTTTTATTTTTAAAAATGTAATAAAATATAAAAATGAATTAAATATTAATTTAAATAAATTTTAAAATAAAAAAATATTTTAAATATAAATTATTTTAATAAAAATATATAATCAATTTAATTCAATTATATTATAAATTTTTATTAAATATTATATAATTAATTATAATATAATTGAATATAATTATGTTTCGTGCACCAAAAATGTATATAGCAAAAGTCAGAGGAATAAGTTAATTGCAATGGATTTTGACATTTGAATCTTAGCAAAAATGTCATAAAGTTAGCACAAGTTGACCCTTCTTTTAAATACGAATGCAAGTGTGCGTATGTGAGACTTTGATGGGTTTAAATGCTAAAAAACGATACTAGCCGGATATCAATGTGTGTGAATGTTATCTGTCCTTGTTTGAATACTATTTCCACTTTCAATGTTCTCAAATTTCAACTTCTATTTTAGTTGAGACCCTGTATTTGACCATGAATTTCAAGTTCAAATTATAACTTAAATAATTTTATAGTCTGTTGTGTTATGCATTATTATGTTAATATAATATATAGTACGCAGTATTGCATGTTAACTAACCTAAGAGAACTAAATACAGCCTCTTGTATCGATAGATACAAATACATCGCTAATAACACTGATAAAATTTTAATATACTATTAGAACTAAAAATTTATTGGATTATAAGTATTTAATCTGCACAATAAATAGAGTCAATATTTATAAAAAAAATAATAAATACATAAAAATAATATTAATCATTCTCTCAATAATTTAAATTTTTGGTATAATTAATTTCCTAATAATTTTTAATATTTATTAGTCAGCTTGTTATTGCCATTAAGTCGTGTTTGATTTTCTAAGGTAAGAGTAAGAAATACATTTTCTTTTTAAATTACAGAAGTTACTTATCTCTTAGAGTAAAAATCCTCACTTTAATTAGTTATAAAATTTGAAACCATTGCCATATTTAGATGGACCCATAATTTAAAGTACCGACTTTTTTCTGATCCACTCATGTTCAGATGAATGCTCACCATTCACAGTTTTTAGCCCTTCTTTTATTTAATAAACAATTTCTTGAAGTTGTTCACGAAAAACATAAATTATTATACTATTTGAAAATTATATGTCCTGTTTTATTATTCTTAATTTTTTTTAATTAAAGAATTAAACGCCCTAAAATTTGTTGACTTCTCTATGAAATTGAACCGAATTAAGACGATTTGTTAATTTGCAATTCCAATAAACTAAAATTAATTCAAAGTTGCATGACATTGCTTATGTTTCAAGTAGTCGTGATTATTATTTATTAATAGGACTTACTTTAAAATTTGACAAACCGATTAGAAGTAATGTATCGACTTAGTTGACCTCGAAATATGCACGGATTCTTCTCCATTATATACAACACGAAGTCAGAGGGGGAGCTTCTTGGGGGATAAAAAAAATAAAATAATTATACATATATTTTTAATATTAAATAAATATTTTATTTATATTAATATATTTAAATAATTTTTGTATGTATATTTTGATAAATATATTAATAGTATTTAATAAATATTTAGATAAAAATAACATAAATAATTAAATATGTACTCATTTGTTATTAATTTAATAACTATTAGTAATATAAATAAAATTGTAATAGTATATTATATAAAAATTCTTCTTAAATGTAATAATTCAAAAAAAAAAATTAAATTAAATATTTAATTTTAAAATTAATTATAAAAATAAAATTGAAAAAAGAAGCTTACGATAAACTTTGTATTAAAATTTCTAAGTTTTTATAATTTATATAGACAAAATTTCTTATATTTTATTTCAACTCAAATTTTAATTTTATGTAATATTATATTATTTGGTTTTATTTTAATAATTTTTTTAGAATTAATTTAAAATTTTATTTATATGAAAATTTTAATATTTCTTTGGTTTTAGTGTTTCATACAATTTTATTTTAATTAATTAGTTTTATATTGTTTATCGATGTATATTTTTAAATATAATTTCAATCTTAAATTTTAAAATTATATTTTACTTTTTTACATTTTTATATGGTTTTTTTAGTTTTAAATTTAACACCTATAAATTTTGATGTGTTTGATTGAACTTTTCATTTGCTTAATTTTTTAGATAAATTTATTTTATACATGAATAATATTAATACTTATTAACTTATTATATATTTTTTTAATTTTTATTATAAGTTAATTATAATGTATTAATTTTATATTTTTTTTAGTGCTAACTCTATGTATCTATTATAAAATGACATAAAAAATTTATTATTAAATTAAATATAGTCCACCATAACGACTATTAATTATACATTATGATATATCTTTTATATTTTAATAAAAAATTAAATTTCAATCCCTAAAAAAAAAAAAAATTATAGCTCCACCAAGCCTTAATTAAATATATTCCCTCTCACTCTCATAACCTACCTAAGTTTACATGCATGTCAAATCTATATATATATATATATATATATATATATATATATGATACGTCAATATCGTCTTATTTGTTTGATAATAACTACAAATTTTTTAAATTTAGAGCTTAAATCTTATAATTTAAGGTTTAAATTTATAAAAAAAAAAATTATGTATTTATTATCAAATATGTAACGGATAATCTTGCCTAATATATATATATATATATATACTTTTATTTTTGCAAAATTTGGCAAATAGTTGTTATATAAGTGAGATGTGACAATTGAAAGAGAAAGATAAATGCTTATCTAAAACAGAAGCAAACAAACAAAAGAAATAAATCATGTGACTTGCTATTACTAGTGGCAGCCAACTTACAATTCACACAACGCAACTTGCGTTTGCTATAGCAAAAATAACTCCTACTGTTTAGTTGTTAACATTATATTTTTTTAATCATTTACATTAATAAAATTAATTTTTTAATATCAAGTTTAATAATTTGTTTTTAACAGAATGATCAAAAAGCATAAATATTAACTATACTAAATATTAAAAGCAGTTTTACAATTAATGTGAAAATATTTTTGCTATCGATAATAAACGTTAAGATTATAAAACTTCGACCTTTTTAACTTCTTATGCGTACAATGTCTGCAACAAAACCTATTAAGTATGGCTTAAAAAGTTAATAATGGTTGAGAATTTTTTATATTTTAGGTGGTAAGATTTTTAATTTTTTTCATCAGAAATTTAAATTTAAATTTTATTTATAAATGAGTGTATTTTTTCTTATTAATAAAAAAATGAAATTTTAGTGCCCCTTGAAAAAAAAAAAAAAAGTGAAAAATGGTTAAAAGATTTTACCAATAGTCTTTCTGGAAAACAAAAATTATATATCACAATTTTATAGCAATTATAATTAATGTAATAATTATTATTAAATATAATTATATTTATTAATAATATTATATTAAGTCAATTATCATGTATCATGAATTTATAATAAATAAAGTTTTCCTTACCACCTACTTGAGCTCGAGAACCCTTCCGCATGTTATTATCACAATAATTTTTTATTAATAATAAATTTATTTAATATTAATAATATTAAAAAATAATTAATTATAATAAAAAAATAATTAATTCATATAATTTTATTGTATAATAACAAAAATAATTATATTATTATTATTATTCTCAAATTCATATGACGTTTTTTTTTTTAAAAAAAAATTAGCATTTTCTGCACGTAATTCAATATTTTCAATATGCTGACAAGATAAGATAGGTCCAGGACCCACTGTAGTAGTAATAGATTGGGCAAAAACCTTAAAAGGTCTGTTTCTAAGTGAAAAGTTCACTTAGGGACCATTAGCCCTTACAAAAGAACTAAAAGACTTGTAAGGCCTTACAACACAATCCAAAAAATACGATACGACATACGATGTCAGAAATAACAGAAATAACAGAAAATCAGGAAATATTAGAAGTACAAACACAGGACATATCAGGATGTTTTTCACAAGAAATGATATTCAGCAAAAAAAAATTTGAAGAAATTCAAAAATCTAAATTAAACCTTAAAGAAAAGGATGGATTTAGAGAGGAGTCATTTTCTACAATCAGAAAATTATTTCCAAGAAAAGATATAGTATACTATGGAATAAGCAATAAAGAAATGAGTATAACTATAAAAGACGCAAGAGGAAGATTTAATATACCATTAATTAATAAAGAAACAATCAGGTAAAAATTATCAAAGATTCCAGAAAAAGATAGAGAAAAAATAGGTTACATCCATTTAGGAGGAATACAAATTTTAATAAAAGCACATTTCAGAGAAGGAATTGATACACCAATCAAGTTAGCTTTACTGGATAATAGAATAACAAATAGAAAAGATGCTTTGCTAGGAATGATAAATGGAAACCTAGGATATCAGAAATTGAAATTCACAGCCTATCCAAGATTTGCTGTTAATATTCAGGACAAAAATTTAAACCAAGTGCTTAGTTTAGCTTATGATTTTGAAAGAGGAAATCTAATGAAAGAAGGTAATCACCCATTTTCAATACATTATTTGGTAGGATACTCCCTAACAAACAGCCATAATAGCTCAATATATGGACAACATGAATACATTGAAATAGATAAAACTTTTAAAGATATAGGACAAATAATAAAAAATCCAGAAAAATTACCAGAATACGAAGTACCTGATGAATGGAATTTGGATATCAAAGAGAAACCACTAATAACATCAAGAAGAAGCAATGTACAAAGAATAACATTTGTAGATACGCAGCCAAAAGTTACAAATAGAGAAATAGAAGAGTTAAAAGAAGAAATAGAAGAAATGAAAGAATTAGTTTATACAATGAAATAATGTCAAAAGAGAAAATATTAAGAATACAATTAGAAGCAAGTAACAGTTTAACAAGTATAAATAAAAATCAAATATCTATAATGGAAGCTTTAATTCATATATCAGAACAGATAGATAGCATAGAAAAAGAAATTATAGAAATAAAAAAGAATACTAATAACCAAGGAAATGAATCAAAGTCAGATCCATTAAAAGGATTAAAAGAAGAACCCCCAAGAAGATCTGATGCATTAATTCCTATAAATGAAAAAAGAAAAGCAGAAAAATCTAAACAAATAATAAAAATCTAATGAATTTAATAAAATACAGGAAAAGTTTAGAAGAACAATTTATGAATCTTGAAAATAAGGACATAGAAAAACTAATTAGCTTATTAACATTGACAAATAAAGAACTAGAAAAACATTATGAAGAAAAATCTTACATAAATAAAGAAGAAGATGATATGACAATAATAAGTGAAAGTGAATCTGAAGAAGACACAACTCAAAGAATTAATATGGAACCAGTACTAATACCCAGAACAAATCCAGAAAGATCAACTCCAGAAAGAGGAGAAACATCTGACCCTTATAGAGAACATAGATATAGACCAGAAGAAACTGATCCAATACATAGGAGAAGACAACCACCAAAAATGGAAGAAGGATTACATTGGGGTACTAGAGGAAGTATACCACCAGAATTCAGACCACATGAAAATTATAAAACAGATATTCTAGATTTAGATTGTATAAGAGATAGAAAGAAAGCCTTAGATGAATGGGCTAGTGGAATGAGCGTAATTATACAAACATCATCAACAACAAGTACAAACCCTTCAACTTGTAAAGTTTTAGTAGCACATAAAATGACAGGAAACGTAAAAGTATGGTTTTCAAACTTAACAGATCAACAACATTTAGGAATGACAGGAAATGCTACAACAGGAAGAGATTATTTAGATACAGTAGTAAACGAAATATACAAGGAATTTATAGGTGAAGACAAAGGAAGAAATATAACAGAATCTAGTGAAAATGAAATAGAAGAAGCTAAGTGGCATTTAACAAATATGGAAATATGTAACATGTGTTATATAGATGCTTTCATATGTGAATATGAAATGTACTACCATAAATTACCACCATCTATACAAGGAACTTATAAAGAAATGTTCTACCAAAAACTACCTGGAACATTACATAAAACTCTCACAGAAGAATGGAATAATAGGAATAGACAAATTATACCTGATACCTTAGGAGGAAGGATAAAAGGACTAAAAAATTGGATAATAATAAAATGCCAAGAAAGAAAAGAATTTAAACAGATAAGAGGAAATGATAAAATCTGTTGTGATACAAGAGACTTTAAAATACCAGGAAAATATGGATGTAATATAAAACCATACAATAAATACAATAAATATAAAAAATATAGAAGATATAAGAAATTCAAAAAAGTTAAAAGATTTAAGTTTAGAAAACAAGACTTCCAAAGATATAAAAGAAGATATAATAGAGAACCTTATAGAAAAAGATATTTTAGAAGAAATAGATATAATTCAATACAAAAGAAAAATTATTGCCCATCAGGCAAAAAGAAATGTAGATGTTGGATTTGTAATGAAGAAGGACATTATGCAAATGAATGCCCAAGTAGGCTCCAAGATAGAAAGGAATTTAAAAAGGATTTTCCCCAGAAAGCAAAGATTTTAGAAGAAGCCTTTAAAATGGAATTAGAACCAATAGAAGAATCTGATATAGATGATACGTGTAGTATTTATCTATTAGAAGAAACTGAGGAAGAAATAACAGACTCAGAAACATCTGACTCTGATTATGATTCTGATTCAAAACAATAGGACAAAATATTAAGCATAACAAACCCAAATAGTACCTATATAAAAATAGGATTGAAATTCAAAGGATATAAAAACTACCATTTACATGCATATATAGACACAGGAGCTAGTATGTGTGTAGCTAGTAAAAATGTATTTCCAGAAGAGCTTTGGAAACAATCTCCAAAAGAATTAATAGTAAGAATTGCAAATAATACCACAATAAACTTGAATAAAGTCTTAACAGATACAGATATAAGTATAGGAGGAGAAATCCTTCATATACCTACAATTTACCAACAGGAAACAGGAGTTGATATATTACTAGGAAATAACTTTCTTAATTTGTATCAACCATTTACTCAATACCTAGATAAAATAAGTTTAACAACTCTAGATGGAGAAACAATTTATGTTTCAAAAATCAGGAAAGCTCTAGCAGTTTCATCACCAACATTTATGCAACAACACCAAAAGCGAAAACGTGGTGAGAATAATAAAACACAAAACCAAAAACCATGTTTAGAGAACATTTCTTTAGATATAGAGGTTAATCAAAACCCCTTTCTAAATGAAATTCAAGAAGATAAAGCTTTAACAGGAATAAGAAAATTGTTAAGAGCTGTATGTTCTGAAAACCCTTTAGATCCAAACATAAATAAGTCTAAGGAAATAGCAAAAATTGAATTAAAAGATCCCTCAAAAGTCATAAGAGTAAAACCAATGATTTATACTCCTGAAGACAGAGAAGAATTTGGAAAACAAATACAAGAACTTTTAGAATTAAAGGTAATTATCCCAAGTAATTCACCTCATTCTAGTCCAGCATTTTTAGTCGAAAAAGAAGCTGAAAAAAGAAGAGGAAAGAAAAGAATGGTAATTAACTTTAAAGCTTTAAATAAAGAAACAATTGATGATGGATATTTTATACCAAAGAAAGAAGAATTATTATCCCTTATAAAAGGAAAGAAATACTTTTCAAGTTTTGATTGCAAAAGTGGATTTTGGCAAATAAGACTTGATGAGGAATCACAGAAATTAACAGCATTTAGTTGCCCTCAAGGACAATTCCAATGGACAGTTGTTCCATTTGGACTTAAACAAGCACCAGGTATTTTCCAGAGACACATGGATAATATCTTTAAAAAATACTACAATTTCTGTTGTGTTTATATAGATGATATACTGATATTTAGTAATGATTTATCAAAATATTATTTGGATATTATTAATGTCTTACAAGAATGCAGAAAATTTGGAATTGTGTTATCAGAAAAGAAAGCAGTTTTAGCCCAACAAAAAATAAAATATTTAGGATTAGAAATAGAAGATGGAAAACATCATTTACAGCCACATATTTTGAATAATATACAAAATTTTCCAAGCACAATTAAAGATAAAAATCAATTACAAAGATTTTTAGGATGTTTAACATATGCAGAAGCATACATAAATAAATTAGCAGAAATGAGAAAACCTTTACAGGTAAAACTCAAAAAAGATTGTGTCTGGCAATGGACTGAAGAAAATACCAAGTATATGGATAAAATAAAATCACAGGTAAAAAATTTACCAACTTTATACCATCCAGGACCAGATGATAGAATGATAATAGAAACAGATGCTTCACATGAGTATTGGGGAGCTGTATTAAAAGCAAAAGTTGATGACAATAATGAATATCTTTGCAGGTATAGTTCAGGATCATTTCAAGGACCAGAATTGAATTACCATAGTAATGAAAAAGAATATTTAGCTGTAAAAAAGGCTATTAAAAAGTTTGCAATTTATGTCATAAGTTCACGATTTATTGTCAGGACAGATAACAAAAATTTTGGACACTTTTTAAGAACTAATATTGCAGGTGATTATAAGCAAGGAAGACTCATCAGATGGCAGCAATGGTTTAATTATTATAAATTTGATGTAGAACATTTACCAGGAACAAAAAATAGTTTAGCCGATGCTTTAACTAGAGAATTAGCACCACTAACTATTTTTATGATTACAGGTATGGACAAAATTGATTTGAAAATCAAAATAAAGAAAAAGGAGATAAAAATCCTTGAAGAACAACTTGAGCTTTTAGAGCTTGAGAAAGCCCTTATGGGATCAGAGGACGAACCTAATGGTTCAGAAAAGGACGAACTTAACAGTTCAAAAAAGAATGAACCTAACAGTTCAGAAAAAGACGAACCTAATAGTTCAAAAAAGCAAGAACTCAGTTCAAAAAAGGAAGAACTTGATAGTTCAAAAACTTCTGACAAAGGAAAAGGAAAGCTCAATTGGGCAGACGAAGCAGAAAAATATGAACAAAGAAAGGTTTATGTTGTCTACAATGGACCAAACCCAGGAATTTACAACAATTGGGCAGATGCCAACAAAGCCATTATGGGAATCAGTGGAGTAACCCACAAATCCTTCACCAATCGAGTTGAAGCAGAAGGAAGCTATGCTAATTATAGGACACCTAAGCTTATCAACCCAGAAGGAATCATAAGAAACTACTCTACAGTACTCCAACAAACATCCCCTTTCAACAGAATGAGAAATTTAGGAAAAGTGGTCAGGCCACCTGTAATATTCAGAAATACATCACCAGAAAGAAGTCCAGAAATTGAAGAAAGAGGACAGCACAGGAATCTCAGCAAAGTTCAATGGTTGAATTTGTATAATCTAGCTCGAAAGTCTACTCAAGAACACATAGAGGACATGAAGTTCTATACAGTAGAAAAAGAATACCCAGCTGGAAGCAAATTCAATATTCTTGAAGGAGCTGACCCTATATTTGTGTACAAAGCTTATCATGCAGGACTAATCGAAAACCTCTATCCAGGAATCAATTTAAATGAGTTGAATTTATTTCCTGAAAATTTCAAAAAAGCCATTAAGAATTTTAGAAAGAAAATTAGAGCAGGCGATAAACCTGTTTATCTAAGATTTTTCAGCTCATTAATGGATTGGAATGGTGAGGAATGTATTAGTCCTTATCATTTTGTCAAGTTAGGTATTGCCAATACAAATAGGGAGGTACCCAAACCAAGGGTTTTGCCAGAAAAAGAATTCAATACAGAAGAACTCTGTATCACAAGAGGACAGATGCTAGGACAGATTTACTACGAGATCAGAAAGATTGATAACTCTTCTGAGATCAAAGTAACCTATTCTACCAGCAAAGTACTCATCACTTCACACAACAGTATGTCTATTACTGAAGAAGATGGTGAAAAAGTTACCAATTTTGAAGCTAATTTCAATTCTAACAATCTTGAAGCTAGCCAAGAAACGAAGAAGGTATTTTGTTTCTATGCTAGGAAGGTCAGTAATGACCATAAATGTATTTACTGTATAAGAGACAGAGAAGATGAAATGTCATCACAGACGTCATCCAAAGTGTCGGCAGAAGACGACGAAGAACAGTAAAAGCAGCCAGTAAGTGTCGGTAAAAAATGACAAAGGAAGCCAGTTGGTAGAAAAAGCCAAGATGGAGGACCCATAAACAGTAACAGCACAACTCACAAACAGTGGAAGTTGTCGAAAAAATTATTGTAAAAGAGATTCCTTCTTTTATAAAAGGAACTCTTATCTCGACAACAACTTACACAACTTACACAACCTTCAACCACACAACCCCTACACTCTCTAAAAGGACTACCAGAACCCTTAGGATTTCCTAAGAAAAATACTCTCAACCTTTACCTTCAAAACACTCAGGACATCTTCTAAATGTATTTAGAAGAAATGTATGTTATAATAATGAGCGGCTAAGCTCCTTTTCAAGGTTCTTAGTTGGCCTTAGACTGTAATAATTATATACTATGAATAAGATGGAGTGACTACACTCTTTCCATTTTCTTTGCAAGTTAAATTTTGTTTCCATAAATATGTACGGATGCAGGTGCTTCTCAGATAACCAGGTGGGTTGAGAATTGAAGCAAGCTGAGGCATATAACAGGAAGCAAAAGAAAACGAACAAAGGACGGGAAGACCGTGGTGGACCCATTAAGTTCAGGTATGATAATTATAGACAGTAGCCAATTAAGGATCTTGAATGATTAAATATTTGATTATCTCTTTAAAATAAACATTTTTATAAAAATATGGCCAGTATAGAATTATTTGAAAGAAAACTCATGGAAAACTTAGAAGAATACTTCGATGGTGAATATTATGAAACCTGTTTAGAAAATTTCCAAAGATTTGATAATATTTTAGATTTTTATACTGATTATATTTCAAGTATTTTATATTTAATTGACCACCCTGTAGGACAGATTTTAAAAAATTACTTCAATGAATATTTTGTTCGAGTAACTGATTCAGAATTCGACAATCTAATTTTTGGATTTTATTTGTTTAAAGAACATATAGGAAGATAAAATGTCTAGAAAGAATATTGAAAAATTTGTAGAAAAGTTGGAACTCATAGACTTGACAAGTTTACAGGAAATTCAGTACCTTAAAGAACAGCTTTTAGCTTCAGGAATTGAACAGAATAAAATACATGATGAAAATCATAATCAAGACTGTAACTGTTTGGAATATATCCATAAAATTAACTTGATACTTAAAATAATAAAATGTTTAGAAAAATTTCCACAAAATATATAAATAAATCAAGCCTAAAATTAATAGATCACCCTTAAGACCGCAAAAGTAACTGGAACTTTAATTCAGCCAAAATTTGGTATCAGAGCCTTTTTCAAAAGAAAGTTATAAACAATCGAAATTAATAAAATGCTTACTGAAATACAAATAAATAATGTAAAAGAACTAATAAAATTAATCACAAATACAAACAATAGAAAAGAATTTAATAAAGATTTCATAGGGTTATTTTTAGCCTGCATAGAAATAAAACTGAATCATATAAGCTTATCTTTTAGACAAACAGAAATATTAAAAGATAAATTAAAGTATTTAGAACAGATAAAAACAAAAGAAACCTTCATAAAAGAATATAAAGATTTCATGATATTTATCCTAAGAAATATAATTGAAAACATTTAATAAAAAGCAAAAATGGAGCAAATTTTGTTAAGAAGGTCCTTATGTGCAGTTTTACCTTATGTAAGGCCCCTTTTAGACAAATGCCTTAATAGATTAGTGTCTATTACTCTTATTATCATCATATTTTTTGTCCATTTGGTTTTTATTTGAGTAAAACAGAGTTGATGGGGTTGACCCTTTCATTTTGTAAGATATTTTTATAATTAGATGAAATAACTAAAGTACTGAAACTAAATGAAATTTTTTTTATTAAAAAAAATGTAATAAGATATATTTAATTATACTATAATATATAACGAAGAGTTTTTTACCACCAAAATTCAAGTTGATATATAATGCAGAGTTGCTCCTTATTATACATTTATTTGAACTTGAATATTGGTGATGTATAATGCAGAGTTTTTTCATTTCATTTTGTTTTTTATTTTTTATTTTCTTTAACAATTAAAAAAAAACACAAATATTTATTATTATTATTATTATTATTTCGAAAAAGATAGGAAAGCCATAAACATAACTTAAAATAAGCTAAAAGAAATTAAATTATGAAAAATAATCTTACTTTTGATGTCATTTTTTAAATTTAGCTCTTAAAATAAAAGTTTTTTTTTTTTTTTTCCTTTTCTTTTGCTTTTATATTCTTTCTTTTATGTAATTTCTTGAGTTTTGTTTGATGGCTCCTATTTTAATTGACATTTTTATTTTTTTATTTAGTTAATGTTTAAAATCTACTTTTGATGAACAAAAAAAATTGTTGTTTGAAATGAGGAGGCTATATCAATTAACCGTCCCCCATTGTATTTTTTATCCTTTTTTTCTTATTGCTCTGGCTTGTTTATTTGACATAAATTTTTTACTTTATTTATTACTAATTTTTATTTGTGTCGATATAAATAGTTATACTTGTGTTACTTCACTTTTTATAGTGCAGTAACATCAAAGTTTGACGATAACATGTTTAAATTTAAAGTTAAGAATTTGATTTATATTGTATAAATTGTGTAATATTATTTATAAATAATAGTTTTATTACTATTTAAAATTTAAAAATTTATTAATTTTTAATAAATCCTTTCAATTTTTAGTTGTTATTGATACATAATTATGTGCCATGCATGTGATCAAAATTAATTTTCACAAATAAATTTCAATTTGGCTAGCTCTTCTATTAATTAATATTTGATAAAAAAAAAAAGTTTAAAAAATAATGATAAAGATTATATTAATATAATTTAAATATCAAATGTTAAATATGATATTATATATTTTATAATTAGATTTATTTTAACTTTTATTTGTAGATTCAAATGAAGATTTAATCTCTATTTTATTGTAAATTTGTCTTTAAATAAAGACTTAATCTCCACCATATCCTATATTCAAAATTCATATTTTATTTTACCAACCTATAAATAGGATTTTTTTACTAATGAATTATAAACACAATAAGTATTAATAATTGTTTCTTATTTGCTCTACCTACTCTTTTGTTTTTAATTTTATTTAATTTTATAACACATATTCTTTTTTATATTATAGAAAATTAAAAAATATCTATATATTTTATATTTAAAATATATATCGAATAATATAATAAAATATTATTGATAAATACTGTATTTATGAGAAGCTCATCAATTGTTGTTATAATAGACTTTTTTGAGGTTGTTTTCATCGTAGACCACTAATTAGCAATTTTATAAAATAAATTAAAATAAAAATAATTTAAATACACTGTACTTAATTTAAAAAATAATATTAAGATATTATATTAAGTTTAAATTAAGGCCGAGCATCGAATTAAAATTATCACAATTTTAAGATAATTCAAATTCAAAATAAATTATAAAATTTTCGATCCGAGTTTGATCTACTGGAGACATCAATATGAATTCAATCTGATCGAAATAGTCGAATTGAATTGGTTACAAATCATAATTTATTTTTTCAACATATAACATAAAAAATTATTATTCGTACAATTTTAGCAGTAAATTATTACAAACATGAATAAAAAAGTCCAACATAAATTACATAATTTTAATAAATATAATATAAACTTATATTTTAATAATTTTAACTGTATGCTATGTATTACATATTGATATATAAATTAGTAAGTAATTAATATGTATGCATAATTGTGTATGTTAATTTATAATACATATAATAAATTAATAAGTATATATATTATTATTAATATATAATTATATATACACATAAATTATTAAACTAATACTAATTACATATATCAGATTGAATTGGATTGGATATATACGGATTTGAAAATTTTTAATTCGAATTCAAATCCAATAAAATTAGTTAAAATTCAATCCAAATTTGATCAAATTAGTTAAATTTTTAATTCAAATTCGATCCAATTTTCGTTTGAAACCAATCCACTACTTTGAATCGAATCAAATTTTTTTGTTTCATCTAATTGATTGAATATTTTGCTCACCCATAATTTAAACCAGTGGATAGATGTAATATATATATATATATATATAGATAGCGCTCTCAAAATTTATAACAATAAATGTAACATCTCGAATTTTTAAATACTTAAATAAACCAACCTAGGGGACCAATAATTTTTAATAATGTTGTCAAATCCTTCTCATGGAGTTTCCTAAAAAATGGTAAATAAGACTTGAATGAGTGATATTACTCAGTAAGTAAACTCACCATAATTGAAACATTAAGCAACACAACAAAAAAACCATACTTAACAAAAATATTTTCTTATATCATGCTTATGCATATAAAGTAATGTTTGTAATGCATTTGTTGAGAACATGTTTATGCTTATGTAGTAAACCTCACAATGCATTTTTATTTCTTATATAACATGCTTATTGCTTATAGGATAAAGCTTGCAAAACATTGATATTTCTTAGAAATACTTTTCAAAACACTTATTCTTTCTTTAAGAATATCATGAATTATCCCTTAAACTTATCATACTGGAGCCTTACATAAGTCACCCGTCGGCGACTGGCACATGTGAAAGGCATATGCAAGTGAGACTTAACTTATAACTTAGCAAAATTGGAATTCTGTACATAATTCTCACATGCACACATGCGTCCAAACCAACGGTAATGACTCTTTAGTCCCCGGATACCCTAACTTACACGAGAGACACTTCCCGCACACGGCTCTTAAACTTATCATATCGTGTCTCTCCAAAACACTTAACTTATATTTGAAAGATTTATGCATCCTATCAAAACATATGCTTACTTGAAAACTTTGCTTAGAAAGATATTACTTCTTTTGAAAGACTTCATATGAATAAAAGCTTTTATAAATCTTATGCTTATGATGAAATGCATGAAATAATGCATATGTCAAACAATTCTCAATTGTACATAAGAAAACTTGAAAAATAAATCATACACATTCATAAAATATTATTTCATCCCAAACAATAATATAACACATGCACATTTTTGTAACAACAACAAACATATAATCAAAAAGGCAAATAAACATACACTTAATATTTCAAGTATGGTCAGTTTACTTACCATAAAATGATGCAATATTTCAAAATACTATATGATCTAAACACAGTCAATATTATCCTATAATTTTCAAGAGTAAAATAATCAACTTATAATCTTAATTATAAGGATATAACTATTTATTTTTCTTTTATTCATTCTTAAATCATATTTCTCATATGATTCCATAAATTATGACGTTTTTAATAAGTAATTTATGTTCTAAAATTCCCTTTACACTTATAGAAGATTATCCTAAAGAAAATATATAACACTTATTATAACCTAAAAATATAAGCTAATTTGAATATATCCCAATACATGATTTGTTACCGAACATTAAAAATTAGTTTCTTCTTAAAATTTCTTGGAGTCAAACCAAACATATGTATCTATTTGTACTAAAATTTTCAAATTCAAATGATAAAGAAATCATATTCAAAACATACTTGAAAATTACTTTACGAAATCTGTTCGAGAATTTCCAAGCCAAAGTACCCCTTATTGAAAAATATCTCGAATATTCTATAAAAATAATTTGGCTTCGAGATTTTCTTAAAGAATCAATAACATATATTTAAAGCTGTTATTAAAATTTTAGATTAAAATAACTAGATTAAAGAATCTAAAACTATTTTTATTTTGGATGTTAATACAAGAATTGCAGAATTTCAGATTTTCAGATCTGACATCAAAAATTCATGAAAATTAGAAGACAAAATATTTTTGAGTGATTCAAAAATCGTTAGACTCAAAAACATGTCTATATTTGTCAATAAAAATTACAAGTACTAATTCTGAACCTAACTATTTCGAAATTATCAGAACATACACTTGATTCAAAATTTTTGGATTTTGATATTTCATTTTAGCATATTTTTCTCCTCTTAATTTTAGTTCATAAAAAGTCATGAAAATTTATATAAAACTTAGATTATGTAGAGTTGCATCATAAAATTTAGAATTTTTATTTCTCCTTAAATTCTTAATAAAAATATATGAAAATTATCAAAAATTGTGAGTTTTGGGACTAGATTTTACCTTGAAATCGCTTCTATGATTGCTTGAAGACCTAGAATGCTATAAACCAAAGAGAGGAGGGAGAGAGAGAGAAAAAGATTTAACGTAAAAATATTTTACTCTCTTTATTTTGGGCCTTTTATTTTATTTTGTTTCCTTGTTGAATACAAACTCTAATTTTTTTAAGTAACTTAATCACAATTATATTCCAACACAAACACTCTCTTTTTCAAATTAACATTATTATTGTTATTATTATTATTTTTGGATCGTTACAATAAATATAGTCCATTTTGTTCAAATAATATATTTTTATTATTAAAAAAATTGATTGTTATATCATTTTTTTTACGCAGTATTTAATATTAAACGAATTTAAATCATCTAATTAGATATTATTTAATATTATTAAGTGTTATTTTTATTATAAATTTTAAAAGTGTTATTTTTAATAATTTTTTTTAAAATCCTTTTTCGCTGAGACGAAGGATATAAAAGATTATCTTAAAAGTGGATTTCTCTTAGATCCGGTCCAATTTTTAATAGTAGGAAAGTAATAAGAAGATGAATGAGTGGAACAATAAAATAGATGAATTTCAATTAAAAAAAAAACAACATTTCAATTTTTTAAGAACAATTATTGTAGTATTGTACAGGAGTGGAGCTATAAAATAGATCTAATAGGGGGCAAAGTTCAAAAACCTAACAATGGGCCAATGAAGTTTTGTAACGTCTCAAATTATGAAATTTAAATATATTTGTTAAAAGTTTTAGAATCATGAAAATTATGGTTGTGCATATCATAAAATTTGGATTGATCTAATAAATTCGTTTGTTAAAAGTTAAGTATAGATCAAATCCATTAAATTTATTTAATTAATTCAAAGTGAACCTTTTATATTTGTTTGGATTGAATTGGGTAATCGGTTTTTGTTTTTTTTTTTTTTTTCAATCCTCAAGTTTTATTTCTATTTTTTTGTTTAATATAATAAATAATTGTTGTATTAAATGCTATGTTTTAAATATTGATTAAGATTATAATTTAATATGATTTTAATTTTTCTAAACAACAAATTAACTAAACATAATACTGCAATTCTAAATAACACATAAATTAAAGTAAAAAATTTTATTATTTAATTTTTATCAATTAAGCATAAATTATATACATAAAAAATGCTTAATGTCAACAATAGTCATGTGATTATACTACTATGATTTACATGCATTTATATGTTATTTCTAAATATACCCCAAATAACCATTTACTAGTTGAAATAAAATCACTATGTCACATAAATACTAATTGAAATTTTTATTTAATAAATTGTAATATAAAATTTTAAAGTAATAAAATAATAATACTATTCTTTTAGATAGGTCTTATGGGATTAAACTATTTTGAATTGGTTTAGAATATTGAAACCAATCTAACTCGATAAGGAGAAAAATATATATAAATTAAATTATGTTGACTTAAATTAAATAAGTTGAATTAAATGATTAAATTTTGAGCATATGATGGGACATAGCTACGCCCTTGGATATTAAAAATTCTTAAATTTTCGAAATGGACCAATTTTGGCTAGGTGAGAAACTAGCGGCCAATTATAGAAGTGGTAATTTTTGATACGATTTAATAATACGAATCGAACACGATATGTCACGATTTTTTTAGTAAGAATTGATCAATAATTTTTTCATATTCTTAAAAATTTTGTTATTTTTTACTATTATAAATATGCAACACGAAAAAAAAATCGAGATAAATTTTTTCATATGTCAACTGACACGAAAACTCGACACAAAAAATACGAAACGAACCCTATACCGACATAAATAACACGAAATAAACAAGACACGGACACGACTAATACGACACGATTGTCATTCATGTCAAATTTTATGTTTTAGCACGCATATTTTATGCCTTATAATACGGGTCTTGGGATTATTTTGAAGATGTAATAAATAATATAAATAAATTTAAAATTAAATTAGTAAATTCTAAAATCAAATTAAATATCAAATAAAACAAGCATATATTTATGGTTAGATCGCTTTAGATAATTTATTTAAATACTTTGTCTAACTCATTTGTATTTAAATTGCCCGCCAGCATATATACTTATTATTTATTTTTTTTAACAAAAAAAAAAAAAAAAAAAGCTTAGGGTTGAAAAATGTAGTAACACTCGCTAATCTCTATTTACTCGAATCAACGTCTTGTTTTGAGAGTACCAACAGTAATTAGCTCCTTAGGCTATCGTCAGAGAAATCTTTATGTATAATTACAACTTTTTCATTTATCAAACTCATGACCTCAAATATATAATCTAATTATATTATTAACTGGACTATTCACTGCGAATATATATACTTAAAATTTGAACCCAAAAAAATTTAGTTCAAAATCTAAGTGAATGTTTAAATTGAAACGAAGTCAACCTAACTTTACTGGAGTCCAATTCTCATATGCTATTTTGATTTTGTCTGTATTATTAATATGTGACAAATATAAGAATAAAAATTACTAAAAATTAAGATATTTATTATATAAATGTAAATTTTTTACACATATATTTACTAATTATTGATAATATATAAAACAAAATTTCTAAAATAATATATGTGATCCTCATCCCACCTAGTGACCATTTCACTAACGCAAACTATTAATTTCAACTCAAGAAATTTCACCGGAAAACCTCAAGAGAAAGTAGGAAGAAAATTTCAATTATGTTACATAAACATGTTATTACATAGTATAAATAATTTATTGTAAAATTTCTATATAGTTATGTATTTGGCTGTAAATTAAACTTTATCATATAATATTAAAATAATATAATTATTTAAAAATTTTGTACTACTAAAAGATACGAGTCTAAATTATATTAGATAATTAGCTTGATTTATCATTTTCAATTATAAAATAATGTTTTTTGACTTTTTCTTTCATTTTAAATTAAATTTTTTTATTTTTAAAGTGTAATAAAAATATAAAATAAATTAAATATTTGATTTAAATGATTTTTTATAATAAACTTATTTTCATATGTAAAAAAATACATAAAGAAAATTGAATACTATTTTAAATATAATTTTTTTATTAAAATATTTATCATCAATTTTATCCGATTATATTATACATACTGTCACAAAACAATGGACAAATTAATTATAATATAACTTAATTTAATACGATTATATTTAATTTATTTGATATATAGTATCAAACATGCCAAATAATGAGTCAATGCACCATCATATTATTAAATAATGTGAATTTAGTATTCAAGTTTACCCATGGATACCTTTTTTTGTCCAAAAGAGTAGTAACCCAAAATTTTACTACCTATTCTCTATTCTCTACTATTTATTAAAGGATGCTAATTTAGTACCTAAGCTTACCAATTGAAATCTTATTTTGTTAAAAAAGAGCAATAATTCAAAATTTTGGTTAAAAAGATAAGGTAATTTTGGCATTTAAGATTATTTTCTAAAACAGATGGGTGATAAATTTTTATTCTCTTAATTTTAAAAATAACATTTACGTACTAATACTTAGACATATACACTTAAAGGTTTAAATTCATATCTTCTTCTAAGTGCCCATAAAGATCATATATTATTATTACATTAAATAATAATTGATAATTTTTTAAAAATAATTATACTATTTACACATTTGTAAGATAATTTTTTTAATTGTTAATAACATATTTTTTTTAAAAAAAAATTTGGGTGATAAATTTTTTAATTGTTAAAAGAAAAAATAGATATGCGAGGCAACGATAGGATAGTATAATATTAGCAATTAAAAAATTTTACTTTTTTTTTTTTAGAAAATAATTTAAAATTCCAAAAATATGATTCTTTATTTTTACTAAAATTTTAAATTATTATTTATTTTTAATAAAAAGAATACCAATAAATAAACTTATTATTAAATTAACAAATTTTAATAATATAAATAAAAATAAATATTAAAATAATAATATAGGTGTAAAAAAAAAATCAAATCCCAAATAATTCCTCCATAAATTTTTATAACTTTACATGTGTCTCCAACCTTTTAATTCGAATGAAAGGACCACTGGTTTCTTAATTTGACCAATCTCTCAACCAATGAAATGAGTTAGGCTTTCTATTTTGGTACCCAAAAAATGAAATTAGTTATATATGTTGCAAACAGGGATGATAGAGCCCACATCGTATTACGTGATTGAATGGTGGTATTAACTATGAAGGTTAAATAACATAAATTGAAAAATAAAAAAAATAAATAAATAAATTGAAAAACTTTTTAAAAAATTAATGCATCAATATATCATATTTTAAATAATTTTTAATATTTTAATAAAATTAAATCAATAATAAAATTATAATGATTTTTTCCTATAGAATTACTTGCATAAATAACATACAAGTCAACTGACTATTATGATCGTATTACTTAAATTTAGCCTTTTTTTTTTTTTAATGATAATTTAATCTATCAATATTAAAAAAAAAAAAATACTTTAATCTAAATAGTCAATGTTAGGATTTTAAAAATATATATTTTTCAACTACATTTAAAAAAAAAATTTTAACATGAATATTTATTAAAATATCTTTTAAAAAAAAATAAAAACATAAAAAATAATTATTTGAGCTTGTATTGTCATTTTTTTTAAATTTTGAACAACTAAATTGCCAGTAAAAAAGAAAAATAGCATAATAATGCCCATTAAAACTTGTAGCAATAAAAAAAGCACTTATTATATTCAAATTTTGTATTTTTATTATTAAAAAAGCTTAATATATTATATTTTTTTAATTGTATTTAATTGAATATTATTTAAAATTAATAGAATATTATTTTTATTATTATAAATTTTAAAATTATTATTTTTCATAATTTTTCAATAAAAAGATTACTAAACTTAAGTTATTAGACCGACTTATTCTACCCGCCATAACATAAAACTCGGGTTAAAAAGCATAATTCTTGCTAGTCAAAAAAAGCGGCTTGTAATTGTCTAGAAAGGCTGTAAGTGGCCAACTCTAATACTTTACAGCCAGGTGAGAGCAATGGGAATCCTTATTGGTCTCATAACTCTGATCTCAACGATTTTCTAGACAATATTGTTTGTTTCCCCAGTACTTGATGTTAATTTGTTTCTTTAGTTTACTTCATAGAACCTTCGTTAGACTTGGTACTACTATTCAAAACAATATCCTTTTGACCATTTCCTTCTAACCTGAGAAAAACACCCTTTACTTTGCTTGCTAGTTGGAATATAACCTCATTTCTAGTCTATGATTTCAAAATGAATTTTCATATAAAAAAAAAAAAGAGGAAAAATAATGCTGTTAAAGTTTAAATTTCTATCCAAATTCATATATTTTGTAATGTTATAAAACATAATTATACACTCCAATTTATATAAGACTTAGTTATTTACATAATTTCATTTTTTTTCCTTTTATGAAAATATATACAACTAAACTACTGGCGCTTCAAAGAAACTCAACCATTTGTCTTTCTAAAAATAGAGTAAGTATTAATATTGTGAAAAAATATTACATGTGTGCCCGTATCGAATTTTTAAACATGCAAAAAACATATATTTTTATATTATATGGAAAAAAAAAAAAATGTGCATCATGTAGAAGGGTTTCATGAAACATAATTATATTTTGCTAAGTTATTTATTTATAAAGAAAAGAAAATATATTATATTTATCAACATAAAAAAAAAAATTAATAGTTACTTCTAACTAAAAAAGAAAAATTGGGACATGTTTGTATTATGGGTTGTAGCACAATTTTTTTTATAGAAAGTTATAGATATTTCATTAAAATTCAAATGTGTAAAATACAACTAAATCATCATTTGTCCAAATTAAACTCATTAGTAGATAATCAAAAATTAAATAAACACAATTCACACACCTGAAGTAAGATGGTTTTTCTAAAAATACTACCAAATCATCATGATTTTCTTCGTTTTACTCGTCTTTGAATATTTACACCACCAACCATAGGTGCTTTATATATATAAATCTTTGCATATCTTAAAATTATAGAATATAAAAATAACTGCCTATTAAAAGTCATCACACTCGATCAACAAGTTAAGATACAAAAAACACACTAGACCTAACCTTTATATTGTCAAATCTGATAATATAAACCACTAAGGTCAGTAGTAACACCCTAGAACAAAGATTCCCCTTTTATATTGAGAGAGCCAAAGGAAAAAAAAAATAATAGAGAAAAACAATAGAGAGAAAAAAGAGAGGATATAAAAAAGACTTTACTCTATCACCAGAGAGAGTCCTCTTAAAAGGGAGATCCCTCCCTAACAGCCAATAGATGAAGCATATGCAGATACACGCAAGGGAGACAGATAAAATGAGAGAAAGATGATGTTTTTAGTCAAATGGGATTCATGTAGCTTAAATTTTTTTAAGATAAAATTAATTCATTAAAAGATCAATGATATAATGTAGATTAAAACTCATATATCTAAATACATCAATAATTAATTAAATTTAAAAAACCTAAACTTTCATCATTCGCTCTATTGTAAGGTTCTTGAACCAAGTGTTAGATTATTTCAATTGATATATTGAATATTCTTCAAAAATAAGTAAATGTTGATATCATCTTGTAACCTTTAAGATCTCAAACACAACAGATCTAGTTGAAGATCTACACTTCAAATGAAACACAAGCAAAACTAGCAAAAACATAACATAAAGTATCATATATTAAATTCTAGATAAAAGAAATACTCTAAAACAAGATCTAGGTTAAAAATATAAATGTGTTTTATTCAAAATAATAAAAACAAGGATATGAGAAAAACTAATCTATTGGAGAGGGACCTATAGAGGAGATATCTCAGGTAGAAACATAGAAACTTTGGAGAAGAGTAAGGAGTTAGCAATGGCTAGCTACGTAGCCTAAATCTACACCCCTAATGTTACTAAAAGGTTGAAGCTGTTATACGGGTGATATGAATATCTACATGTTTAGGTTTTAAGAAAACTTATCCTTGATATAACGCCCTAGCAATTTGAAATATGAATCTCTAGAATGGCATGTTAGCTTCTATATAATTAAATTTATCTCAAAATAACATATTATCTTGTACATAAAATATACATATTTCTACATCGGTATAAAATAAATGAATACTATGATATCAATAATAGTATAATATATGGTATATATACAAATAGGCCATAAACATTCCACTTATTTGCAATATTAGAGTAATTAATATGTTATTATAAGGTTATTTTAGTTTTTTCTTTTTTTATTTATTTATTTTGCCTTTAAAAACTTAGCTTGTAACATTTACAAACAATTTTTACATTCTAATAAACCCTAGCCTTCTCTCTTCTCTCTTCTCTCTTCTCTTGTTTCTTTTTTAAATGTTATATTTAAATAGTTATCATAGTACCAAAGCATAGTTATTGAAGTAACTATAAATTTGTGCACAATTTTTTCTAATAGTACCATTCACGAGTCTTGTCCTTCACATCAGATAGATATTTTCTTCTATTTTTTGATATTTTTATTTGAACTGTAATTTTAGGATTTTTCATTTGATTTGGCAATTTGGAAGCTTTTTAGTTTTGTTTTTGTAATAACTAGTAGTAAAAATGACTCGTTACAGTTAATTAGCGTGAGGTTAGATGAAAAAAATTATTGTATTGGAGTTATATGATAAAAAAATTTCTCAAAGTTAAAAAGATGTGAGATTATGTATCTAAAATTGTGAATAAACCTACAGCAGAGAAGACTAATTATGCAACCATACTAGATACTTGAAAAGTAGATAATTTAAAAATTATTACTTAGATAAATAATTATGTTGAATACTCATTAAGCACCCAATTAGCAAAATATGATATAGAGAATGAAGTTTGGGAACATCTTGCAAGACTATATACCAAGTCAAATTTTGCAAAGCAATATTAATTAGACTCAAATATTTGAGCTATTGAACAGAATAATATAAGTATTCAAGAGTTCTACTCAGCAATGATAGATCTTTGGGATCAATTGGCTCTAATAGAATCAGCAGAACTTCGAGCTTGTGTACATTATATTGCTCGTAGAGAGGAATAACGCTTGGTTTAATTCTTAATGTCACTTCACGATAATTTTGGGGGCCTTTGTGATTTCATTCTGTACCGTAGCCCACTTCCGTCAATTGATTTGATGGTCAGTGAGCTTTTGGCTGATGAAATACGTCTTAAGTATCAAGCAGGAAAATGAATTCTCCTAACACTTAATCCTTCTATTTTTGCAACTTCTTCTCAACCTCCTACTCAATATGAGAACAAAACTTATACAAAGGTTGGGTTTGATGTTTGTAGCTTTTGCAAAGAAAAGGGTCATTGGAAAGCTTAATGTCCTAAATTGAATCGACCACCACATCAGTTTCAGCAAAAGCACCAATTCATGCCTCCACAGTTTGGCAATCAATCACAACCACATTTGTATCGCCCTCTGCAATTTAATACTGCAGCAGCTATACCTCTGTCGGAATCCTCTAACCTTTCAACCTCATCCTCAAATTCTACACTAACTACCCTTACCAAGCAGTTTAAAAGGTTTCTTGATAGTTGCATGCCATGTCTACCTCTTCTACCATAGGTCAGTCCCTTTCTAGTTTTCAGATATGTCCTCCTCAACTTGGGGTTTTGGATTTTAAAGCGTCCCACCATATCTCCTAATTCAAAAATTTTGGTTTCTTGTGTCCTACATCATTTGTACCTGTCATGACTGCTGATGGTACTCCTATGCCATTATGAGGTGTTGATTTTGTTGTCAATTTTCATTTATCTCTTCATAATGTTTACTACATTCCTAAGCTTTCAATAAACCTTGCATCTGTTGGTTAATTGTGTGATTATGGTTGCTCAGTATCATTTTATTCTACTTCTTGTCATGTGTAGGATCTGTAATCCCATAAGATGATTGGGACAGGCTGTAGGAAAGGGAAATTATATGTTTTGAACGAGCTGAGATTTATAGAATTTGCAACTCCTAGTGTTGACCTTTCTTTTTTTTTCGATTGTGTCCTTCACCTTCTAGTTTTTATTTATGGAATTCACGTATTGGTTATGTTTTCGCTTCCCGGTTACGATTCTTAGCTCTTACTCGAACCTTAGGAAATTTGCAAGCTCGTGATATTTCTGAACGTAGTGGTTGTAAACTTGCAAAATTTGTTGCATTACCTTTTAATATAAGTACTTCTTATTATGTTGTACCTTTTGATTTAGTTCATTCTGATGTGTGGGGACATTCTCTTGTTGTTTCAAAAGGAGGGTCTCAATATTATATCTATTTTATTGACGATCACACTTATTTTTGTTGGGTATACCTTATGAATGTCGTTTTAATTTCTTTAATATTTATAATAACTTTAGAGCTCTAGTAAGAAATACAACATTTTGCTGTTATTAAATGTTTTAGATGTGATCTAGGTGGTTAGTATACTTCTAATAAATTTTGTGATTTTCTTGCTTTAGATGAAACTATTCACCAAACTTCTTGTAATGACACTCTTGAGTAAAATGGTCTTGTTGAAAGGAAACATAGGCACATCGTTGAAACTGCTCGTTCTCTTTCGTTATCATTTTCAGTTCCTAGTGAGTTTTGAAGAGAAGCATTCATATCGCGGTCAACTTAATCAATAAGATCCTATCATTTATCACTTTATGTTTGTCTCCTTTTGAAAAACTATATGGACACAGTCCTGAGTATTTCTCCTTGAGAGCCTTTGATTCTACTTATATTATCCTTCGCTCTCATGTAAAACGTACAAAATTATCGTCACGCTCTGCCATTTGTGTTTTTCTTGGTTATGGTGAAGGATAAAAGAGATATCGTTGTTTTAATCAAACTTCACAAAAACTATATGTATCTTGTCATGTTACCTTTCTTGAGCATATACCTTTCTTTTCTATTCTTGTTATTGTTCACAATTTGACTAAATCAGATTTTATTCATATTGATCCTTTCTCTCACCATATTGATGGTTCTTCTCCACAAGTTCCTTCAACTACAGATTTTGAAGATACTGGTACACCGCAGCTTGACATTTCTTATGTTTCCCCTCCTCTTACAGTTGCCCAAGCTCTTCCTGGAATTGTGGATCCTCCTCACTATCCTCAGCGCACTCGTAAATCTATTAAACTACCAGATTTTGTTTACTCTTCTTATTCCACTTCTTTCACTTCATTTTTAGCATCTATTCATTTTCTCTTTGAGCTATTATCCTATAAGAGGCAGTCCTTGATCCCATTTGGTGGCAATCTATGGTTGAAGAACTTATTGTTTTGCATAAAAGAAATACATGGGTCTTGGTACCTTTGTCTCTAGGTAAACGAGCTATTGGTTTCCGTTAAGTATATAAAATTAAACTTTATTCTAATGTGTCTATTAAAAGGTACAATTCCCTAGTAGTTGCAAATGGATACTCTCAAATGAGTGATATTGATTATGAAGAGACTTTGGCCTCTGTTGCAAAAATGACTACAGTTTGCACATTTATTATAGTTGCATATGCTCATAGGTGGTATATATCTCAGATGAATGTTAAAAATTCTTTCGTGAATGGTGATCTGCATGAAGAAGTTTACATGGTTTCCCCGCCTGGTGTCCCACATAATCATAGAGAAGTTTGTAAGCTTCAAAAAGACTTATATGGTTTAAAACAAGTACCTCGAGCATGGTTTGAGAAGTTTTCTACTATTATTGCCTGTATTGGATTTTCTTCCAATGATCATGACACTGCTCTCTTTGTTAAGCATGCATTACATGTCGTATTTTACTTTCTTTATATGTTAATGATATGATTATTACTGATGATGGTAATGATGTTGATGGGATTGCATTGCTAAGGTCTGAATTAGCCCTTTAGTTTAAAATGAAAGATTTGGATTCTCTACGATATTTTTTGGATATTGAAGTTGCATTCTCTCTAAAAAGTTATATTCTTTCTCAATCTAAGTATACTATTGACATTCTTTGCAAGATCTCACTTTATATCAAACTATTGTTGGCAGCTTAGTCTACCTTACTAGTACTCGCCCGAACATTGCATATTCTATTCATATTGTTAGTCAATTTGTTGCTTCTCCTACTACCATTCATTGGGCAGCTGTTCTACATATTTTGCAGTATCATCGGGGCACTATTTTTCAGAGTCTCTTACTTCCATCCATCTCTTCCTTAGAGCTGCGTGTATAATTTGATGCTATTTATGGTTGTGATCCCACAGATCGCAAGTTCGTCACTAGTTTATGTATCTTTTTGGGTGATTCTCTTATTTATTGGAAGAGCAAGAAGCAAACTTTTGTTTCTCAATCTACTACCGAAGTAGAGTATCATTGTATGACATCTATTACCAAAAAGATTGTTTGGTTACGTTGGCTAATTGCAGATATGAGTGTTTTTCTTTCTCATCACACTCATATGCATTGTGACAACTACAGTGCTATTTAGATTGCTCACAACTCAATTTTTCATGAACGCACTAAACATATCAAGATTGATTGTTATTTTATTCGTCACCACCTCAAGCAAGGCACTATTATCTTGCCTTTTATTCCTTCTTCTTTGCATATTGTAGACTTCTTTATCAAGTCAAATACTATTTCACGTTTTCGTTTTTCTAGTTAGCAAACGCTCAATGTTTCTTGCAGCTGCATCGTGAGTTTGAGGGAGGATAATAGAGTAATTAATATTTTATTATAAGGTTATTTTAGCCTTTTTCTTTCCTTATTTATTTTGCTTTTAAAAGACCTAGCTTGTAATATTTATAAACAACTTTTGCATTTTAATAAACTCTACCCTCATCTTTTCCTCTCCCTTCTCTCTTCTCTCTTCTCTTATTTCTTTTTTAAATATTAGATTTGAATAATTATCATGCAGATTGCTCTTATGGCATTGATTTTCTAATATAAGTATTTAAAGGTTCCAGTTTATTTTTATGTTTTTTTCTAGTGAAATAAAATTTTCTATGAACAAAACTAGTGTATTTGTGTTAAAATAATTTCGTCACTTGAATTAAAATTCACCAACATATTTGAAAATTCCAACCTAATGTCATATTAAAATATTTTCTCTATCAATCTATTCTAAAAAGATTGCAGAAGAGACATGCGGTCTCTAAGGATCGAACCGCACAACTCTCATATAAAAAATAGCGCACCCCATTCATCCTTAACAATGATGTTTTGCCATTGTGCCACCCTTAGTGTCCTGCCAGAAAAATTACAAAATTATAGAGGTTCCTCTAGCCTCCGACAATAATCTTAAATAGTGTGGTGATATGTGACAATTATCTTATTTTTAAACCTAAATAAGCCTTTAGGTTCCAATTAAAAAAAAAAAAAAATCCCAAAAAGAGAAATTAAATATTACAAAATGGGTGGTATCTTACATAATTTAACAATTATGCCATTCACTTTTTATCTCAAGGAAAAGGTACGTTATAAGCTCGTCTTTCACGCATATTGGAATTAATGTTTTCTGATTCAGCAGGCTTTTAGTCTTTTTACTTGTGGCATGGTTCAGTACAATTTTCTCAAAAGCATCCAAAACAAAGATTACTCTGTATGTATTTTTTACTTTTAGAAACGTGTTATATCGATCTTTCTGATTTAAAGTGGTGACATGTTGCTTTGCTAGCACATAGAGGATGTTGGGTATGATGTGGCGTAGTGATAATCTTAAGTCATATATTAAGTCATCAATCGACTAAAATAAACCCTAGGTGGTTGGAAAGTTCGCAAACCATGTCACGCACGTACTATATATATATATATATACAAAAAATTGCATTTCAGTTAAGAATTAAGAATCCAATACAATTGATAAACACACATGAGCACCTTTTAACTCTAGCTTTTGAGATACATTAAAGACTTTTAACTTAATTGGGACCGATGACCTATGAAGCAATGCTCAAAATTTATAGCTTTATGAGATCATTATCACCGGCCCCCTCCAAAAACTATAGCAATCCTTTCTATTAAAAAAAAAAGAATCCTTGTTAAAAATCTAATTGTTCAAAACTAAACATTGAATTACCTAACTGGCTGAATGTATAATATTTAGATTTGGATTTTTTCCTTTATAATAAAATATAAAAAAAATATTGCAGAAGTTCTTTAAATTAGGTCATTTAATTTGTATAATTTAGTTCTTTAAATTATAAACGGTATCATTTAGTTCTTCAATTTTGTAAAACAGTTAATTAAAGATAAATTATATTATTTTAATGATTTTTTATTATAATATTATTATTTTTCTGTCAATTGATTAAACACGATTAAAATACGAGTCTTTAACTATGGTAAAAATATTCACAATATATTCGTTTTGAATATTTGTTAATTGTCATTGTTTTATTTTAATGTTTTATTAATTTTTGTAATTTTTATTAAAAATTAAATATATATATATATATATATATAACTTTTTATGTAAAAATTATTATTATTGATTTTTTCTTAAATTATTTTATATTAATTTTTTAATTTTATCATTGTTAAAAACTCATATTTAATTGTATTTTAATCACTTAATAAATAATAATAATATTTTAATAAAAAAATTATTAAAATAATATATTTTGTCCTTAATTGACCCTTTTTACAAAACTAATATACTAAATGACCCCATTTTTAATCTAAGGGTTTAAATGACACAAATGACATAATCTAAAGAACTTTTATGACACTTCATCTTAAAATATATTAGTAGATTGACATAAATAAATAAAAAATGCTATGTTTATAGTTACAAATTTTAAGAGAATAAATATGTTATTTCCCAAAAAAAAAATTTAGGGATAAGTATAGAATAATGTAATAATATTAAAACTTCTTATTAGAAAAAATAAAAGTATCACAAACTTGTAATATATATTAAATAGCATGGTAGAATTTAATTTGATAGTACAATTAACTCCACAAAACTATATCAAAATGACATTTTATAAAATTTGTTGTGTTTTTGATATATTGTGATATATAATAGTACTTAATAACATATAAATAGTTATGAAAAATATAAATCTAGTCTCATATTATTGTAAAATATATATTTTAGTCTTGTAATTATTTAAGCAAGACTAATTGGCTCCCATAATTTAACAAAATATTCAAATTGATCCAATTATCATAAAATCTTTAAAATTCGGCATTCATTATGAAAAATACATTTATTAATCACATGTCCAATTAATTAAAATTAAATTAGTAATTTTTGGCTATAACAATTAAAATAATTTGTATAAAAATATTCATATTGAGGAAAAAAGCATAGAATCTCTTTTCCCTCAGTACAAAGGAAAAAAATTTGATATAAAAATGATAGAATTTAAGAATATTATAGTTTCATTTGATGCCAAAATGGATCAAATCTACTCAATAGCTATGAAAATTAGTTCACACGTTTTCTACATGCATATTTTCTTTTCGTATTTGAACGAAAGGATTGTGATGTAAATTTATTTGGCTATTTCTTAAAATTTTGAGATCAATTAAATCTAACAAAAAAAATAAGAAGCTACGCTGCTTATTTCTAAATATAACAGGACTAAATTTGCCCCTCATCCATTTTATGAAGGCCCTTTTCTCATTTTATTTAAGTCACAAATAATAATAAAAGTACTATTAATTTAAATTAGTTTAATTATTTGATATAATTTTTTTTTCGTGCGTAAAATTTTATTTTTAATTCCTTTAAAAAAAATATTTGCTTATTTTTTAAAAATAAATGAACATATATTTTTTTTAATGTTTAGGTAAAATAAACACATTTATTTTAAAAAAAATATTAAAAATAAAATTAATTAAATAATTAAGTCACAATAAATTGGCACGAAAATGTTGTCCACTTACCTCAATTATGTCCAAGAATAACTATGCAAAATTAATTAAAATTATCTAATGTGTCTATTTTACTGTATAAATGAACTATTTTACCAAGAAAAATTATACAATTGAATTAACACTAATGGATTGGCCAAGTTTAATTCAAAAAATATATTATATAAATAATAAAAAATAATATTATTTATTTTTTAGTTTTATCTATTTTTATTTTAGTATAAATATATTTAAATTATTAAATTTTTAATAATTTTTGAGTGATAAAACATTTAAAAGGATGCTTCAAAGAGAGCACATATCCATTGTATATATGTGATTTGTATATAATTTTATAAATCTTAGACCTAAAATATAAGTTATTAGAAGCTGAGAAGAGCCAATGCTTCTCCTGACCCATTCATAAAATAAAAAATAATAATAAATAAAAAACTTAAATAAATATACACGTTGAGATCAAAGAAGAGATAGAGATGGATTTATCCATAAGCGAATGGGATGGGCATGGTGTGGCTACCTAAAAGATAAACCACAATATAGAATAAAGGACCATTCAGAAAGATTTAAATTGTATGATGATTAAAGAGATGAAAAACCAAACAGGCCAGTCTTAAGCTTTATCCTTTTCACTAAGTGCTTTATACCTGTAGTAGTAATTAACTATTTATACAATTTCATGCCTTCTTTCCAGATTAGGTCTCTCGTTAAGATAAAATTTTGGACCAGTAAACTGATTGGGTAGTGGAATCAAACAAGTGATTCCTAGAAGATAATATAGTTTAAACTTTTTAAATTAATTTTATTTTTTTAATTAATTAAATCTGAAATATTGGCTAAAGGGGTTGTTACATAAGGTTCTTGATCTATTATGATGACCCTTTTTTTTTATATATAAATATTATAAAGCATTTTTTCAAAAAGTATTATTTATATATAAATTATTCTCAATGCTGGTGTTATTTAATTAAGATTATAGTAACCTGACATAATTAAATACAATTTACAAACTCTGTTGTAGCAATTTGATGATTTAAGAGGATTATAAAATGTAATAATGTATAATAATACAAAAACAACATGCTTTACATATCGGAAAATGGTAAATGAAATAAAAGATTGAGACTACATAGATAATAGACTAGAAAACAGAAGCCAAATATACAATTTTTTTTTTTTTTTTGTAAGTGTTTATTTTTATTAAACGATATTTGAAGGTTACGAATTTTAGATTTTTAGCCATGTCCTAACCATATATATATATTCTTTAAAAAAATACCAACTTTTTAACACTTAATATATTATAATAATAGGAGTGGCTTAATTAATTTAAGTGTTAAAAATATGAAATCCATCATATGCCATAACTTATCGAAAATAGATAGCTCAGTCGATAATGTTACTGAATTACATGTATTAGATCATAGATTCGAGGGGTGAAACAGTTGTAATTGTGCATAAAGATTCCTCTAACGACAGCCTGAGGTGCTAACCACTATTAGTACTCTTAAAAAAATATTGATTCGAGTGAATAGAACATAGCAAATATTTTTCCGTTTTCCTCCAAAAAGTTGATATTTTGTTCAAAAGAAAAAAAAAAAAAAAAAAACCCCTATGCCATAACTTGTTTTTGAATTAAGTTACTTTTTTATTTTTATTGTTTGGTACAAGATTCATTCATTTTTTTTTAGTGATATTATTAAAAAAATAATTTAAACAATATCTCGAAAAATATTTGAGATAATTTTTGTGTCTTGTCATGAATGTTTGATGAATTATTATTTTCTAAAAACAATAGCTTAAATTTTCATATTTCTATCTCAAAAAATAGTATAATAAAATAAAAACAAAAAAAAAGTAGATTATTTTTATTACAATAATTTTTTTAAAATGTATATTATAATTTACATGATATAATTTAATTAATTTTTTATTAATAAAAAATTTCATAATTAATTTTTTGTCTAATCTTATAAATTTTATATTTAATTAATAATTAATATATTATTTAATATATATTATAATTTGATACATATAATACAATTGTTATTATTATGGCGACTGTGATGCTCCCACCGTCATAATTGTGATGCTCCCACCGTCAAACGTTCCCACTTGAAGGGAGTGGCTATAAAAGAAAGACAGCTTTTCCGTATCAAAATACCATAAGAAGGCCGTACGTCTACTACTAACAAGTAACAACCACGTCCATCAGATTAACTAAACTAATCAAATTGTTATTTAAAAATAAATAATTAAACAATTTATCAAAATACCGGCTTGAGCGTTCGCTGTCTGAATACTGTTGTCTGTTGATAATCGCAGCTTAATGAAAGTTTAGAGGTTCGATATTCAGAATCTATTAGATTAAATGTTCAAAACTTAGTCCTTGGCTAGTATTTCAATACAACCCTTTTATTTATATAAAAAACAAAAATCCAACAAAATACGTAAGGATGATGATGAGGTGTATTATCCATAACAGAACGAGTTACTAGCTTATCTAATAGTCTTCTAACAGCTGGAGGCTTTTGCTAAAAGTGCCGAAAAATTCTTAATAACAAAACTAATACCCCTTAAAATTTTTAATAATAAAATTAATATTTTTCATATTTAAATTTATATTTTTATAATTAAAAAAATAACTAATATGTCATTTTTCTTTGAACGTCCATCCAATTAGAATTGAACGACGACAATTTAGACCAATTCAATATTAAACGTTCAATATTTTACATTTAAATTAAACGTTCAATATTATTGAAGTGCTAGTTTTATTACTATAAATTTTAAGATCGTTATTTTTGGTAATTTTTTAAAAAAAAGTTTTGTATGTCCTAGGATTTATATTATTAATTTTAAAAATATATAATTAATTCTTTAAATTTAAATTAATGTAGAGGTTTGATTTATATAAAATAATTTAACTCCACTCAATACCACTTATATTTTATAAATATAAAAATTATTTTCTTCTGTGTATATATATTTACTTATTCAAAAAATATTTTTAATTTCTTTAAAATAAAAAATATATATTATTATTTATTTAATATGTTACGTAATGGGTAAAATATTTCGAACATGCCGGATAAAAACAGGTTGTATAATATCCCACCGTCTTTAATTTGAGCTATCCAGCTAGCAGTTTTAAACTTTTAATCAACTTGCTTGAATGTAGGCTCTTCTCAAGGGCTCTTCCGTACACAATCACTCACACTCGTTGTCAATTATTTTCTTTTACTTTTTTAATAAATACAATGACTTATTCAAATCTTTTACGTGTTCAAAATTTGTGAGTAGAAGTGGGGAAAAAAAAAAAAAACAGAGAGTCATATTTATTACTACATATATTATAATAAAGGAAAAATTTAAGATTGAGGGGATAAAAAAGTAAAAACAACAATAACGGAAATAAGTGTGTGGAAAATGAGGGAATGTAGAATTTTGTTGTTTTAAATTTACAAATCTAAAAATAATTAATAAATGAATATCATAGTATTGAAAAAGACATAACTTGGAATTTAGAACAAATGAATGCAAAAGTGAGACACTAACTAACTAGCTAATGCAACAAACTCCCCACCACCACTACTTGGAAGAAAGAATTATCAATACTTGGGTAGAAATTATGCAAACCCATTATTTCAATTATTATTATTATTAAATAAATTATAAACAACTATATTGTTTTGGTATTTTCATGGATGCTAAGGTTGAACCTAGCCAATAAGACAAACCCAAAATTGAGGATGCAAAGCACCCAATCAAATCAAGCCAGGTAAGCTCCTTATGGGGAGGAAGAAAAACTAATTGGTTGTTGGATAATGAGCCTCTATCTATTTGCCCTCTTTTTTTTCCCCCTTCTCTACTTGCAGTATATCTTCCAAAATTCAATGCTTATCCACAACATAATATCTCAATACTACTTACCTCTTTTTATTGAACCCTTTAGCCCCACTGCCCATCCTAGTTGAAGAAACATTAACCCATTTCCTCTCTCTTTCTCTATTATTATATCCCAATCTCGATGTTTGTCTACCTAGTTTTTAATTGGTGTAATAAAAAACTTCAGCAAATAATAGACTAGATTTTGATCCAAGTAGCATATACAGATAAGATGTTTAATTTTTAAATTTAAAATTGTAATAAATTATTAAAAAAAAAAATAAGAAATGAGGATTTTTTGGTAGAGTAGTGAGACCATACCTGCAGACACATAGCAGAAGCAGTAAAAGTTCCAGGGGGGATGAACTTCAATTCCAACAGAAAAATGTGTTTAATAAAATAATTCACAATGTGTATAAAATTTATATGCAATTGATGTTATAATTATTTTATATTTTTAACTTTATATTTAATAAATAATTTTTTTTGTCATGAGAAATTTTATTGGCTAATATTCAATATACAAGATCAAAAATTTACCTATATTCACATGAATTATACAAAAAAAACTATACGTTAATATCTCATTTAATTTAGACAATCTATATGATTTTCTTCTAATTTATTGCATAACAAATAGGACAAAAAGAAATGAATATTACACTGCATCCCTAAAGATTTGTTTTAGCCTCCATTCTACAATAATGCAATTAATTTTTATCATCTAGCAAATATGCATTCTTAAAAAAAAAAAAAAAAAAAAGTTCATAGAACACCTTGTAATCAAATGTCAAACTAACTTCTTTAGCATGTCCAATAAACCTTATTTTGCTCAAAAAAAACTTTATCAATGCATCCAAAATTATAAAATCTCCAAGTAAAGCTTTAGTCATCCATTTAGTTGCCTACCTAGAACCTATCATAAATAAGTCAGAAGATACTTCAACTAAAAATTTGAAAGCACAATTGAACTTTTCTTTCCCTCCATTAATGATTGAATCTTTTCCTCTTTCAAACACTTTGTTTTGTAGGTTATCGAACATAAAAGATCTCTTTGTGTTTATTTATAGAGCTAGTAAGTAGAATACAACTATTTTACAATAAAACTGCTCAAGATCAAGCAATGCAAACATAGTATTAGTCAGGCCAATACGTTGTGTATTCTAACCAAGAACAAACATATTATAACAAGAATCAAAAAATTGAGTATGGATCGTCAAACAAGAATCAAAGTAACAACCAACAAAGTAATCAGATTGTTGAGAAAGAGAAAAAAAAAAGTCAAAAGAGTGTATACCCAATCGAATAGCATGAATTCAGCTTATATTTTCCTATTAGATGAGAGTAATAAAATACAAACTAACTAGCAAAACAAGAAGTGAAATGAAAAAGCTTGATATCGGACAAACATCGACAAGCAAGAAATACCGATAGCCAAATCTGTAGACAACAATTCATGATCTACACACAAAGACATTCATACTTCTCAACTCATTCTCCACAATTAAATTGCACAATTATTGCCTTCAACACAAATGCTAGGAAACAATCGTGAAGATCCTTATGATGAATAGATGAAGCAAGTAGTTACAAAGTTTGAACATCAAGAAATAAAGTAGACGACGAAGGTAATCTAAAGTAGTTGAAGAAAATTGCAATGATTTATTCTATATCTCGTTGATCTTTGATTTGTTTTGATATTGATTTATGTTTCAATCTATAGTTGATCTGCGTTACGATTAGACGAAGATCGAACCTCTATCTAGTTTGCTATCTTACTCGTCTAACGATAATACTGACCCAAATTACTTCGTAAGATTGAAAAGTAACCAAAAAAAAAAGTGAAAATCAGCAACAATGAATCATTGAATGTTATAATTTGGGAGTGAGAAAGAACACTCAGACTTTTTGTTGTTGAAGCTAGGAAAATATTAGTGTTGTCATCGATGATATTAATAATAGATTGCAATAAAAAAAATTAATAAACTTCTTTTGAGGTTTATTGGGAATGAACATTAAAAAGCAATGATGGAAGAGATGCGCGAGCAACGATGGCATCGAATTGGGATATCGCAAATATATTTAATAAAAAATTAACACATCATATAATGCATATTGTAATACTGGAACTCAATTAATTCAAAAAGTTTGTCTTTGTCAAGTTGTTACAAGTTGTGTATAATAACAAATGTTGTGTTACAAGTTGTGTGTAACAACAAATGTTGTGGCATGCAGTTGTAAGTAAAAACGTTGGTGAAATTATATTATAAATGATACATCAATTGAGGATGGAAAAAAAAGAAGTACACCAATCAATTTGTTGATGTGGATCCCACCTCACATACAGCCCACAACACACATTGATACTATGAGCCTTACCACACCGACTATATTCTCTTTTTATTTCCCTCTCTTACCCTTCCTCACACGAATCTTCCTAGTTACTTACCCTCCTCCTCTAAAGTTGACCCACCGTACCCACATCCCTATATCTCCATTACCTTGTTTAATTATTATCACATCCCCATATTTCATTATTTTTCCAACTCAACACAATCAAAAATGAAACTTTAACAAAAATAATAAATAAATAAATAAACTGGGCACTCCTATATATATATATGCCCAATATAGAACTAGTTCCAAAAACAAAGCTATCCCAATTCACATACAAGTTACAACTTCTCTATTTCTAGCATAAATCTTTTCTTGTTTAATTATAACCCAAAATATGGATACCAGTTGCACGGAAGAAAGTAGCTCCAGTGACTCCATTTCCATTTCACTCAATAAAACCCCACCATTACCACCACCATTTCTATCTTCTCCAAACTCTTCTCCCACTCCTCAAAGTCTCGGCCGAGTCGGAAGCGGTACGAGTGTAATTCTAGACTCGGAAACCGGCACCGAAGCCGAGTCTAGAAAACTACCTTCCTCCAAATACAAAGGAGTTGTTCCTCAACCCAATGGTCGTTGGGGCGCTCAGATTTATGAAAAACATCAAAGGGTTTGGCTCGGAACCTTCAACGAAGAACAAGAAGCTGCGAGAGCATACGACGTCGCTGCACAACGTTTTCGAGGCCGTGACGCTATTACTAACTTCAAACCCTTGAATGCAACCGACGACGACGAGATCGAAACGGCGTTTCTCAACTCTCATTCCAAAGCTGAAATCGTCGACATGTTGAGAAAACACACGTACAATGACGAATTGGAACAAAGTAAGCGTAATTTTGGTTTGGATGTTAATGGAAAAATAGTACGGAGTAAAGAAGACGGTATGTTTTCATTCGGCTCGGACCGGGTTTTGAAAGCGCGTGATCAACTTTTTGAGAAAGCTGTGACTCCAAGTGATGTGGGGAAGTTGAACCGGCTCGTCATACCAAAACAACATGCGGAGAAGCACTTTCCTTTGCAAAGTGGAAGCACTTCTAAAGGAGTTCTTTTGAACTTTGAGGATATAGGAGGTAAAGTGTGGAGGTTTAGGTACTCGTATTGGAATAGCAGTCAGAGTTATGTGTTGACTAAAGGTTGGAGCCGGTTCGTTAAGGAGAAGAATTTGAAAGCCGGAGATATTGTTAGCTTTCAGAGGTCAACCGGACCGGATAAGCAGCTTTATATTGATTGGAAAATGAAAAACATTAACACTAACAATATAAACATGAACCCGGTTCATCAACCGGTTCAGATGGTTCGGTTGTTTGGAGTTAACATTTTCAAAGTAGCTGGGAGTGGTGGGGTTGTGGATAGTATTGGCGGTGGATGCAACGGGAAAAGAATGATGGAAATGGAGCTTTTGGAATTAGATTGTAGCAAGAAACCAAGGATAATAGGAGCTTTGTGACAATAATTCTCAAGTTTTTTTTTTTTTTTTTTGGAATTTTGTGAATTGTGGGAAGAAGATAGATCAGTTGGACAACAAGGATGGAGGTGTAGTTGCCAAGTTGCTGAGGAAAAAAAGAAGAAGCTGAATTGTAAATTACAATATTGACAAAAAGAAAAAGCTGAAGAAAGCTGAAATTAGATGCAACTAAATTAATTTTATAAATGTGGTGGGAAAAAAGAAAAAAGAATTTTGTTTTTTTTTAATTCAATATGATAACTGTCAAGTTGTTTCTGTTCATATGAAGTCGTTTATAACAGTTTCAATGTGATCTAATTGCAATAAATTAATTAATTAGTAGCTTTTTCTTTGTTGTTTTTGCTTTTGGTGTGTGTTGTTGCTTTCTCCAAATATGTCTATGTTGAGAGAGAAGCATTTGCGCTAAAAAAGGTTAGGCTTATTGAGTCATTGGGTTCCAATTTGTCCAATAATAGAGAGGAACTGTTGTTATCGATTTAATATGACGTGTTGTTTGAGCTTTTGGTCTACCTTAAACCACGTCGTATCATAAAGAAATGACTAGTATGATTAAACTAATAAAGCTGCCCAAGTATGAGTTGTATATGTACAAGCTATTTGCTATTAACCATGTGATAGACCTAGCTAGTTGTGCTGAGAATTGAGATATTTTAACTCATGTATGTTGTTAAGATTCGATCCTTTATAAAGGTTTCTTCTTCTTCTTGCTTTTTTTTTTTTTTTTTTTTTTTTTATTCCCTTTCTAATTTGGGCTATGTTTAATAAATATTTGAATTTCTAATTTTTAATTTTGTATGACATATATTTCAAACCTTAGGAATTAGGAGAAGGTCCATTAAATAAGGTATTGTTGTAATTTTTTTTTTTAGAAAAAACACATAAATAATCATATCCGTATTCAATAAGTCAATATAACAAAATTATTGCATACCCATTTGAATAAAAACATTTTTATTAGATATAGTTCTATTGGTTTGAATGTACTTATTAACGTTATTTTTCATATCACTTATAATTTATCATATATTTGTAATAAATAAAGTTATTTTTGAATAATTGATGAAGTACTTGACTAGAAAGTATTTTAATGCCTCAGGTGATTCTCGTTTGAAAAAGAAATTAACAAACGTAGACAGTATTTCTTAAAAACTCAGATTTTTTTATGTAATCTAATTATTTATATAATTTTAATTTTAACTCTTTTAAAAAACATATATCTTTTATTTTATAAAAAAACAAAAACTAGTATTTGTTAGTTGGTAATCTTTTTTGTTTAATTTGATTTGGAAAGCGGCGAGTGATGGATCTTAGGTTATATTTAAGAAGGGACATTGAATAAACACTAAAATAAATAGTATTTGTTTTTCGTTTTTTTTTTATTTCTCAGTAAAAAAAAAATGACGTATGGAGTGCCAAATGTTGTTTTTCAGTTGATTTTTAGCTATTTATGTGAACATAATTTTTATAATTATAAATTTTAAAAACATTATTTTTATTGTTGTTTTAAAGAGCTTATGGTTCAAATGGCACCATCACACCAAAAAGGTGTAAATTTTTTTTTTCAAAAGTTGCTCCAATTCAACATCAAATATAATTCAATAAACAGTATGACACCAAATGTTCATTTAACATGACACTATTTACACATATATATATATATTATAAATTTAAAAATATTATTTAATTTTTTATTACATATAATAAATTAAAATTAAGTATATGATATAAAATTAATATAAAAAAAATACTAAATACAACATCAAGCAAAAAATATAATATAATTAAAACAACGAATTAGTAATGGAGTAAATCATTTATGAAACTTCCAATATTATTAAAATATTGATCAAAAATATCTATGCTTGAGATCTTCTCTTTGTTCTTTATATCTTTTTATGCATAATTTTTAGGAAAATTATAAAAAATAATACCCCTAAAATTTATAGTAATAAAACTAGCACCCCTAAAATATTGAACGTTCAATATTGAATGGGTTTAAATTGTCGTCGTTCAATTCTAATTGAATGAGTGTTAAAAAAAATGACATATTAGTCATTTTTTTTAATTGTGAAAATATAAGTTTGAATAATGGGTGCTAGTTTTGTTAATACAAGTTTAAGGGGTGTTAATTTTATTATTTTTTCTAATTTTTATTTGTTTACTTATAAACTTACATTGGCTCATATCGCCTATAGAATTCAAATATTTGAATAAAATTTTATTTTTTTTTAAATTCAAATATAACTATTGTCAAATTTGTAATTTATAAACTTATTGCTTATCTAAGATGCCCTTTTCAAGATTTCAACAAGTTGTCAATTTTGATTAATAATTGTTGTAATTTGTTTATATTTTTTTCTTTTTAATTTTGTTTTTTTTTTTACCATATAGGTGGTTGAGTTGAAGTAGCATCAATTTATTATTATTAATTAACTATTAATAATATATAATTAATTAATTGATTTAATATAATTATTATTAAAGAATTAATTAAAAAAATTAAAAAAAAATTTATATTTTCTAAATAATATATTTTTATTATAATATTTGATATTAAGGATCGAAGATGATGAAAAATATACTGCAATTTTTGGTGTAAAACGGTGCAAAGTCTCACGAGTTACCTATATCATTTTCGAAAGCTTTACTCATCATTCATCAAATTTAAGTTTTTGTACATACTTCACTTCTTGAGGAAAGAAAAAAGAAGAAGCTATTTTTGACTTTTCCCTTTTAATTTGTTTCGATTGATTAATGAGAGTTACTCGATGTTTGACGAGTTCAAACTTGAGAGTAGAAGAATCTAATTCAATATCGAGAGACTTAAAGATCATAAGTAATAAAAGTCATCCGTACTTCCTAAGCTTTCTTTGGTCTAGGTCCTATACTCCTATCTGAATAAAGAATAATCAATAATCAATAATCAATAATCAAAATAATTAAATTGTTTTTCCTTAAGGGGAAATTTCCCTATAATTAATTTCAAAAGAGATGTTGATGTATAAGAACAAGAGATGAGAACGTGATGAAACATATTATTTTTCTAACCATTATTATACTTGTCTTTTATCACTTGTTGAATCTAAATAAAAATGACATTAATAATTTTTTAATTATTTTATTGGCGGTGTGAAAATCCAAAAATACACGTGTTTATAGAGGTATGAACATGTAAATTTTAGATGTTTTGCAAATGACCTCAAACTTGCTAAGCTATTTTAAATATAGTTGTGTTCTACATTTAAGAATCTCATATGCTTTGTGGCAAAAGCCACCACCAAATATTTTTAAAATTAATGTTAATGCAATATAGGATGAAAATACTTTCAAATGAAGATTGGGTGTTATTGTGCGTGATTGTCATGAAAAGTTTATTAAAGTTCAGGCTATACAGGTCTCAAATGTGTAAATAGCGTTGAGTGTTGGTTGATAGCTAATTACCTTAAAGCATCATTTTAAGAGTGAAAATAATGTTGCACACTATCTAGCTATTTGGGTTAATTTCATTCTATTTTGTCTTTTGTTGATTTTCTTTTATGTCCACCTATTTTTTGATAGGATGATTTCTTTTTATTTGAATGATTGTATGAACTAGGGGTGTCTATAGTCCGGTCCAGTTTTGAGCAAAAAAAATTTAACTAAACCTGACGGTTTGATTTATAAAATTATTGAAACTGAACGGTTTGGTTAATGATTTTCCATGGTTTTTTATTTTAAAATTTTTTTCCTCGAAATCATATTGTTAAAACTTAAAATTAACTTTTAAAAAAAACTTTAAATCTAACCAAATTACTTTAATATGCTACAAATATAAATCATATAATATCTCACATAAACTAACAATTCAGTTGATAAAGTTTATAAAAGATAAAATCATCATAATATATATATAACTGAAAATTACAGATTATATGTTAAAGAACTGAAACTGCAAAAAAAAAAAAAATTAATGTAATATTTAATTTTTAATAATAATATAAAATATTTTTTATTTTTTAAAATAAATACTAATATATTATATTTAAAAGAAAAAAAAATTTATATAATATATAACGGTCCGATCCGGTTTGGATGGTTAAAAAATTTATAAAATTAAAATTGATTATTTGAAAAACGGTTTGAAAAAATATAAACTGGATTGAACCATTTGACTCATATAATTGTACGATTTAATTTAATTTAATTAAATTTAGTTAGATTTTTAGAGTTATTTAATATGTTGGTATTTTTGTTTAAAAAAAAATAACAGTTGTAAGATTACCAAGAAAATGTCAAATGCATGCATGATGCACTCTTCTCTGGATTCCAAAGTACTCTTCTCATCAGAATATTTGAAGCATCGTTATATTTTTTTTTTTCTAAGTCTAAGTATTAGAAAATTACAACCAGATGTTGTCACACTGTCGGATATCAATTTTTAATGTCATTTTCTTCCCTTATTTGTAATTAGTGGTCTAATACTTAATATAAAAAAAATGCAATTATATGATATTTTTAATAAACATCGCACAAATTAACGAACTTGCGTGTTTTTAACCTGAACTTGTAACATTTATCATTGTGTCAGAATTAATACAGTTGATACAATTATATATATATATTAAATAATATATTAATTATTTATTAAATATAAAATTAAAAATACAGAATAAAAAATAATTATTAAATTTCTTACAAATAAAAAATTAATTATATTATATATATATATATATATATATATATATATGATAAAAATAATTATTCTTATATATAACATCCGAAATTTGAAATCTGACCGTCAGAATTTTGCATTGAATTTTAGCGTAAAGTTTTCCTACCACGTGGATAGTTTGAAAAAAAAATGAACTGTCTGTCCCGCTCTCATTGGTAGTTTTATGTCAAGTGGTCGCCAGAGATAGAGTCAAGGAAGTCTTAAGTCTTCTTATTTTGGAAGGAAGCTGGATTTCTACGTATCTATTTGGAATTTCGGAATCTGTTGATTGTTATTCGATTTCTGATTAGGTTCATGTACGGAGCTAAGGCGTAAATATTACAGGATTAAATTTTAAATAATAAATAAAAATTATTTTAATATATAAATTTAATTTTTTTAATTTTTTTTATTATTAATAATATAAAATGAATTAAATATGTGTTATTAATATATAATTACACACTTATACTTACATATTTATTATAAATAATGATCGAATATAGCCGTTATAATGGACACAATAACTAATAGTTAAAATAGAATTTTAATTTAATTAAATAATAATTATAAATATGAAAATTTAATTATGTATTTTTATGAAAGAGTATAAAAAATTCACAATTTTAATAAATTTTAGTGAATAAAATTGAAATATATAAAATAAAAATTTATTATGATATAAATTTTATGTAAAAAAAAATATACATTTAATATATATATTTAATATTTTATTAATATGAAAAATATTTGTGGGTTGGACAATATAGTTTCGTCCCTTCAACTGTACCAAACGCGTTTCCTTTAATATGAATGTTGGAAAGCCAAATAGCAAGTAGCTTGCTAGTTGTCCTTGAGGTCGACCTTGCAATATCTTGCCTTTTCTTTCCTTTCCTTTTTCCTTTTTTTCCTTTTGTCTGCTGAAGTCAATGTATGCTTTGTTAGAGTATATATTTACCAGTCATTGGCAAAAAAAGGTATATTAGATATTGTATTTTAAGCACTTAATTTTACTGTATTTTTTTTTAAGTAATTTAATTTAAAATTTGATATTTTACAAGTTTTTTATCTTTACAATAAGTATATTTTAGTCTTTTCTTTTAAATAATACACCTTAAATTTCATAATTTTTTAAAATATATACTTAAGTCCAATTTAAAAAAAAAAATTTAATTTATTGGCACATGGTTTTCATGTGACTTTTTTAAATAGGGTAGTTTTGAAAAAAAAAAATTCTAAGAAAATTAAAAAAATAAATAAATTATGAGAAAAAAAATTGAATAAATGACCGAATTTTTTTTAAAAAATAATTTTCATTTTTTGTCTTTTTTTTATTATCAAAAATTGATTTTTTTTTTAATATTTTAGTAAAAAAAAATAAAATTTAAAAATTATCCTTCTAAAAAATTACATGAGAATCATGTTTTAAAAAATTGATAACTTTTTTTTAGAAATTAAATTTAAGTGTACTTTTTAAAAAGCTAAAGGATCTAAGGTGTACTACTTGAAAAAAAAAAAATGAATAAAATATATCTTTTAAAAAAATAAGAGACTAATAAAATATCATACTTAAAAAAAAAAAAAAAAAAAAGGAGAGAGAGAGAGAATAACCGAATATCAAATCATTTAATTTACTAGTTTTAAAAAATTGACACCATGAATATGATAAATGGTCAAGTTTTATGTTTCTGTTCATTTTTTTAATTTTTTAAAAACTTGTTTTAAAAAATTACTTCAATAATTATTAATGTTATTTTTTTTTGTCAAATACAATTATAAAAATTAAAATATAATCATAACTACTAAACAAGCTTTATTTTTATATTATCATTTTTTAAAAATATGTAGATTAAACTGCTTGCAAAAATAGATAAGAAAGCTAAGTGCTTTCCAGTAAACTAGTCAAATTTACAAAGAGGTAATCTTAGCAAAACAGAAGAAAACAAAAACACTGCCAAATTACATAATAAGAATTTTGAGTTTTACGATCTTAAAAATTAATTTAATAGATAAAGATATTCATAATTTTTATAAATTTTATCACATTATTTTATTTTATCAATATAAGACATTACTTTTAATATTGTATCAAAATGTGATATTTGTTTTTTTATAAAAATATCATTTTATATTTTTAATCTATTCTTTATAAAACTTATGAGTATCATATATTTTATGAACTTTGACATAATATTATAATTTCAATCGATTGGGTCAAAAATATTGAGTATTTAATAATATAATAAAATATGTTAAAAATATAAAATAATGTAAAAAAAAAAAAAAATACAGATATTACATTTTTATAGGATGTTAAAGATAATTTTTTACATTAATAAAATATAAAACTATAATAAAATTTATATAAATTATGGGTATTTTTAACTATTGAATTAACATTTTTAGATCGAAAAGGACATCATTCTTACTAACTATGATAAGATGTGGCTTGCATTTTTCTTCTAGGCCTATCAATTATGGGAGAAAAGAGATTTAAAGCTAGGCATTTGTAGTTTGTCTTTTTTGAAACTATATCAGCATACATGCATAGCCAGTGAAGGCCAATAAATTGTAATGGGCTAAGTTTACTTCTATCATCCAAAGCATATCTTAAGAGATAGGTATGCACACGTCCAATATAATCTTCCTAATACATGAACGAAGGACTATACAGGAACTATTTATAAAAAACAATAAAACAAATAAAAAAAAAGCATATTTGTGAAATAAAAAATACTTATTTTGAAAAATAAAATTATTACTTTATCTAGAATATATTTTCACTAATTAAATACTAACCGAATCATTCCACAAACTTTAATTAGTGCAAAAATATTCTAAGTAAAACAATAATTTTACTTTTTAAAATATATGTTTTATATTTTCTAAATATATTATTTTTGTTTTTTTATTATTCGATATAAATACACAATATATTGTTTCTTTTATTCCCAAATACATACTCCAATACATAAAAATCATTACGGCATGTTACCCAGGTTTTTCTGGATCTATCCAGAATTGCACGTAGTCAGAGCCCAGTTAAGAAATGATCCATCTACCCAGCCCCATCTCTTTTTCAGCTCAAGTAAGCTCTTTCATTTAAAAAAAAAAAAAAAAAAAAAACCTAAAACTAAAAGGAAATGCCAAAAAAAAAAAAAAAAGAGTAAAATAAAGGGCACTAATAATTTCATAATTTTGACTAAAGAAATAATTTATAATAAGGTGAATTAGTTTCAAAAAATTTAAAAAAATAAAAAGCACTAAATTAGTTTCAAAAAATTTAAAAAAATAAAAAAGCACTAAATTGCACCTCTTATACATAAGGTATAAGATTAAAATGCATCTTTTATAAAGATAAGAGATTAAATTACTCCTATTAAAAATTATGAAATTAAACTGATTGTTTAATCAAAACTATGAGAATGTAGTGCCTTTTAACAAAAAAAAAAAAAAAAAATCTAAATATTAGCTTGCGAAATGCTTGTAATGTTGGTTCGGATTTTTTAATTTTGCAGTGTAATTATTTCGGCTCGATTATAAACCATGTAAAGAAATTACATGCCTTGGTAACTCGGTTGGGCAGTAGTTGAAAATTTAAAATTATCATATTGTGAATGAATTTCTTTGGTTTTCTGAAAAGAACAACTAAATTATTTTTGCAATTTTGTGCATGCATATTTCACTCATATGACAACATTGCTAATATTGTTGATTTTTTATTTATAGCAGTTTTTTTTTTTTTTATTCCCTTTGCATTATCTTTAATTTTGACAATTTATATTAAAAACAAAATACGCATTCAAAAATAAAATTAATTTGAACACATTTTAATAGTAGTATATGTAGTTTAAAACTTTTCTTACATATATAATCTGATTTGTTAATATTTTAATGTTAGTCTGTTGTTAGAGTTGTTGAAATTTTGACAATTTTTATGCATTTAAATATATATAAAAAAATATGTTTAAAAAGAAGGCTTATACTAATAAAATTTAAGCTAATAGTTATATAAACAAAGACATAGACTTATTGGCTTATATTCCCCAAATACTTTGATATCAAAAAAATGAAATATATATTATATAATGTTATCTTATATTAGGAAGGGGTAATGTTATTTTCACGTATTATTTTCTCATTAAATAAATATATCTTATTTTATTTTAATATGAATTTTTAATTTTAAGTGAAATAATATTTACCTTTAAAATAAATCAATAAAAAAAGGATTATATCTCAAAATAAGATATTATAAGGAACAAAATCCCTTATAAACATTATAAGAGTTAGTTTGTATTAAAAAAAAAAAATATATCAAATAAGCCTAATATGTTCAAAATTAAGTGATGAGCTATAGTTTAAATATCTATCTATTTCTTCATATATACAATATAATTTAACTATGTATTTTTTTTTTTATAAATATAATGCAATATTTTAGCATTCCTCAAATTTTTATTTCTCTGACATAAATTTTATCATTACATTTCTTAAATAGATGTAAAAGACCTTTTACGGTTTCTACTTTTAATTTATAGACTTTAATATATTTAAAAATAATATAATATAACTCATTTTGAGTAATTTTATTGTGATATGAACATTTTATTTATATTTTTTTATACACGTGAGATCATTTTAAAATAAAAATAAAATAAAGAGATTAAATTAACCTATTTTTTTTATAATATATTTTATATTTAAAATATTAATTATCAATTAATCAACCAATATCTTACACCATATCAAAAAGCTGGTTTCTTGGTGAATCTTGCAGAAGAATTGAGACATAAGATTCTAAAAATTTTAAAGACTTTCTCAAAGAAAGGCTGATGAGGCAGATAATTTTTGGTTGGAACTTGGAAGAGTTTGTGGTGAGAGGCATATGTGGACAAGAACCAATATACAGTAAGTGGTTTAGTTTCTATTTTGTATATGTATCTTCTAAAACATATTGTTAGGTTTCATTGATATTAAACTTAAATCATATCAGTTATAAACCTGGAAGAAAAGGAAAGAAAGTAAGCTAAGTAGTACTGTGTCTTATTTCTGAAAGAAAAAAATGTTTTTTTTTTTTTTGTTGCCGACTGTTTTTTCACAAGCTGCTATGTAATAAAAGCATGTTTCTTTATTTTTTATATTTATTTATTAGAGAGAAGATTAAAATGACAATAATATTCTTTTAATAAAAGCATGTAAAAATTTTACTATTTATTTTGGTATAAAAGGTTTTTTTTTTTTTTTATAATTTAAAGACTAATAAAATATCACTAAATAATTTTGATAAGTAATAAATACTAAAATAAAATCTTTTTTTTTTTAAAGAAGTTCTAAAATCTTTTTTTTTTATTAATAAAAAATATATATATTCATACATTTAAATAAAATTTAAACTTAAATTTTTAATAAAAAATTAAAATTCTTACCGCCTGATTTTCCGACCAATCAGCGCCCTTTTTCCCCCTACAACTCGAAGAGTCAAAATAAGCATGGGGGTCATAGCAAAACAAAACTTCTGAACCTCTGACAAAAAGTTGGGCCTCCCTTCCTTCATTGGATTCTTAATTTTACCTACTTCTTTTCAATCCAATAATACTTGGCTTTTTTTTATATAATAATTTTTGAAATATTTTTCCTTTGGTATATTCTGTTTTAAACCAATGACTTTGAATGGGATAATCCTCAATGTATTTCTCCTATTAAATGCAATATTTTCACTCTGTTTGCATATAGAAATTAGTTTTCAAAATTCCTAATTGTCCTTGTGAAAACTTTCTATTTTGGTGGTGGTGGTGGTTGTTTTATTATTTATATATTAAAATGTTGGTTCGGTTGAAAATCTAGATTCTTTAGATGGTTGTTCTTATACTAATTTGTTAAAATTCATTTCAATTATGAGTTAAGATAAATAATAATAATAATAATAATAATTCATTTGAAGATCTTTTCACTAAATATATATATTTATGTGTGTGTTTTCTATTTTCTTGTTGTTTCATATTTATGTTACTTTTTCATACTCATTGGTGATTAAGCATATTTTCTTAATTTGAGTTGTGATGTATATAGTGGAAGGAGGGATGGGAAGCAATAGGTTATCACAAAGCATCTGATCTGCAATTGTAAAGTAAGTTTCATGAATAATTAGTTTTCTTTTTTCCCTATTTTTATTGTTCAAAATAAGAAGTTTACGGTGTCTGATTTTATTTTTCCTTAATTAGAAGCATGGTCAAAATCAATCCTACAACAAAAGTAAAGTTCAATGGATTTGAGAATTTGATTATGTTTATTTGTAGGTTTTTTAATATATCAGTACCTTTTTTGTTTTTTTTTTTACTTTTCTTTCTTTATTGATTTCTTCTTCTGTTTTGAACAAGGTCTTAGTTTTATGTGAATTTAGAAAATTTGAATACATCTCATAATTTATGCACACAATTTAAAATTCATATGTAATTTAACTTAAAATTATGCTTCAATGAGAAAAAGCTTTGTAGGCCTTACAACTTGTTCTTAAACTTGTTTTTATTTTTTATTTTTTTAAATGGGCTCTAAAGTTCCATTTTTTTTTTTATTAATAAAGAGAAAATACACTCACAAATCTAACTGAAATTTAAATTTGAGTTCTTGATGAAGAAATTAGGATAACTTATACTTAAACTTTTTTAAACCTTGAGTTACTTATGTCATTTTGTACTTATATATATTTTGCTAAACTCATTTTGTTCTTTTATGATGCGATGGTAAATATTGAAATGTTGATATCATCCTTTTGTAAATATTGAAATATTGATATCATCCTTTTATAATAAAAACAACATAAAAATTTATATTTGTAAACATATTTTTTCTTTTATTTATTAAAATAAAAATAATTTTGAATTAATAAATAATTAATACTATTATATAATTATCAAATTTAAATTACAAACACATAAATATATTTTATTATAATTTAATGTATATATTAATGTCACAATTTAATTAATTTATATTAATAATTAATCTCACAATAATTCTATTATTCTACATCTCTAATTTTATATTTAATGAATAATTAATATATCTTTTAATACATACAATAACTTAATATACATGATACAACTCTAAAAACTATGGTCCTCAATACTACTATGGCCATGTGCAAATTAAACAAATGGTCATTAATTCATTAATGGATATTAATATTGTCATAATTTAAATTATTATTATTATAATTATTTTTATTCTAATAATAATAATAATATTATTATTATTAATATTAATATGTAATTAATTATAATGTTTAGAAGTTAATTCACATATTTTTATTATTATATTAATAAAAATAATTATGATAATATTAATTCATTGATGATATATGTCATTATTTAAAATTATAAGATTATTTTTATCCAAATTTTTATAGATATAGATACATGTGTGTGTATATATAGTAATAGTAACAATATTGATATAGAGAGAAATTAAATTATAGAATAGACATTGTTTTAATATTTTTTGTACAGTTTAATATTCTAACACTTATTCTAAGTGTGAAAAAAATTTCTTTAATATTTTCTTTGTTTTTTTCTTCTTATTTTTGTCTATTATTTGTTGAGTTTTATTTTTTACTTTAATTTTTATAAAAAAATTATTTATTTATTTGATGTTTAAAATATATTTTTTCCAAAACAATTTGTAAAAGAAATGAATTATTGAGTATATTATATCAATTTATCGCCTATCATTGCAGTTTTTTTTTTTATTTCTTATTAATCTTATTTTATGGCTTCATTTATTTGACATAATTTTTTTTTTACTAATTTTTATTTATGGGTATATGATATAAAATGTTGTTACTCACATGTGAATGTTACATCGTATAAGTATACTGCTTTCAAACTCAAGAGATCTCACAAAATATATCTAAATACAAATATAAATCTATTTCTTAGTGTTAAAATTAAACTTTAATAGTTTTAAACATTAATTCTAAACTATTATGTTATATTAAAGAATTTTAGTGAATAATGTAGTGCTATATATTATTTATAGTTGGCCCCTATTCAAATTTATATTTGAATTTGAAGTTTTGGTTTTGGTTTTGGTTTTGATAGAAAATTTATTTTTCTGTTTTTTAAATTATATAATAAAGATTTTATTTTATAAATTTTTGAAAGTTGTTTAAAATATAATTTTTAAATAATTTTATTATTATATATGAATTATTAGGCAATGCACTACATTTTATTTTAAATTATATAATATTTTAAAAACAATATATTATAATAAAAAATAAAATATTTATCATTTTTAATTTAAAATTAATCCTTTGTATTTGTCATCATTAAATTGCGTTACGAAAGAACTAAAGCGTTAAAAAAAATAAAAAAATTAAATTGCTCTAAGTGACGTAATTAAAAGGTCCTTGATATATTTATCTCTTTCATTAATATTTTTTAATTTATTATATGTGTTTTTATTTTTACCACTCCTACTTCTTTTTTAATACATTTACAAAGAAAATTAACTATTTGATATTTCAAGACTTTTATGTAAAAATGAGAGTTGATTTGCTTGAAAGTCTTTTTTATTTTTGAATTTTTAACTTTTTTTTTTATAATTATTTTAAAATTTACCTGTTTTTCAATATTATTAAAAATTTTAAAAAATAAGTCATTAGCAATAATTATTATTGATAAAAAATAAAATAATATTTATTTATTACAAAATTGCTATTATAATTATGTATTTATAGTTAAATAATGTCTATGATTCTTAAGTTTTATCTTCACTCTATGATTATTTATTAATTTATGTAGATTTGATATTTTAATTCATATTTTGTACGGACCCAAAATTAGTATTAGTGTATATATTAATTTGATAAGTAGATTACTATTGTATCATTTTTCATTGGACTACTTTAACTTTTAAACATGTCATCTTATAATTGGTTGCCAAGTTACTTAAATTTTTATTGATTTCATCTTATATAATTATAATTATTATATATTATTTTTTAAAATAATAAATTCCAATTACTCTTAATTTAATGTGATTTTAGTCATAAAAAAAATGCCTACTAAATGATTTCTTCTTATTTTTTTTTTAATTTAAAGTAATTTTGTGACTTAATATATAGGTCCAATTATTCATGTTAATAGTAACTATTTTTTTTAATAACCATTGTGTGAGCATTTTAGTACACTAATTTTTAAAAAGATACCGTAAGAACAAATAATAAATTTTTATGTTTTTCATCACTTGTTTTCTATTTTTAAAAAATTTTCAACATTTGTTCATTTTAATACTTTGTTTGTCATATACAGTTAAAAAAATACATATAAAAAATAACTATTAAACTTAAGCACGCTACCTTATTATTATGCTATCACTTTTTTTTAACTAGTATACTAAATGCTCGTAAAATAGTTAGAATTATTTATACTTTTTAGAAATAGAAAAAATTTCTAACTTTTAAAAAAATAATAATATTTTTAAAAATTATAACAATAAAAATGACACTTTTTGCATTAGGAGTGTGAATATATGGGTTGATTTGAGTTTAAACAAAAATTGAAATCAACTCAATACAATTAGTTTTTTTAAAAATAAAAACCAAACTAACTAAACTAATGAATTTAAGAAACTAATCTAACCCAAATCAAATTTTTTAGTTTGGTATGGGTTGGGTCTAGTAAATTTTTTTCCTTTTTTTGCTAATAGATTTTGTTTATTAATTTTTTTTAATTCTTGTATATAAATTTGAAGACTTAAATTTCCATCACTTGCTTAATATTATTATCCATAACAAGTACAAAGTATAAGAAAGATTTAAAAGTAAGAAAAATAGGCAATAAGAAATAATAATGACTTGTCATGCAAGATTTGTTAATTTTCATATCCATATCATCCATAATGTTGTTTATGCAATGCAAACTTAAACACAAAAAATATAGAAGACAATGTAATTATAATGGATAAATAATTAAATAATACAAAATTTGTGTCTCACATGGATAAAAAGAAAAATAAAAGAGAATATCTAGTCTGTAAGTTCTTGCATAAATTTCGCTTAAATGTCCAAACTCTAATGACAATAGACAAAACTTGTTTATCTCACACAAACTATAACACTAAATTTAATTCTAAAATATTATCGAAAATGAAAATTGTTGTCCACTTAGGTGAAATTCTTAGAAACATAACAAATTAACAATAAACAATAAAGCAAATCATAGAAGTTCAAATATATAGTACACACCGTTTATTAAAAAAAGTTGAGAGTAAAATATTTAAATTATCCATTAAAAAGCAAAAAATAAAACAATAAAAAATAAAAAACCAAATAAGAGAAGCTGATGGTAACTAGCGACTGGCGAAAGAGGCTGACAAAAATTGGCAACTATTGAGAAGAGATAAGTGATCGTGAGAGGCGAGAAAAAAAACTGTATAATCTGATGTATTAGTGATAGTGAGGGTTTGAGAAATCATAAAAACCTAATGAAAATTATAATTTTTTTTTTTAATATTACTTTTAAAATTGATTTATGCAGAATTTACTATCAAATGATATTAAATAAATTCAAATATGAAATAGGATTAGAAAAGTTAATACTTTTTTACATTTAAACTTGTAGGTTTCCAAAATATGTAGTCTAATGCAACTTTTTGATCTTATACATATACAGAAATCTGTAGGCTTTATATATCTCACCTGACTTCAACAGGAAATTTGTCAAAGAGCATTGGCCAGCAGTTGGTATAGTTTGTTGAAACAAGGTAAGAATGGCTCAACAACCTTGGACTCTTGATTCCAGATCATATGCGTCTGACCCATTCAAATTCTTGAAACATTCCTGCCAGCTGAGGATGCAACATTTAAAGGCATGGCAGTATGGCACTTGTTTAGCGCCTCATTTTTCTTGTGTCATAAATTTTTTAGCTTGCAGAAAACACTTTGTCATGGCCACCAAATCCTCACCAACTGCAGCTCTAGATCCATTACCTGATGCTGATCCTGCAATCCTATCAATCATGCTCACAACTGAGCCTATGTCACTGAAGGAGGCACTTAATGCCTTAGACATTGACTTAACCTGGAAAATGTAGAAACCAAGAATGTAATATTTGATTTTGAATATTTCACTGAATTGATTTGCTTTGTACAGATTACATGAATTTATAATAGAAATAAAACGACAGAAAAGGATAATAATTAAATACAATGATTTCTACCATATTAGGAATGATCTCTACCATATTAACATTTTAAGTACTTTCCTATTTCAAAATAAATCTCAACACTCCCCCTCAAGTTGGTGCATACATGTCCCACATGCCCAACTTGTCTAAAAACTTTAAGAACACTCGATTTGAGACTGCTTTGGTGAGAATGTCAGCTAACTGATCTTCTGAACGAATCTTTGGTAATTCAACAATCTTTCCATCCAACTTTTCCTTGATAAAAAATCTGTCTACCTCGACGTGCTTTGTACGGTCATGTTGAACTGGATTATGTGCAATATCACATGCTGCTTTATTGTCACAAAATATTTGGACAGGTTGTTCAGTAGGCAAATCCAAATCTTGTAAGAGTAGTCTTAGCCATAGTGTCTCACAAAGTACATTTGTTAAACCTCTAAATTCAGCTTCTGCACTTGAGCGAGCTACAACATTTTGTTTCTTGCTTCTCCATGTCACAAGATTACCTCCTACAAAGGTGAAGTAGCCAGAAGTAGATCGCCTGTCACCTTTATTACCAGCCCAATCAGCATCAGTATATGCTTCTATACTCTGATAGTTTGTGTTTTTGGTGAATAATACTCCTTTTCTAGGAGCAGACTTTAAATATCTCAAAATGCGAGTAACTGCATTCATATATTGTTCTCCAGGATTATGCATAAATTGGCTGACAATACTTAAAGCATAAGCCAAATCTGGTCGAGTATGAGATAAATACATCAACCTCCCAACAAGTCTTTGGTATCTTTCTTTGTTAACTGGTACCTGGTTGGATTCAACACACAATTTTAGACCTTTTTCTACTGGTGTATCAACTGGTTGACACGCTGACATACCAGTCTCTTGTAGTAGATCCAAGACATATTTTCTTTGAGATAATAAGATTCCATCCTTGGATCGAGAAACCTCGATCCCAAGAAAATACTTTAAGAAGCCAAGGTCTTTCATTTCAAATTCTTTAGACAAATAACTTTGAAGAGCTTTTCTTTCTTCAGGATCATTTCCTGTTACGATCATATCATCTACATATACAATAAGTATAGTGATCTTACCATGCTGTTTCTTTAGAAATAAAGTATGGTCTGAATTGCTCTACTGATAGCCAAATTCTTTCATAGACTTTGTGAACCTGCCAAACCATGCTCTTGGAGATTGCTTTAATCCATACAGTGGTTTTTTTAATCTGCACACTTTTCCATTATGAATTTCTGACATCTTACTTTCTGGTGGGAGATCCATGTAGACTTCTTCAGATAAATCTCCATGTAGAAAAGCATTCTTTACGTCGAACTGATTTAATGGCCAATCCAGATTTGCAGCTAGGGATAATATGACTCGAACTGTGTTCATTTTTACTACAAGTGCAAAAGTCTCTGTATAGTCAATCCCATATGTTTGAGTGTATCCTTTTGCCACCAATCTTGCTTTATAACGTTCAATTGTACCATCTGCTTGGTACTTCACTGTAAAAATCCATCGACATCCAACAACTTTCTTTGTTGGTTGGCGATCAACAAGTTCCCAAGTCTTGTTCATTTGTAAGGATCTCAGCTCCTCATTCATAGCAGCTTTCCACTTTGAGTCAGCTAAAGCTTCCTGTACACTATTAAGAATAGATACAACAGATAATAGGTTCACAAATAACATGTTTGATTTTGACAAACGATGGTTAGACACATAGTGACTCATGGGATATTTTACTTTGCTAGAAAGTTCGGGTTCATATGTGGGTTTAGGAATACCTCTTGTGTTACGTTGTGGTAACTGTCTTCTGTTTGGCTCAAGAACAACTTCAGTAATCGATTGGTGTGATATATCGACAGGAGATGGAGCCATACTATCCAATGGCTCGATTTTAGGCTGAGAAGTACTTAGTTCGTCAATGGGATGTTCATCACTGATTTCTTCAGTTATTTGGTTCTCATTAACATTTTGATCTAATGTCGTACCACTTGAATTTAATTCATATATTGCTTGGTTCGGTTCAGTTTGTGAGTCATCAACAGTGTAATCCAATGCTATGCCACTTACATCTAGGTTAATCATATTTTGGTTTTCACTTCCATCATAATCGAGACTTTGAATTTCCTTCTGGTACTCCCCCTGAAATTCAGCTTTAGAAAAGTACATTGTATCTTTATGAAAGACAACATCCATTGTGACAAACAATTTTCGAGATGGGGGATGGTAACATCGATATCCTTTTTGATGACTAGCATACCCAACAAAAACACATCGCAATGCTTGAGGAGTTAGTTTTGTGCTTTGATGTTTGTGGAGGTGTACAAACACCACACAACCAAAGACACAAGGGGATAAATTGAAGACAGTTGGGGCAACAACTGCATCTGTTAGGATTTGGAATGGTGTTTTGAAATTGATGGTACTGGAGGGGACCCTATTAATTAAATAGGCTGTAGAAGTGAGTGTTTCACCCCAATAAGACAATGGCATATGGGCTTCAATTAATAAAGCTCGGACCATGGCCAACAAGTGTCTATTCTTGCGCTTTGCCACCCCATTTTGTTGCGGTGTGTAAGAGCAAGTTGTGTGATGAATCATTCCTTGTGTCTCCAAAAATTATTGAAGCTCAATACTCTGGTATTCTCCACCATTGTCACTCCGAAGAACTTGAATCTTTGCACGATATTGAGTTTCAATCATTTTATGGAACCTTTGAAATAACGAATTCACTTCACTCTTAGATTTCATCAAGCATAGCCATGTCATCCTTGTACAATCATCAATAAACGTTACAAACTACCGTGCCCCACCCAAAGTAGTAACTTTAGATGGACCCCAGACATCAGAGTGAATAGTCATGAAAGGTAGTGGACTCTTGTTCAATCGTAATGGAAATGAAGCACGATGACTTCATGCAAGTTCACAAACATCGCAATGGAAGCTCGAAACATCAGCTGCTAAAAATAAACTAGGGAATAACCTTTTTAGATAGCCAAAGGAAGCATGTCCAAAACGGCGATGCCACAACCATATTTCTTTTCTCTTTTTTTCTTCAGAACTAACAACTGTCAATGTTTGTTGTGAGCTTTCAATACTCGTTGAGTCCAAATCTAAGTAATACAGCTGCCCCCGTCGAGTACCATAGCCAATCGTTTTTTTGGTGTTGATGTCCTTAAACACACAATAATCAGGCCAAAAAATTACAACACAAGATAAGGAAGTGGTTATTTGAAAAACAGATAAAATGTTATAATCTAAAGATGGAACAACTAAAACAGACTCTAATTTTAATGTATCAGTCAAAATTAAAGAGCCTTCCCCAATGATTGAGGTTGAAGTACCATTTGCAACAGAGACAAAATGTTTGGTAGATTCGGTGGGCGCGATGGACGCGATGCGGTCTGGTGGATCTGGGGCTGTATATCTATTGGTGCGCGGCGCGGCGCGACGCTGATTGGGTGGCTAAAAATGGAAGAGTGGCTGGTTTTTTTTTTATTCACGGTCCGGTGGGCGCGATGGAACTGATTGTTGTGATGTCGGTGGTGCTTGATTGTTGGCCGGAGGAGGAACTGATTGGTTGTTGTTGTTGTTGGCAGGAGGAATTGATTTTGGGTTTGGCTTTTTTTTTTTTTTTTTTATTGGATCTATTTTATGGTTGATCTGGTGGGTTGAGATGATACCAACTAGTGGTGGTTTTGTTTGGTTGATCTGGTGGGATGTTTGAATGAGCAGTGGCGGAAAGGTTGGCTGATTTGGCGAGATTGGCTGGTTTGGGTGGCTTGTTGGTTTTGGGTAGTGGACGATGTTTGGTGGGTGATTTTTTTTTTTGATTTACAGAACCTTAATCGGCTCTGATACCATATAGAAAACAAGAATGTAATATTTGGTTTTGAATATTTCATTGAATTGATTTGCTTTGTACAGATTACAAGAATTTATAATAGAAATAAAACGACAGAAAATGATAATAATTAAATACAATGATTTCTACCATATTAGAAATGATCTCTACCATATTAACATTTTAAGTACTTTCCTATTTCAAAATGAATCTCAACAGAAAATACATTTGCATTATATTGTGGATCATTCACTGGCCACACAGCAACTTCAATAATGAAAGGTGAAAGAATTTAACATCCATATAAGATATATTTTCGTTTCATGCAAGAAATTCAATCAACCAAAAGGAAACAAAATCATTGTAAACTAACCGCTTTAATTAAAAGTTACAAAAGGATGCTCTGTAGTGCTTGACTTGCCAGAAATAGATGCTAGAGAGTTACCATGAACTCCATCTGGACCAATAAACTCTGCAAGCAAAGGGGAGGCTAACATTCCAGGAGTGCCAATGGCAAGAGACTGGGTTGTTGCAACAACACTAAAGGTTTGTTGCTGTCCAACATTAGCAGATTTGAAAGTGAAGAAACACAGATGCAGGCTTCTCAGGATCCCCGGGCATAGGAGATGGTGCTAAGGGAGTCGAAGGAGATGGGACAACAAAAGGTGAGTTAGTAGATTGCAATGGAGTTCCAGCTTTTGTGAGAGATGTCAGCAGGTTTGACCGATCAATTTGTGGAGAAGAATGTTGCAAAATTTGAGAAGTAGTTTGCAGGAGTTGATTTGAAGACATTGGATCGTTGCTGAAATACTTATGGCCTGACAACCATACATAGGTCTCATTTTTATGTCATTTACTTCATTATTGTAAAAGTTTATAAGAAACATGAGTCTTCCTATCTCAAAAAGTTAATTCAATGAATGGAGACACTAATGCATTTTATAAACTCTTTTATAATATAGTGTTTTATAGCGTGGATCACTTATTTTCTCTAACAATTATTTTGATGAAGCTATGGCATCTGCTGCTTTGTTGGTACAGAACCTTGTGGATTAATAGATTGCAACTGGGAGTTCATTTGGTTTGGACTTGGTTAATTTGAGATGAGGGCTGTTGCTTGGAATGCATATGACTTGGAGGAAGCTGTCCTTGCTGCATTGAAGAACCAGTCTTTCTGGACCTATTTGTAGTAATGAAATTTATTATCTGCTTCTAACTGGAAGTCAATCTCTCCTTATAACCAGGCAGAGCGAGACTTTTTCAGAAGCTCCCATTATGTTTTGTGTCCTTTGTGTTATATAACGATTTTACTATTATTATGTTGTTATCCTTTGATTAATTTTTTTGTCACATTGAAATCTCTGTAAACATTTGAGAGGAGGGAATTAAGTTATGAAAATTCAAAAATACCCTTGTAAAAAAATCAATTGTTAGGCATGTTGGACTAAATTTACCTATTTAAAAAACCATTTTAACCCAAATTATAAAAATATTTTTCATTTAAATGATCATAGGTTAGGGTTTTTTTTTTCTCCATCCACACTCAAAATTGATGCTGATCCAATTTATTTAAGAGTCTTATACATCATTTTCCAATTTTTTTTAGATAAAAGGATTTTTTTTATTTACAAATTTCGAAAACCCCAAAACCCTCTCATTTCCGTTATCCTATCTCTCTCTCTGAACTGAGATTAAACGACTACTGAGAGAATGGGACTCAATGGTTCGCTGAGCCAAGCTGTATCTCTACAACTTTCACCCACTTCACATGGCCAAGTATTCTCAACTTCATCAAAGTCAATATCATCTATGGGTTTGCCACTCACCTTTTCACCCTCTACTAAAAACTCCGGATTCTCACTCTCCATTCCTCAACCCAATCTTACACACTCTGCGAATCGATTCGTCGTATTATCCAAGAGGCTCTCAGGTTTGGAGGAAGCAATGAGAATTCGAAAGTAAAACAATTTTTCTTCTGCTAAATTCTCGACCTCAAACGCTATTTTTGTTTTACTCTGCTTCTTTTGTGCTTTGCTTCTATCAGTTATTAATTTTATGGAAGACTGATAATTTTTTTATTGAATTCATGTCTTTTTGTATTGTATTATTTGTTTAGCTTGGCTAGTTGTATCATATTCATATATTGCTTCAAGGATAGTTTTGAGCTCATTGTCACGTTTTGCTGATTGTTTTGGAAATATCTATTTTAAAGATTGATGTGACTATGATTTCTTCTGTTTATTTTGATTATGGTTTCATAAATTTAGAGAACGGGAGCTTCAGGGCACAACAAAGGTTAAGAGACGGCCACCATTGAGGCCTGGAAGGGTTTCTCCAGGTCTTCCTGTACCTGACCACATACCAAAGCCACCTTACGTGGGTTCACCTACATTGCCTGAGATCGCCAGTGAACCTCAAATTCATGATGCTGATGGTATTGCTCGGATGAGGGCGGCAGGTGAATTCGCTGCTCGTGTGTTGGAGTATGCTGGAACTTTGGTTAGGGTAAGCTTCTTGGATTGTTTGGTCCAAAGTGAACTTTATTGTTTAACTCTTGTCAAAGTTGGATCTTGTTATTGCTATGAGATGAGAAAAGAAAGTGTTACACCTCTTGGGTGCTGAAAAGACAACTGGAAGTTTGTCGATTGGTGGCAATTTTTTTCTTTTCTCGTTATATTGCAATGCTCAGAATTGTATTCTTCGATGAAAATTTCACTTAATAATATTCATCAATTCAATTGTTGGTTTCATTACGGAGGTGATTGAAATTGACCATTCCCCCTTCTCTCTTTTATTTGTCTTGATTGAACTTTCTATTTTCAAAGTTAACTTATGTTTTCATTTTATAATGTTTACTATCTTTTCAAACATCCTTATGCTTATGCTTCTTACCTTTGAACGTAGTGACTTCAACCTGACATGTTGTTTCAACCCTCTTGACATCCTTCTTAATATTGTCAGCCATCAGTAACGACAAAGGAGATAGACAAAGCAGTGCACCAGATGATTATTGATGCTGGTGCTTATCCTTCACCACTTGGGTATGGTGGCTTTCCTAAGAGTGTGTGTACATCTGTTAATGAATGTATGTGTCATGGAATTCCCGATTCTCGCCAGTTACAGGTTTGGAGCACTATGTTTTCTTGTTACTGCTTGCTCATATATGCTAGTCATTTCTCAATGGAACTCACATCTTTTGCAGAATGGAGACATAATAAACATAGATGTGACGGTTTACTTAAATGTAAGATTCTAAAACGTCCATATATCTCTTTAAAAAAATTCATTGCATCTGCTGTAGAATGACTTACAGTCCTCCTAGCACTTTGGTCTCTTAAAACTACATGATAAAGAGTGCCCGTAGAAATTAAGTGGGAAGAAGGCTAGCTACTTGCATCACATGCGTAGAATGTAGGAATTGTTCCTAGAAGCTGAAGGCATTACACGTTGCTTATTTGCATCACACGGAGCTTGACAAATTATGGATCTCCTGTCATTTTGTTTAGAGATTTGGTACATGAGCCAATATAATTAACTTAGACTTTTAATGTATAAATTAATGAACTTTGGTAAATTCATGAACATGCATTATATATGAAAACAAATTATTTTATATGTGGATGCATGAATTTAGACTCTTGGGTTCATTAATAGACTTTAATGTGTTCATCCTTTGCCTCAGCTTAACGGGATCAGTTGATTATATCATTGCTATGGGCCTTGCTCTTGAATTTTAACCATCTACGTTGGTTATGGCACTGATACCATCCAAGATACTGACTTTGTAATTTTTAGAATTGGCAAATTTTTGGTTTGTCTTAACTTTATAAGTCATCATTTGATAACCCTTTCAAGTCTTAACAAGATTATTAAATTTATGTGTTCTCTCAAACTCGACAGATTAAACATAGTCCTATTGTTAGCCTGTTCCATGGCTACAAATATATTGCCAACAGTGATCTACTATGGGTAAGGTCCCTTTACTATCTGGAAAGAAAGAGGGAGGGCTGACTACTTGAGCTCAGATAGTTTTCATACTAGATTTTCAACAAGAAGCGATATGTATCTGTAAGGACTCAACTATGCAGATCGCAAAGGTACTTAATTTTGAGGATAGAATGGAAGGAACGAGTGGGGATATTTTAGAATGGCTTGGAATGTACCTGACATTTTGTCATAGCAACTAATAAGAAACTTATGTTTAGATGTCTAGCATTTGTAGGATTTTTCCCTGAATTTAACCTTAAAATTCAAAAGAAACGTATAATATTATTGTTCAAGAAAAAATTTGAAATCCTTATCCTTCTTTTGGGTGAGGAATATAATACGATATAATTAGAAATTTGAATTTCTCAAAAATTCTAATCTTCATGTTTGCACTTATTTCTATTATGTGTATGAAATTGCTCTGTGTAATCTATATATGTATATATATATGTTTTGACTTTCTATAACAGATAATTTACACATCTCATTTCATTTTTTTTCTATATTGTCCTCTTTGAACCACAAGTAAATTTCTTTTTTTATAATCAATCCTCCTATTTGTGTTAGGGCTATCATGGAGACACATCAAAGACGTTTCTTTGTGGAGATGTGGATGATACAATAAAACGCTTAGTGAAGGTAATTCTTGTTAATTAGTATCTGTTCATATAGTAGCTGTTGTCATTATTCTTTCAAACATTTAGATATACTAATTGCTCTGCCATCCATGTGCTTCAGAACTTGGTATATGTTTTTAACATATGGAAGTTGCTAACCTTAACTCATGTATATTGCCACAGTTAAATGTTATTATTCATATTTTCTATTTTTTGGCAGGTGACTGAAGAATGCTTGGAAAGAGGTATAGCAGTTTGCAAGGATGGTGCTAGCTTCAAAAAAATTGGGAAGAGAATAAGGTTTTGCTTCTCTATCTCCTTCTGATATATGTGAGACTGGAGCGAGGAGAGGGGGGCGAGTTTGGGTGTGTTGTGGAAGAGTAAACTGTTAACTTTTCAAAATTGGAAAAACTTACCAGTTCATTACTCTCAGTCGAAGTGTGTCAAGATATTGAAATTAAATAGTAAAATTTTACTGTACCTAGGTTGTGCTAACTTATGTCTTGATACTTATTTCTAGATTATAATTCGGAGTGCACATATGATTTAGTGACCCAGTTGAAACATGTAATTCCTGTGTAGATCTTTTGAAGTTTAGCATTATTAAAGTATATTTCATTTTAACATGTCAAGATCTTACCATATAAAGATAGAATAACAAAGATTTGTATGATTCACAAATTTAAGAACAGAAACATCTTTTGAAATGATAAAGATATTAGCTGTCGTTTCCCCTATTTTGGAGAATTAATAGAGAGAAGAAATTGTTCTCCCAAATTAATAGGGAGAAGAACTTTGTCCTCCTAAACAAATAGGAAAACATATTTTTTTTCTTCTTAATACGAATAATCTTACATGGATGAGCTTCAGTCAATAATTTTTCTGAAAGTGTAACCCAAATTTTATAAAAGTACACTCAAATAAATTTAAATGATAATCCGTATTCCTAAAGACTGTTGACAAAAAAAATTGATAAACCAAGACTTCATCCCAAAAGGGGGAAAAAAATCCTTAATCTGGTAAGTCTCCAATTGACACCAAAGGGGTCAGCCCCCTACTTTGAATAGTTTATCGTGGTAACTGTATTTACAAGAACTTTTTTCACTTGTTTTCTGATCATAATATTTTGTACATTGTTAGTGAGCATGCTGAGAAACATGGATTTGGTGTGGTGGAGCGTTTTGTCGGTCATGGTGTGGGAACTGTATTTCATTCAGAACCAATTATATTACATCATCGTAAGTGCCTTAGTTTGGCTAGTATTATGCAACCATGCTTATTTACTTGAAACCATGGAATGGAACTGCAATTATAAAAAGACTATTTCTAAGAACTAGTTTTTTATCTTCTTTTTTTTTTTTTTTGGTGAAGGGTATTGGTATTCTCATAGTAATAAATGAGCAGTTATTCTCACAGCTTTCAACCAAGGTACTTTAATCTCATATCTTTGTAAAATGTGAATTTTAGTCCCAAAAAATAAAAATAAAAATAGACTAAGGCTCACCTTTAACATTAAAGGTATGAGACTAAATTGCACATTTTATAAAATTATGAGAGTAAAGTGTTATAATTGAAAGCAATGAGACTAAACTATCTCTTTGCCTAAAGCTATGAGAGTGTCAGTGTCCTTCACCCTTCTTTTTTCCAATAAGTCATTTTTGAGAACTAATTGGTTTAAGATGACAACCACCTTAATGCACTCAAAATCTTAGAGGTTTTCATTTTATGATGGAAATATTTTGTTGTATTTTAAATAAGGGAAAAATGAAGGAAAACAAATCTTAGTTCAACCCAATGGGGCATGGCTACTCTTGAAAGGGTAATAAATAACGGAGTGACTGCATGTGAATTAGAATGTGGATATTGTCTGGATAATCTGCAATAAATTGAAATCAAAAGTCAAAAAATTTCCTTACTAAAAGTAGCTTTTTTGCATGAATTACTACAACGGATAATAGGTTTTCGATACTCTTACCAAGAACCGTTAATGTTTGACAGGCAATGAGAAGTCTGGTCACATGGTTGAAGGTCAAACATTTACAATTGGTGAGTCTATTTCTTTTCCAATCTGCAGAAAGATTGCATTTTTGCTTGGATGTGAAGTCCTCTGCATAACTTGTTCTAAATCTCTTTCTCATGGAAAGACATATGCTATTGAAACAAATCTCAAAGAAGTTCTTCTCATTGATGAAAAGATCTGCCAAATGCTGACTTTGACTCATTCTAGGAAATTTCACCTCGATTTTGTTGCAGAACCAATACTTACTCTGGGAAGCATCGAGGGTGTAACTTGGCCGGACAATTGGACGACTGTAACTGCTGATGGTAGTGCTGCTGCACAGTTTGAGCATACCATTTTGATAACACGAACTGGTGCTGAAATTTTGACAAGATGTTGAACTGGTAAATTCTTCTGGCTTTTATAGTCTGCATATATGCCTATATGGTGCAGGTCAATTTTTCTAAACTGCCCTTGGAATTGAATGTAAACTTTCATCAGATGTCGCTCTAAGTATGTTTAAATTATTTCCCTGTTGCATAATAGAAATTCATTATATGCAATGGGTGTGAAAAAAATTCTAATCGAGGAATGTGTTTTACAGGAACGAAAATATGATGCAAAAACAAACAAGTTTTAGTTTTGGTTATTTAAACCAAAGTGGGTTCATTATTTCTAATATTCTTAAGTTAGTATTGAGTTACAATATAAGCCCTCAAAATGGCCCCTCCCGTTCCTCATTTTTGGTCCCAAGCTCTTCTTTCTTTTTTTATTTCTATTTCTTTCTCCCGAAGTAGAAGCAGATACTTATTTGACGGCTTTTGAAGTGCCAAGTTGTGCACTAAGGCCATGTTTATTATACCGTATAATTTATATATAGTTATGCGTTTGACTGTAAAATCAGATCGTATCGTACAGTATAAAAATAGTACAATTATGTATAAATTTTATACGGCCAGAGAAAGTGGGTTTAAACTGTACTAGACAATTAACTTAATTTGTTTGAATTTTTAATTATGAAATAATGTCTTAATTTTTTTTATCTTAAATTAAAAATAATATTTTTTTATTTTAAAAAATATAATAAAAATATAAAAATGAATTAAATATTAATTTAAATAAATTTTATAATAGAAAATTATTTTAAATATAAATTATTTTAATAAAAAATATATAATCAATTTAATCTGATTATATTATACAGTTTTTTCTTAAACATTGTACTGACTAATTATAATACAATTCAGTCTAATACAACTATATTTAACCTATTTGTACATCAAATATAGCCTAAAGTGTCAAGTTATACAGGTCAATAAATTCAATTGTGCATAAAAAAAAGTACCTAGTTGCACATGTTATAAACTCAATTGTGCATAAACAAGTCGTAGGTTTGTTGTTTAGCAAAAAAAAAAAAAAATACTAGGTTTGTTAACACGTGAAGCATTCCACTGATCTTTCCTACAATTCTCCTATTGACTGATAAAACGTCTACATTTGGTATTTCATCCATATATTTCGTATTGTATTTTATCATAAAAAAGAGCAAAGAAACTATTTTGACACGGCAAGTTTTTACTTGGATCTTCACGGGTAAATAGAACTGACAGCCCCACCATGTTGACCTTGTCCAAATGCTCAAATATATGTGGTTGTATATTCCAAGCTTTAAGAAATATGTCAAGTCTAGTACTAATCTTCTAAAGTATATTATTTATTAATTTTATAAGTTACTTTTTTCAATAAATATTAAATAATTATATTAATATTATATTATATTAATTTAAAATACTGTATCATTACTTGTAGATAATTTCTCCTAGTAATATAGAGTATAATACATCAAATTAATTAATTAAGAGATATCTCACGTGTCAAAAAAAATTCCTTCTCTTTTACTTTGAATTTTGAGTAATGTTAAGATATTAGTGTCTATTGAATTAAATATTAAATTTAAAAAATAAAATATTAAAATAATTGTATAAATACTTTTTAATATAAGTTAATTATATTATCACATTTGAATTAATATATTTATTAAATCTTGTTGGAAATATTTTGACACGAGTTTCTAAAGCTCAAGCTCGCCTGTAGCCCTATACTAATCACTCTCATGTAGATCCATTAAGGATGTCAACTATCTCAGTAAAAACTAAAATTTATTTATAAAAATAAAAAAAAAAAGACCTCAATTTTTATATTGATGAGAGATGGCCATGTAGAGAACGGGAAAAGGAAGAAAATTACTCTGCCCTCTTTTTCATTTTTTTTTTTTATATTTTTATTAAAATATATTACAAATATGTAAAATGAAGTTAAATTAAATGAATTTTGATAATTAAAAAAATACTTTAATCATTAAATTAATATTTTAATTATAAAAATTCAATATTATAATATCGTAGACTATATTTATTATAACTAATGTTAAAATAATAAAATAAAAAACTAATCATAACTACAATTATACCCCAAGTTTAAATTTAATATATTTAATTATATAACAAATAAATATATTTAAAATTTTATGAATATTTAGGCTATAAAAGATTCAATTAATATCAATTTATTTGTTAGTGAAATCCTGATTCCCATAAAATATCCAAATCTCTGATAGAAAATTTCACCCTTATGCCACACAATTTTTATATGGAAAATTAAAATAGCCTTCCTAATCCCGCCCCATTGAGTCATTGACTTCCTACTCCTAATATTGGAGGAATTTTTTTTTTTTTTTTTTTTTTAAGAATGTATAAAAATTGTGAGTATAGAATGAGAAAGATAAAAATAAATAGGAGATAAATGTGACAGAAAAAAAAGTATAAAATTTAAAAAAATATATATTAAAAAATTTAAATCTATTTATACTCACTTCTTAATACATAAATTCCTTAATTTTAGACAAAGGATTATTTTAAAGTCTTTCGTAACTCTCAAAATTGATTATTATGTAATTTCTGATTAAATAAGAAGGTTTACCTCAGGATAATGAAAATTACTGTCTGAAAGCTGAACTTTATTAAATTTTGATAACCTTTTAGAGCCGAAAACAGGACCCAGTTCCTTGTTTCTTTTCTCCTCGGAGGCTTTTGGCTTTTTGCATGAAAATAATATTTTCCCTGTGGACGACTCCATGTGATAAATAAACACTTTTAATCAGAGCTTCCACAAGCCGACCATTGTCTACCGTCCATTTCCATTTCCATTTCCATTTCATACCAACAGAAAAACCCACGTGTGTAAATTGAATATTCTAATAAGTCACCAACTTTATAAAATCCCCACATCATCAAACTTTCTTTCAATTCAGTCTTCTTCTTCTACATTTTAATTCTTTCTCATATCTTTACTATCATTCATGGCGTCTACAAGCTCTCTCAAGGCCATTTCTTCTCTCAAACTATCCTCCCCAATCAAATCTGATTCCTCTCTTCATTCCCAAACCCAATTGGATTTCAATCTTTCACATACTTTTCCAATCCCTAAACTTTCATCAACTCATCAAAGCTTATCAACTAGAAACTCCAAGAACTTCTCAACCAAAGCTTTCTTCTTCCAGAATCACAAGGCTTCAGAAGATACTTCAAGACCCAGTAAGTGTTTCAATTAAACACCCTAACATTCTCATCAATTTTGCATAACAAATTTTGCTAAATAAGAATCTGTTTTTATATTTTAGAAAATAACAAAACTAAACCTCTCAAAATTTCTAATAACAAAATTTGTTCAAACTTATATTTTCACAATTAAAAAAATGATTAATATGTCATTTTTCTTTAAATACTCATCCAATTATAGTTGAACGACAACAATTTTGACCCGTTTAATATTTTACGTTCAATATTTTACATTCAATATTATTAGAATACTAGTTTTATTACTATAAGTTTTAGGAATGTTATTTTTGGTAATTTCCTATTATATTTTTGGATACTATAAAAGCGCTTATAACCGTTAAAAAAAAAACTTAATTAAACATAAGAGTATTGTTAGAAGTGCTTTCAGACTCATAAAGTAAATTTTGTGCTTGCAATTAGACACTGTTTTTTCTTTTCTGAAATTATTTTTTACAGAATCAACAGACAATAAGTGATTCATTTAATGATCTGTCAAATAAAACTTTTGAAACACAAATACATTTTGTCAAAAACAGATTTTTCATAGAAATTTTGTTTTTACCAATTTGTTGGCTTGCAAATTTCTGACCAAGATTTTTTTTCCCCCAGCTAAAGTCCAAGAACTAAATGTTTATGAGATCAATGAGAGAGACAGAGGAAGCCCAGCATACCTAAGACTAAGCCAGAAGTCAGTCAACACTCTTGGAGACTTGGTTCCATTTACCAACAAGATCTATTCAGGTGACTTAGAAAAAAGACTTGGAATAACCTCAGGACTCTGTATTCTAATCCAGCATGTACCTGAGAAAAAGGGTGACAGATATGAAGCAATTTACAGCTTTTATTTTGGGGATTATGGTCATATTTCAGTTCAAGGACCATACTTGACCTACCAAGACACTTACTTGGCTGTGACTGGAGGATCTGGGATTTTTGAAGGAGTTTATGGGAAAGTGAAATTACAACAGCTTGTTTTTCCTTTCAAGATTTTCTACACTTTTTACTTAAAGGGTATTCCTGATTTGCCTGATGTGCTTAAAGGGAAGCCTCCTGTGACTCCATCACCAAGTGTTGAGCCTTCACCAGCTGCTAAGGCCACTGAGTCTCATGCTATTATCCCTAACTTCACAAATTGAAGCTCAAAAGTTTGCTTTGTTAGATAATATTAAGATGTGTTTGTTCCTACTTTTAGCTGAGATGTATAAGTGCTACTTTGTGATCAGCACAAGCATATGTGTATTTTTGTGTTTCAACAAGAGGTTATTTAGCGTTGTAAAGGCTAAATTCTTTTGCATACTTGTTGTATTTGAATTTTTGTTTTGTTTTGTTTTGCTAATACAGCTTTTATATGATATTATAAATTTTCAAAATAGTCCAACTGCTGGGATCCATTGTGAATTCTAGAGTTACAGAACACTTGAATGCAAGTTATGGGGGTGCCATATTGTAATAAATTAGACAAGGGTTTTTCTGTCGGTGTCTCTTTCTTAAAGAACTATTTTTTTTTTTTTTTTTTTTTTTTTTAAGATTAATCCTTAAGTGCCCTTTGAATGCGAGGATGATGAAATTGGTGAAATGCGATGATACTTTCAATTTCTGGGAAAACTCTACCACCGTGCTGCAATCATATGATACTTAAAATATGAATGTAGATCATATATGCTCCCAAACGATGTCTATTGTCAAACCACTTTAAGAAAAAGGAAAGGTTTTTATCTGATTAAGTTTAATAATGTGCGTGAAATTCTTAAACAAGTTAGAGGTTATTATAAATTGTTATGGGATTAATCATATGTAATTTTTTAGATGGACTCTGCTTTAGTCTTTAGTGTTTCGACCTCCAAAACTTGTCCTCTCATTTAAACTCAGTATCTCACACCCAAATAACATCCCTAGACTCCCCCAGCAAAAATATAAAATAAATAAAAGCACTTGACACCTATTATTGATCCGAAAAACCTCCAATATTAATTTGTTCAATAAAATAAAAAATTAAAAGCTTGAATTGTCACTTAAGCTTGTTAACAACATCTAAAGAAAGGCTTCTCATTCTCACTAAAACAAAATTTCTCGTATCTCTCCTTTATTTTTCTCTTTTTGCTTCTCTTTTCTGAATTTGGAGCTATTTTTACTAAAGAGAGACTCTCTTCTTCTATAAATTTTCTCCTGTACCTTTACCTTTTACCTTATCTTTGTCGATAAATAATATGTTATTATTGATCGTAGTGGTTGATTTTGTTGAAACTGATCCCATAAATATCAGATCCCATAAAGATATTTTATGTACTTTTATGACTATTAGATCTTCAAAGTTTTTTCAACATGTATATCTTTTATTTAACATAAAATTTTATTACATCTTTTCAAACTAAAGATGTAAATGCTTAAACATGAGCAACATCAAAAAGGTTTAATTGTACTCTTAGAATAATCATCTTTCTTGTGACGTGTGATTATATGTATTAAATGAATTTCATTCCAGCAATATATATCTTTCTTGCGGTAATTTTATTTTATCCTTATTTGTACTATAATATAAAAAAGGAATATATATATATATATATATATATATATATATATATATATATATATATATATATATATATATATATATATATATATATAATTATTGTATAAGTTGGATCGATTTCTATTAAATTTTTAACATCAAGAATTGATCAAACCCTTTGTGAATTGAATTTGAAACTTTTGGAACCGAAACAATCCAATAAAATAAAAAAGAAAAATCGAATCATATGAATTGAATTATGTCAAATTAAATTAGTTGGTTTAGATTGGATAAATTTTGAATACCTTTACTTTGTAGCTAAGCTTACTTAACGTTTTTTATTTATGATTTATGATTCTAATTAAACAATTAATGTTTTTATTTATGATTTTTGTAAAAATAATCACCAATATATTTGATAACAAGTTTTACTTAGCAATCACTTACAAGAAAAATAATTAAAAATTAATTATAAATTGTTTAATAAAGCTTTATATTTTCTAAGTTTTTTTAAAAGAATATTTTCTTTATAATTACAAATCTAAGTTTTTAGTTTTTTTTTTTTTTTTTTAATATTTATATGTATAAAAGTCATTAATTAGATTTATTCTCTAGAAAGAATGTTTAGTAAAAATGAAAAAAAAAATATTTTTTTAAAAATATTTATAAATCTTTTGATAGTAATTATTTAAAAAAAATGTAAAAATTAAGAATCATAATTGTTGTTAAACACTTAAGATTAATTCACACTAGAAAAAGCCATGAGTTATACCAAATGTTTCCACCCTACCCAACATGTTTAAATTCTTTTTTTTTTTTTTTTCTCCTTAATTTTTCTATGAGAAATTCGTTTTAAATAATTTATGGGAGGGATTATTTCGAAAGAGAAAAAAAAACAGAGTTGTTTTTGTTTTTACCCTCTTTGTACGGTATATTTTATTTTTGATCTCTTGCGAACTTATACTAAAAATAAAATTTATTTAAGTACTTATTCAATAATAATAATATACATATTCTAAAATTTTCCTTATGCATAAATTAATTAACCGATACTTTGTAGCTTTTATTGTTGGAGTTGTTAGAACGTAGATAATTTTTATACTTTTAAATACATATTTAAAAATAAAATATTTTTAAATATATATTTAAAAGTATTAAAAGATAAAAAATAAAACAAAAATTTTAAAAAATATATTCTTAAAACTTAATAGATTCTGGTGAGTAAAAGACGCCTCTATTTATGTGATGTTCCGATAACTTGCCTACTATTACCGACAGGCACATAATAAATAACGAGAGAAAAGAAGCAGCGGTCCACGTATCAAATCATAGTTTGATGCATGATATTAATAATTAATTATAATTATTTTATATAAGTATAATATAATTAAATAAAATTTATAATAAATATTTTAATTCAATAATTTATATTTAAAATAGTACGTATTTTTTTTATTTATCAAAATAATTAAAAAATAACAAAAAATAATATCTTTAAAATTTATACTAATAAAAAATAACACTTTAATAATATTAAATGTTAAATATAAAATAATATAATGAATTTTTTTTAATAGTAAAAATATATAAATTAAACATAAATAATATTATTTTCGTAGTTTTAAGTCTTAAGAGTAATATTTTTTTTAAATAATTATATTATAAAAATTTATTTAAATTAATATTATTTTTATGTATATAAAAAATATTATTTTTAACTTCAAATAAAATACATACGCAACACTCGTAAACGTTGTTAAAAAGCAACTGATTGTCTTAAATTTTATTTAATTGTGTCTAACTGCATTGGATCTTAAACCTAGATGAGTTTTTTAAGGGTGTAAATTTGTTTGAGTTGGGCTGATGTAGGCCGTTTCAAATTAATTTAATTTTAATTATGAATATAATTTGTATTATAAAATGCCAACTTTAATCTAAATTAAAAAATTTAGGTGGACTAAATTAGTCTAAATTAACTTAAATTTTTATTTAGACATATTAATTACTATTTTTTATATCTTATTTAATCAAATGTTAATCAAAAATATTATAAATTTATTTATAATTTTTAACTTGATTAACATAATAAAAATTTGAACCAAATTTAATTCACTTTAATAACATTAAATATATAAATAAAAATTTTATTATAAATTTTTATAAAATTAAAAAATAAAAATTTTATAGTCATAATTAAAGTACAAAATAATTCAATGAACTATTACATAAAATTAAAATATGAATATTCTAAACTTAAACTTCATATAATTGTGATCAGTGATAATATAATATATATTCACATGTATTATTAGTAAGAGAAATGCAACAATTTTTTTATGAAATTTATTAACATACTCAACTTATAAAAAAATAATAGAAATAATATATAACAATAATTATAATTATTTTTTTATTTTCATGTTATTGAAGTAACCCTAACTCAACTCTAATTTTTTCGTGTTATTTAGATTTACCTAAATTATACCTAAATTTAATTAATTCATATTTGATTCATATTTTTTAGTTCGTGTTCAATTTAAATAATCGTACCGTAGCACAAATTGCAACCTCTAGAATTTTTGTGTCACTTATAAGAAAAACATTTAACTATTATATTTGTTACGTAATAAAATAGATAAATCTCTACGTTTATTTTAATAAAAAGATATCAATATTAGATGTATTAATAACATCAATAATTAAAATTAAAAAAAAAAAAACACTTTTGATTTAGGAAACCTCTGAACTATACCTTATGACAGCTTTTCTAATCTCTGTTGTTCCTTCCATCCGAAAATGCATGAACACAAATACTAGAATATGAATGGGCCGGAGAATATCGTTCCAATTTTATTGAATATTTCTGATAAAATTAGAACGATATTTTTCAGAGTATATTTTAATTAATAAAATATTTTATATAAATTAATATATTTATTAAAAATATTTTAATACATACATAAATTTATATGACATATTTTAAAGTAGTTTTTGTTAATAAAATAATTTTATTATTAATTTATTACTTTATGTTATTAATTGATAAATTACTCCATACATATTATAATTTAATGCATATATTATTATTTATCGATGAAAATTTGATTATTTTTCCGATGAGTGCAGTCCACTTAGAAACAACTAAGCTGTACACTGTTGGTAGAACTATGTTCTTCCAAACGGGAGGTCAAATGTTTGTGTTGGAGAAAAATGAATGTTTATATAGTTAAAAATTAATATACTATAAAAGTTTATAAAAGGTGTAAATATTTTTACTTACTAAATTAATTTTTATAATTAAAAAATTCATGTTTTTTGAACTTTTATGTGGTATTTCAATCATTCAAATAGACTAAGCAAAAAATTAATAATAATGGGCTTTCTTGAAAAAAAAAAAGAGCATTGCAAAAAAAGAAATAATAATAAATTACCTAATAAATTTAAAATATAATAAAATAGATTAAAAATATATAGTGTTGGACCAAATAATCCACACTTTAATAATAGAGAATATTAAAGTATAAAAAATACCGTCAAACATTGATAAACAATAATATTAATGTAATAATTATAAATAACTTAAAATTTAACTTCTTTTAAAATTAATTTATAATTAATATTATTTATATACTATATAAAATTTATATTTAAAACTTAAAACCCCTCCCAACTCAGTCTCCCTTTGACACCTCATAACCCTTATTTAGGTGGAAAAAAACAGGGGAAAAAATGGTGTGAACAAGTTTTTTAAAATTTTATCTTTACCTAAACCTTTAGTCCGTAGGATTAGATTTTGAGGGGAAAAAAACATAAACCTTTAAATTAGCTAGAAAATAACATTTAATGCTAGCTTCAACTTGGTTTAATTGTTATATTCTTTTTTATTGAAATTAAGGCGAAAGATGGCCCATGCATATTATTGATATTGATATTGATAGATTGAAGAATTATCATAGATATTAGGAATGATCAAAGAAGCAAAACAGTGTGTCTGAAAGCGTTCATCTGAAAAGAAAAATGAAAGGCAAAGTCCTTTAGGTGAAAACACAAAAATAGTGTTATATTAATTTGTGGTCCCTTTTAACCCTCTCTCTTGTCCCTTTAGCTCTCTTACTCTCTCACTATTTCTATTCACCCTCCCACACTCACTGACACAAAGCAATTCCATCAAAGTGTTTTGTACTAGTAATACCGTAATAGTGCTAGTTGAAATTCAAAGGACTCTCACTCTACATTCTCACTCCACCTCAATATATGGTATATATCCAAAGAACGTCCCAATTCAAAAGTGATTATGAATTTACGAACAGTAGAGACTGTGACTACATGACATATCTCTGCATTTCTGCTCTTCACTGTTGTTACTGAATTTTGCTTGACCACCTTCAAATAATAGTCACTCTCTGTGTTATTGTATTTATTACAAAAGTGAAAAGTATCACATAAAAGTGTGCTTAATAAGACAATAGAACTGCCACTTCCAACACTAAATGCATAATACTTAGATTGGGCTTTCATCATCACTGTTTGTCTTTGTCTTCTGCTTCTCTGGCCCTCTCATTCTCTCTTAATTTCTCTATCACACATTCTTACAAGAAACTCAACAACAGTAATTAACTATTAATTTTTTTCTTTTAACTAATTAATTACAAGTTAATAATTTTACACTAGTCATCAATTACCAGTGTGGACTTGTCTCCTTTATGTTAGGAAAAAAAAAAATCAATGTTGACTAAATCAATGTGCACACAAATTCACTCGCATTCAATTACACTAATTATAATATGTAAATTTATTACTTAAAATATAAATAACCTTTTTATTTTCAAAATCATTCTTCTATACATGCCACAACATAATTAATTTAATTACATAATTATGTATTATTAACATTTTTTTTATTTTTTTTAATGGTGTACAGACTTTTTTAGAATACTAAAAGTTGTAAATTTTTGGATATATATTTAGGTATAAGGCAAGCACATTTTTTAAAATTTTTCTATAAATTTACACCAAAAAGATAATAGTCATATAAATTTGCATTCACTTTTGCATATACACGACTTATATTATAATACAGCAAAATTATATAGAAAAATGAATTATTTCTTCATTTTTCAAGATAATTGTGCTACGTGTCACAATATAAATAAAGTGAGTACAAAATAATATGTTCTTTAACATTTCTCTTATACCAAAGAGAGACAATTATGTGCATGCATATCATACATGTCATTAGAACACGAATAATTCAATCGAAAGAGTACAAATAGCATAACTATTCTTTAAAAATTTACCTTTCTGTTTACAAAGATACACGTCCTCCATTTTCATGATCATCATTAATTAATTAATATAATCTTCTTCATCTTCGTTGTACTCATCATCATCATCATCAATCTCACACATTAATTCAACAGTATGAGAAGCATGGCCTTTCCCAAAAGCCCGAACATGATCTTTCAAAGATCTTTTATGTTTAAAATCAGAACCACAAATACAAAACCAGAGCTTTCCGCAATTCTTCTCATGTGTCCTCCAGTCACCTCTAACAGCAAATGGCTTCCCACATTTGCGACAACCAAAAGGTTTAGTACCATGCTTTCTTTTGTAGTGTGTCTGAAGAGTTCTAAAATCTTTAAGAGGCCTTGATCTTGGATGGTCTATGTTGTTCTTACAACCTTCAGCACAACAATAACATGGTAGTCTAAGTATTGATGAAGCTGGCTTTGTCCCTCTTAATGATTCTGGACCCTTCCGAAATTGTGATCCATGTCCCCACATATGCATCTATAAATAAATAAAAACATACAAGATAATTTATATAAATAAATAAAAACATATATAACGCCTATTTCTACTGAACATACATAACACCTAGAGAAATGGGAAGAAAAAAAAAAAGTCCAAATAAATCAATATAATTAAATCATAAATGATGTCGATCTTAAATTAATGGGACAAAATGTAACAATGTAACATGCTTAATTATAACAAGGGTAAGGTGACAAACATGTTACTTATGCAAATTTAGCATATTAATCGTCCTTATGCTGAAATTGGAGCACTTGAATTACTCTAAATTTACAAATTAAATACATTAATCATTTTATTTTATCATTAAGAAAAATTAGGGAGAAATGATTTCAACCTTACTAGCAACGACTGGTGGACAACATGAGAAAAATATCCTAAAAAATTGCAAAAAGCTAGAGGGAAACAATGGAAATAGATGACCAAAAATTGGCAAAAATATATATATTAAAGTATCTAATTTGTGAAAGTAAAGTAACTCAGAGCAAAAAGTTTAAAGCGAGTTGATTAATGTGTACAATTTGTTAAATTAAAGTGATGCAGTTTTTCTATAACAATATGTTAATAGTGCAATGACTTTCTTCCTAATTAATTGGTAGTTCTTGATCATAGGAACAAATAAGCAAAAGGGTAGTTTTTTAAGATAAAATATACAAGTAAAGGGTAGTTCTCACTTCTCATATAGTGGGAAAATATTAATTACCTGCATGTTGTTGTATCTATTGAAGGTTTTGTTGCAAACAGAGCAAGAGAACTGAGTAGGACCAACAAGGATTTGTGAAGGGGATGGAATCCAATACTGGGGGTCAATGAGAGGTCCAATATTGTGATTAGGGTTACTAATATTAGTACTAGAACTACTGTTGTGTTCAAAAGTACTACTACTATTACTTGGTGGACCAATATGAAGAGCTACTGTTACACCATCTTGAGAGCTCTTATGGTTCTGATTATGATGATTCTTAGGTGGGTTTGAGTAGAAGTGGTGATAAATAGGGTGGTGTTGTTTAGAGGGTTGTCTTGTTTCTTGGCCAGGAGGGGCAAGCGAAAGAAAAATGGAATCTTGATCTTCTTCATCAGCTTGAAAACAAGCACTTTCAGTACTAGTTGATGTGTGAGTGAAGGAGGAAGTTGTGTGCATGCTTGTTGCTATGAAGTTGATGATAATGGTCTTTTGTTGTGTTTTAAAGAGAGAGGGGGAGAGAAATGTAGAGAGAGAAAGGGAAGAATGTGGAGATAGATGTTGGGTTTTGGTGGAGAAGATTGGTTGAAGGTAATAAATAAACAAATGGTTTGAGTAAAAAGGTTTGTACATATTCGGGATTATGCAAACTGATTAGCTTTTAAATATGATTTTGTTTTGCTTTATGGAGAGAGATTAGTGCACGTGTATGGGAGAAAGTTGAAATTCATATAGGAAATTAAATCGTATATATTTCATATTTGATAATATACAATGTAACAGAATATCATTAATTCAGTATGTTTGAAGGATTAGTTTTTTTACTATGCATTTTTGTATTTCCTGCATTTTTCTGGTATGGTTTTTTTAGTGTGTTTTGGAATTTGCAAGTTTTATTTTATATGTGTTCATTTATGTGGTGAACTTTTGCAGTTAGATTACAATTTATGTTACTATTAGTGTATTATTGATTAAGTCATACAATTAAGTATTAACATAAGTTATAATATAAAACTATTGTTGAATGCACAAATATATTCACTCACGTGTCTTTTGAAAGTATTAGTATACGAGTTTTGACTTTATCTTTAAATTTATGATGTATTTAATATGTTGTTTGTTGTATGAAATTGTAATAGTAATCCATATTTAATGAAGTTTGTGACCTTTTTCTATAAAAAAAATAATAACAATAAATTTGTCACATTTATATATATTGTATTATGTTATTTTTAATATATAACAATTTCTTAGCAAATTGTTAATAAATTGTGACCGAATGAAATTCTTTTAAATATATAAAAAATTTAAGATTCAAGCCTTAATTACAAATTTATAAATAGTATAGTACGTTATGATTTTATAATATGTTATGAAAGTGGAGTATACTATTTGTTATAAATGAAACCGACAATCACTCATGTATACATTTTTAAAGATATATATATATATATATATATATATATATATATGAAAAAAAAATTTAACTTTTTCTATAAAGAAAGTGATTACATGCTATTAAACCTATTTGTGCTAAAATGTGAATATATAATAGATAACTTTGTCATTTTTTTTTATAACTTTATCATATTATTATATGTTTATTGTAATTGCTGTTTTTTTAGGGTTTGGGAGTGTTTGGGAATGGAGGAGACAAAGAACCGGCAAAGGAGGAACCATAATGGGGGCAAAGAATGCATTGAATAGCGCACCAACACTAACACTGCTCTCTCTCTCTCTCCCCTCTTTCTCGCTTTCTCTGTTTTTCAGTCTCTCTATCTGTTTTCTCACTTTGCTCCAAAATCTCGATTCCCAAACACTTGTAAAAAAACAAAAACAAAATTACTATTTTTTTTTTTTTGCAATATTTTTTCTTCTAGCTGATGTTATTAACTCTCTGTTTTCTTTCACATCTAAAAATCCTAATAAACAGATACTGACAGTAAAGAAAGAATCATATAGAGCCAAATTATATATACATGTGCAAAGTATGACAAACTTGAACAAAAAGTACTCAAAAGTGTAACTGATCATACCACAGTTATTAATTTTATTTTTTATTTTCAATTAATTTATGCTCGAATGTATGTGGAGGTTAGGGGGCTATAACTTTAATTTAAAAAAAAAAAATTAATTACGTGTATATTTTTAATATTAAATAAATATTTTATTTATATTAATATATTGTGTCTAATTTTTATGTACATATTTTAGTATATATTAACAATATTTAATAAATACGTAGATAAAAATGACATAAATTGTAAATAAAGTTATTAAATATATATATTTTTTCAATATATTTGGTAACTATTAGTAATAAAAATAAAATTAGAGTAGTATACTACAAAAAATTCTTCCTAAATATACAAATCCAAATAATGTTTAAATATTTTAAAACTTAATATTATAAAAATAAAATTAAAAAAATAAGTATATGATAAACTTCATATTAAAGTTTTTTAAGTTTATGTTTATTATATTTTATTTCAATCCAAATTTTAACTTTATCTAATATTATATTGTTGACATTTTATTTTAATAATCTTTTAGAATTTATTTGAATTTTTTTTATATAAAAATTTTATTATTTTTATTATTATTAGTCATTATTATATTGTTTATAAACATATATTTTTAAATATAGTCTCAAGCTTAAAATTATAAATCATATTTTACTTTTTACATTTTTATGTGATTATTTTTGTTTTAATGTCTATAAATTTTAATGTATTTGATTGAATTTTTTATTTGCTTAGATTTTTTAGTTAATAAATTTATTTTATTCATGAATGATACTAATATTTATTAATTTGTTATATTTTTGTTTAATTTTTATTATAAGTTAATTATAATATGTTAACTTTATGTCTTTATTATAATATGACATGAAAAAATTTAGTGTTGAATTAAATATAATTTATTATAACTCTTACTAATTTTTTATTTTGTACTCCACTCCTGTGCTTGATTGAATTATTCTTACTATTTACAATAATTTTTTTTAATAAACATTTAGAACCATCAGTGTCTTATTTAGACAATATAAACCTTTTTAGACTACCAAGTGTAGGAGTTAATGTCCTATTTGTTTTATATATATATATATATATATATATATATATATATATATATATATATAATTAATTATATTTTAGTATTGTTATTATTGAATAAATTTATCATTGTTAAAAAAACAATACAAATTGTTGCAATATATCCAACTATTTAATTTAAAAATATTTTCATAATACTTATTAGCTATAATTAAAAATAATTTAACAAAAACTTATTAAAAAAAAACATTCAAAGTTTCTAGTGACCTTATTTTTCAATATATTTAAATATAACAAAATATAATATTAGTCAAGGATGTGTTTGCTAGAATGAGAAAAAGAATGAATTATAAATTGTTAGGATTGAAACTAAAAGAATTAATTAAATTTATATTAATTGTGTTTATTTATAATATTATAGAATTGAAATAAAAATGATTATTTAAAAAAAAAAAAAGTTTTGTTTAAGGTTTAGGATTTTTTTTTTTTTTTGAATATGTTGACTAAAAAAAATATTAATTAATAAATTTAAAGTTATAGTATTAAATAATATATGCACTCAAAATGAAATGCATTCATTATGCATGTTATATAAAATTTGGATGACTTTTGCCCACAAATTTTATATCTATTTTACCTTTTAAAATAATAAATTATGAACTAAATTTATTTGTCTCACTTATAATATAGTTTTCTATATACAACCAACAGTATTTCGATAGGTAAAAAAAGTATAGATTTTATTTATCTATTATTATTATTAATGTTGCTATTATTGTTATTATTTATTATTATATGTATAACTTTAACTTTTGTATCACATATTCAATTCCGTGTTAATTTGTACTTAGTGCATAAGGAATTATAAGAGATAAGATAGTTAATAGATGTATAAATTATTATATTTAAAATATAAGATATTTTACGATAGTCCTACTTTTGAATAAATCTTATGTATATATAAATTTATATAATATAATTTAATTGACATATGTTAGTAAATAATATCATAATATTTATCATTACACATTTTTTATTTTATATCTAATTAATAATTAATATATTATTTAATGTATATAATAATTTGATAAATATAACAATATTTTAAAGATTTAAGCCTCAATTATAGAATGTGGACCTATATTTCAATAAAAAGTTAGTTGAATTAGTCTTTAGCTATTGCAATTACCTTTAAATTTTCTTTTGTAATAATTTCTAAATTTTGATCATTATATTTATTTGGATGTATCAAATAAGTTGAGTTAACTCAACTCGCTTAGATTCAGCTTACTTTAAATAAGCTATAGTTAATTCAGGTCATCTAAATTTATGTGAGCTAAATGAATTGGATTGAGCAGCTCATGAGTTGACTCATTTTTTCTTTAAAAAATAATAAAATAAAAAATTCAAAAAATATATTTATAATTTTATTTATAAATAAAAAATATTAGTATAAATATTACATTTTTATGATATTTTGTGTAAAACAAAAAAAAAAAAAAAAGTAGTATCTTTTAATTGTAATATTTTATAATGACATTATTATAATTATAAAAATTATTGCTATATTATTGGGTATTTAAGTTAGCATTTAAAGTCGATTTTAAGCAAAATTTAACTTAAAATTGATTTTAAGTTAATAGAGGCTAAAATTGATTTAGAATTTAAAATCGATTCTTCTAAATATATATAAAATAAAAAGGTTGAAATGGAGTTAAAATTTAATAATATATATATAATAACAATTTATGGATACCAATGCATATGAAATTTTAACTTTAAAGTTTTATTAAATTAATGGTTTAAAAAAAAATAAGCTTAATTTAATGATATGACTCCTTTTTAATATATATAATTTCATTTTTAATTTTTTTCTACGTGATACGCATATGTCTTTTTACTTTATAAAGAAAAACACATGTATTTTTTTAGGGTTAAAAGTGAAATATGTTAAATATTTCTTTGAAGATGGTCTTCCTCATAGTTAAATTAAACAATAGAATAAGAAAAGAACTCAAAGAATTCTCAAAAAAAAAAAAAAATGGAGAAATATTGAATGGATATTCAATTTTTATTTTGATTTTTATTACTATTTAGCATTAGTTAAGAGGATTCAAACTTTATTTATTCTCAATGATTTTATACTTGTTCCATATATTTGTATGTCAGTAAAACAACCATGGTTATTATCACCTGCGAGGCACACAAGCATAACTAGTTTAGATATAATAAGCAAACTTCTGCTTCCTTTTTTAAAATAATATAATGCTCAAAATTTGACATGCTATACACATTATAGTGTCTAATTAAACAAATACATGTGTCTCTGGTTATTATATATACAAATATATAATTGTCTTCATACATGATATCAAAATAAAAAGTTTTATATCACATGTTGAATCATAGAACATAAATGCCAAGTGTAAAGTAAGCGATAAATATAGCCAAACTTTACACGTAGTACAAGTAAAGCTTGTTTAATATATAGTGAAATATTACACTATACATTTGATAATATGCATCTCTTTTTCATCGACACAGATGCAACAGAAAGGGAGTTAAAGTACCAATAGGCAAGCCCAAAATGGACCATCGATATCCCAATTTTTTTTTTTTTGATCGCAAAGATAATATATATTTATCTTCAAGTAAAACTTACATAAGAATGCAGCCACATAGGGCAAACATCAAGCCAAACATCACAAGCGCCAGTTCTCATTCCATAGGCAGCTACCTCATGAGCAGCCCTATTACATTCTCTAGGCTTAAAAAGAAACCGACAATCCCAACCATTACAAATATTTAAAATCTCAAGACAAATATTCCCATAAGCAGATAAAAAAAATATTACCACTATTAAGGATATTCACAGCCTTCAGACAGTCAGATTCCACCAACACAAAGATATCCCAATTTAATTCAACCATAACTTAAGTCTATAAATGAATGCCAAACACTTTCATAAAGTTCCATTAAATTATTAATTATTGATTTGTCTTTTTTTTTTTTAAACATGTTCATAAGCCAATACAATTATATGGTTTCTAAAATTATTATTAAAATTACTTAAATCGCCTAAAACATATTCATTTTGGTGAAATTTACAAATGCATTTGAGCCAATGTAATGTTGGTTTCAAAATTTGTCACATACTCGAATAGACTGATAGAAAGAAAAAAAAAACGCAGTTTACATAAATATTTAGAATTAATTTACACATATTAGTGTGAAAATTTCACATACTTGTAATAGTTACAAAGTTCTTGAATTTTCACACAGGTATATATTAATTGTGTAAAAGTGAAGTAGTAAATCAAAAATAGTGAATAGTAGCAAGAATAGTAATCGAAATATGTTAAAAATTAAAACTAACTCGAATTAAATTATAAAATGTAAATATGGATATTGGCGGATTGCTAAACAGTTTTCTCTTAAAATGAATACTCTTATTACTTCTAAAGGCAGTACACTAGTTTTTTTTAATGAATTAAATAGGTTTAGTAGAATTTTTGTGACAATTCAATTTACTTATTTTAAAAAATTGACAACACAAGTTATATATATATATATATATATTTTTTTTTCTTCATTTTTTTTTTCTAATTGTTGTAAATTTTATTTAAAAAAAATGCTTAAGCAAATATTTAAATTAAAACTTTCTTTTCCAAATATAGTTAAAAAAAAAGTAAAATAAATTAATAAAAACTTAAAATTTAACTATTTAAGTTAAACCGTCTCTTTTTTTAAAGTTGATGAATTAAACTGTCACAAAAAAAAAATACTAAACTTAAGTGCTTTAATTATGAATGAAAGACATTAAAAGTTACTTTTTTTTTTTACGAGTAAAGCACTTTGGTCACTTTCTTTTACAAGTGAAACACTTGAGTCACTTATTTTTTTAGTGGCGCACCACAAGTTGCTTTGCTTTTAAAATGAAAAAATTTATTTCAATTTATATTATTATATTCAAAGTAAAGAAAAGCTACACACACATGATAAGGATTAAGGGATATTGTTGAAAATAAACTATCCTCTTTCATTTACTTCCATTTTTTAACACAATAATCTTATATTTACAAATAACTTGTGGTAGATGCAAGTTTTTTTAAAAAAAATAAATCAACTTTATAAAATTACATGATTTCACATTTTGACTTTTGAACATATAATTATTTTTTTTTTTTGCTAAGAGAGCATATAGCTATTTATTATTAATTTTATCAATATTTGTTTAAATTAAATTAAAATAATGTGTTTAATTAACCAATCACTTTTGTTTAATTCTTATAATTATTAACAAATTAAATAATACATTAACACTCTAATATACGCAAATATATCACAATCTGAATTGATTTGACATTTTTTATTTATTATAGTTTAGTGGGTCTGACTGTACTTGCTAATAAAATTGTGTCATGTTATTTGTGATATATCTCAAATTCATAACATTTTTCATAATAAATTGTTATCTTCTCTCTTAATAAAAAAAAGATTTAATTATATAGTATAACTCCTTTCTTAAATAGAGTTTTATTTTATCCTTTAGGAAAAAAAAGTATATGCTTATTTTTTTTATAACGAAATAAATAAATATTTTTTAACATTGTAAAAAAATGAAGATATATTTTTTAAAGTTGTAAGAAAATGAATATATGTTTTTTTATTAAGATAGTTAAAAATAAAACCATTTAAAATAACTAGATTATTTATATACCATAAGCCAAAAATATATTTATATGCTCAAAATTAAAATATGAGATATATGCAAATATGAAATTGTTATGCTAAAAAAAGGCAATAAATGAAAGAAATTGGTTAATTTTCCACAATGTTGCTTATCATATAAGTATTTTTCTCTAATATAAATATAATAATATAAATTGAACTAAATTTACTTATTTTTAAAAATAAAATGACTTAAAATAAAACACTTAAAAAATGATTAAAATACTCCACTTATTTAAAAAAAAAAATTGAAGCACTTTATCCCTTTAATTATAATAACTAATAAATATGCGCAATATTTATCTCTAGAAATAAAGCTCATTAGCAGGCGGAGCCACAAAATAAAATTAGGTGGGATTAAAATTTAATTTTTTTATATAAAATAAAAAATTTGTAAAAATTATAATAGATTATATTCAATTTAATATTAAATTTTTTATGTCATATTATAATAGAGATATAGAGTTAGAGCTCAAAAAATATAGAATTAACACATTATAATTAATTTATAACAAAAATTAAATAAAAATATAATAAGGTAATAAGTATTAGTATTATGCATAAATAAAATAAATGTATTAACTAAAAAATTTAAGCAAATAGAAAGCTTAATTAAACACACCAAAATTTATATTTGTTAAAACTAAAATAAACATATGAAAATGTAAAAAGTAAAATATGATTTAGAATTTTAAGCTTGAAACTATATTTAAGAATAATAATAAATAATAATTTTTTTATATAAAAAAATTTCAAATAAATTCTAAAATATTATTAAAATAAAATACAAATAATATAATATTAGATAAAATTAAAATTTGAGTTCAAATAAAATATGATAAACATAAACTTAAGAGTTTTAATATGAAGTTTATTATATACTTATTTTTTTAATTTTATTTTTATAATATTGAATTTAAAGTTAAATATTTAAAAAAAAAATTTAGATTATTACATTTAAAAAGAACTTTTACATAATATATAACTCCAATTTTATTTTTGTTACTAATAATTATCAAATACATATATTTAACAATTTTCTTTACAATTCATATCATTTTTATCCACGTATTTGTTAAATATTGTTAATATATTTTAAAATATGTACATAAAAATTATACACAATATATTATTATAAATAAAATATTTTAATCTTAAAAATATACATATAATTAATTTTTAGAAAAAAAAAAATCGTAGAAATTACAGCACTCACCATCCCTGCTCATTAGTGCCCTCCGTCCCTGCTTATTAGTGCGCATCCTCGATCCCAAAGCAATTCCATTCAGTAAATTCACCAAAAGAGGTTGTAAAAGCCTAAAAGGTAAAAGGTTAGGACCTTTCCTGCTTCATTTGTCATAAGATGAAAAACAAAAAAAGAATTCATTTATTATAATTAAAAGATATAAAAATTTATAGATAAAATTTCAAAAATTTAATAATTATTAAAAATATATTAATTTTTTTTAATTATTATAATTTTGCAGTATCATTTATTACATATTACTTAGATAAATTTATGACAATATTAAAAAATTTATACTTTTAATAATTATTGAATTTTTATTTTTTATTTAAAAATTAATAAAATTTTGTATTTTTTAATTATAATTAATGAATTTTTAGTATTTTTTAATCTTTTATATATATATATATATATATATATATATATAATTTTATTTTTTTTATGTTTTATTTTTTATTTTTTATTTTTTATTTTTCTTTCTAAACTCCTATATATAAATACCTATCAAAGATAATTGAACCCTACCAAAGAAAAGTGCAAGAAAACCAAGGCAGAACACAAAAGGTAACTTGCAAGTAATAGAAGTTGATAGAAAAGTAATGTTTGATGTGGCAGTCAATAAGTGGCTCTTTAGACAAAATCACAAAACTGGCTACTGACATGATGTGCATGTGAGTACGTACGGTATTTTAATTTTAAGATATAAATTATTATCTAACTAATTTGAATCTATAAAAACTTTCATAATTATTTTTTCTTTCTCTCGATTCATAATTCACACAATATTTAATATATATAATATTATTCAATTTATTTATATATTTATACTCTTAGTTTTTTTTTTATCAAAAATATATAACATAATATAATTAACTTTTATTAATAAAAAAATTTGTAATTATTTTTTATTTAATCAATAATTAATATATTATTTAATATATATAATATTGCTTATCTTATTTATATATTTAGGGGGCGTTTGGTTCGCTGAATGTAATCGTAATCGTAATCGTAATCGTAATCGCAATCGTAATGGAATATAATGTAAAGGAATCAGTATTACGATTACAGTGTTTGGTTTAGTCACTGTAATCAAAAAAGGAATTACGATTACAGTATTTGGTTTGACAACTGTAATGTAATGGAATGAAAAAAAAAAATTATATAATTATTTTAAAAATACAATTTCAAAAAATAAAATTTCAGAAATAATACAATTTCATAACAATATGCCATAAAAAATACAATTTTAGGAAAAAAATTACATTCATAAAAATTACAATTTTATAACAATAATTAATAAAAATACAATTTTAAAAAAATACAATTTCAGATACTTAATTACATAAATTAACAAAAAAAATATTCAGCACAAAAAATGGAAAAAAAAATTCAATTTCAGAAAGAAAAAAAAAACAATTAAAAAAAAAAAACAACAAAATCGCGATGGCTGAGGAAAAAAAGACGACGGCGACGCGGGACGCTGGTTCGCGACGGAGGAGACGGGACGACGCTGCCAGTTGGATGACGACGACGCTGGTTCGCCATGGCCGGACGCTGGTTCGCGACAGAGGAGGCGCTGGTTCGCGATGGCTGGGCGCTGGTTCGCGAGCTGACGACGACGGACTTGGATGGACGACGAGCTGGACGGCTGGACGACGACGCCGCCAGCTCAGGGACGGGACGCGACCAACGGTGATGTTTGGTTGCGCTGGTTCGCGAGGCACGCGTATGGCTGAGGAAAAAAAAGTCACTGTTCATTACAATTTCAGATGTAATCCCCATTCAGTGTGTTAAGGTGTGTAATGTTTATTACTGAATCAGATGTAATTGATTACATTACATTACATGTGTTTGGGCAAATCAAACAATATAATGTGCTGAATCAATTACATTATACATCTTATTACATCCAACCAAACATCACCTTATACTCTTGAGAGTTACTCCAAAAGTATTTATTGATGTAGGATAGTTTTTTTTATTTTATTTTATGAATAAAATAAAGTAGGTTAGATATAGAAAGATGAAAAAACAATAACAAAACAAGAAGAGAAAAAAGTAAATGTGAACTCACTAAATTTTTATATAAATAATGTACAAAGCAAGGTAAGAATACACTTAAAGAGACATCTTTATATAATAAAATAAAATAAAAATATTTATATAACTATTTTTATTATTATTACAATAAAATTTTATAAATTATCTATTATAGTCAAATAATTAAATAATTTTATTCTTGTTATTGTTGATTAAAGTTGATATTAATGAATTATTATTGTGGTAATAATAATTTGAATTATGTAAGTAATATCACCTATTATATATATCAAGTTATAATAAAAATTATTTTTTTAAATAGTAGGTAATGTAAAACAAAAATAAATGAATGTAATATTTGCTTTTTACGGTTAAATTAAAAAAAAAAAGATTTTTTTTTTCTGTAAGGATAATTACGTCTCTTGATGATTCTAGTGTTAGTTATTAGGAGTGTCTAAAAATCGGATCAAATCGAACAAAATTGAAAAATTGGACCGGATCGAACAATTTTATGAAATACATGGTCCGGTTCGGTTAAAAATTATACAAACCGTTGATAAAACGGTCCAGTCCGATTTTATAAATTTTTTAACCAACCGGACCGGACCGGACCAGTCCGTTATAAATAAAATATTAATTTTTTTAAATAATATATTATTATTATTATTAATACTCAGTCCTTAATCTCTGTTTGCATTCCATTCGCAACTTTTTTAATATATTACTAATTTCGTATTTTGTAACCTCTCTGTTTATAACTATTTGTCTATTATTATTAATACCTATTGCCATTAGTCCATTACCCAGTTATCCACTTCCATTTCTCTCTCTGCTTGTCCCAGTTACCCACTTCTAGAGTTCCAATTCTCTATATCTGTTTGTTTGATGATAGATAAGTTTATTCATATTAGTTAAAGAATTAAGTATAAGCTTATGAATGCAATTAATATGTTATAAAATGTATGTTTTTAATATTTAAATTTAATAATTATTTTTTATTACAGTTGAGGAGTTTATGGAGGCTTCATTATTAATTTATTGAATTTAAAATATTTATTTTCTTAGTCATTATGAATTTGTGTAAACTTTTTATTATTTTAGAATCTAGACTGTAATTATTTTGAATTTTTTATGGATTAATGTATTATGAATATGTATTTTATGGATTAATGTATTAATTTGTTATTATGTGTATCTCGTTATAATTTAATTACATTTTTAGTTATAAAAAAAAAGTTTAGCAAAAAAAGTTTTAAAAACTATTGAAAACCGTTAACCAAATCGGACCAAATTGGACGATTTTAAAATTTTTAATAGTTAAATGGTCCGATCCGGTTAAAATAATATGAACGGTCCGATCCGGTTAAATTTTTTTTACTAAAAATCAGACCAGACCGGACCATGAATACCTCTATTAATTATTATTGTTTGCTTATTGTGACATCATGGGTATTATTTTATTTTGATATTAATAATACTTATCTTATAATTAAAATAGAAAGAATTTTGATTGTTTTTACAACCTTACATCTTATAACATTAAAGTAACCACTTTTAGTTATTGCTTATATTAAGGCTTATAACATATTTTGCTAATTTATTTTTTTTACCTCAAGATTAAAGTAACCACCTTTGATTAACTCTTATCTATATTTATAATGCAAATTTATTATTTTCTATATTAATCATGAATAATTAGACTTTATATTCTTTTTTCATGGTTTAGTAAAAACTTAATATACCTATTTTTTAAGTAGGAACACGAAAAAAAAAAGGTGAACATGAAGAATTTAATTATATGATTTTGTGGCACAAAGCTTGATATAATAAATTAGAACAATGGTGAATTGAAGTTGGTAATATAGATGAGATTATAACTTTGTGATATAAAGTTTTTCATTGTTTATATATTAGTTTCCATTCTTTAAAGGAAAATTTTATTTATGAATCTTATATGATATGGTGTATTATTAATGATAAATATAATCAGATTATATAACTGTATATAATGAAAAATTGTTACATTGATTAATTATGAATTTGTGACTATAATATATTTGTGATATATATTAGAAAAAATAGTTGTATAAGTCCAATATTTATTAAAAAAATATGCATTTTAATTATGTAATTATTGAATCAATTACGTTTTATAATTTAATGTGAACAAATAATTTAGTCTAATTAATATAAAGTAGTTATAATCAGAAATAACGAAAAAGTTATTTACTCGTCACCGGTACAATTTACTAAGGATATATTAGTAATTTCAAGTTACTAAATTTAAAAAAATAAGAAAACTAATTTGTATGATTCACGAGTCTAAGTTCCCCTTTCGTTTTTGTTTTCCATTTATATTTCTTCCTTTCTCTTTCATCAAACACTAACCTTAGAATTTGATATCAAATTAAACAAAACAAAAAATTATAATTTTTATTTCCATCAGCAAAGCAAATCAGGGAAGCTTGAGAGGTAGAAGAAGAAAGAAAAAAGGTTGAGGGTTGGCGAATTTTCTTAGTATTGTTGGACTAATTTACTTCAATTTTATAATTATATGACTAAATTACTCATTTTCGTAAAATAACAATTAGTTCAGCCCCATCTTATATAATAGTACTTAAACAAAACAAAAAAAAATAGTAATATGTTTCTTGCAATAACTAAAACCCAACTACTTATATAGAAATGAACAAGGGTGACAATTTAACAATAATATTTTGGAAAATCACTTCAACTTTAAAACTTATATCACCATATATTGTTTCATTCTTTTTTTAGGAAATTTTGTATGTACTAACCAAAGAAGAGCTAGAAATTGAAGAGTTGGAGTAGTCATGGTTTGGGGCCAAAAGTTAAAGTTATGAGAGGGCAAACATTGCATTAAAAGAGTTTCTTCGGGCCAACCCTAAATTGGAAATTACATTATTTTCCCAAGACTGATTACTTTTGCATATCAAGATTTAAAGGCTGATCACCAATCCTCAGTTAATGGAACCTGTAAGTCACCTCCACTTACACATTATGGATAAAGCAAGTGAAACAACTTACATTTAATTCAAAGCTGCAAGTAATAAAACCTTTCCCATTTGAAATCAATCATGTTGTTTTACCACAATGCTCACATTTTTCTCTTTCAATGATTTTAATTTGAAGCTTTCTTATATTGGAAAATTAGACTTTGATTTCCTGTACTCTTTTTCATGTGTTTGAATGAAATCTTCATTTTTATGTCAAAAAAATAAATAAATGTTTTCAATTTAGTATTGTTTGTTAATTTATTTCTTATTTCACTTTTTATTTTAAAATAAAATTATATTTATTGATTTAATTGTATGACATAACGTCATTTATATATAAAATTTTATTTTTAATCCTTCAAAAAAAAACATATGTTTTTTTTCTTCTTATGAAAGAATTAAAAATGAAAATTATAAGTGAGTTTTATATGGAACTGAAGGAAATTGGTTCCATTTTTTATATATAAAAAAAATTGGTGTTTTATGCTCTATTTTTTGTATTTTCGTACTAATAATGTTTTTATTTTACATTCTCAATATAAGTTTAGGAATTTTTTTTGCTTTTTCAATTTTGTTTGTTAATGTAAGAAAGGAGTTTTGTTTTGTGATTTAGGAATAAATGATAATACAATATTATAAAATGTAATTGTGGGAAAAGGCAAGTGTGAATTAATAATATTGCTCAATATTTGATATTGCATGAGAAAGGTTAAAACAATGTCATCTGCGACTTTTGGTGGGCGCCTTTTGTTTGATGTATCACAGGAGTGTCAAGGACAGCTTTTCCCAAGTGCCACTGTCTCTGCAACTCCTTTCAAAATCGTCCAATTCACAAGATTTGACTATTCAAAATTGAACTAATTCAATAGCTTCAATTCACTTTCTTGTGATTCTATGTATATATATAGGTTGCTCATTTTCCATACTCTTGTTTTGTTAATAAATTGACTTAGCATATCATCTTTTTTATAATGTATAGTTTACAAATTGCAAGTATAATTTGGTTTTACTTAAAAACACATTAACTTCATGATTTTTATGTAATGTTAAAAATAATTAAATTATATACTTGAGCCATATAGCTTTAACATCATTTGTTGGCCTTGATGATTGAAACGGAGAAAAATGTTTACACTATTTTCTCTCCCCCTAATCCTTTTTTCTATAGAGCGTCTAATGTAAATGATGACACATATGTTCTTTGATTTTATATTGGCAGAGACAGAATTAGTTTTCCAGCGTTTACTTTTTCTTTCCTCAACCTTACTACGTTAATAGGTAAGCAAATTAAGGAATTTTATTGCTCCAATTGCACGTTAACTCTATTAAAGTGCATAAATCAATTATTTCATCAATAATTCTATATTAACCAATATTATCAGATGCACAATTCTTATTTATTCAAATTAATAAACAACAGTTAGCCATAATCTTACATATGGGTATATCGGATTTAATCTATGTTATAAATTGTTAATCAAAACCCAAACAAAAAACTCGAGCTGGTTCAAATTAATTCAAATTTTTATTTATATATATTAATTGATTTTTTTATCTTATTTAACTTGATCTTAATTTAAAATATTTAGAATTTCTTGTAATCTTTAATCTAATTAGAATAATAAAAGCTTTTGATCAAATTCAATGCATTCTAACAACATTAAACATACAAAGAAATTTTTTTTCAATTTTTTGCAAAATTAAAAACTAAAACTTTCAAAGCCATAAATATATTGCAAAACATCTCAAGAAATTACTACTTAAAATTCATGTAATTGTAATTAGAGATAATATAATATATTTTCACATGTAACTAAAAATAATAAAATTATAAGCCAAAAATTCATGTAATTGTAATTATTGATAACATAATATATTTTCACATGTAGTTAAAAATAATAAAATTATAAGCTAATTTGACAGATTCACAAACAAATAAACAAACTCTTCATAAGTAAAATAATTCATAAATTTAAAAAAAACTGTGACAAATTTTAATTTTAAATGAAATTCAAAAATACTTTTATAACTAGTCATGTTCGTTGTTGATAAGATAATGTATAATTCTTATTAATAAGTGAATAATCAATATATGAAGATTGTAAAAGTTATAATAAAAATAGAAAAAATAATGCAATGATTTTTTATTACATGAATTAACAGACTTGACTTATAAAAAAAATAACAGTAATAGTATATATTATAATTATAATTATTTTTTATTTTCGTATTGTCATACTGACTCTAATTCAACTCAAATTCAGCCCTATTTTTTTTTTTTCTATTATTCGAGCTTACACAAATTAAACCCAAATTTAATTCTTTTGCGATCGATTTGTGTTTAATTTGAATAATCAAGCTGCCATAGAAATTGTCACCTTTAATCTTACATAAAAGCCCTCATTTTCATGTTTTTTGTATTTTGTTTTTAATTAAATGACCTTTTTATATTATTAAATACATCACAAATAAAAAAATAAAACTAAAACTCTATTGTTGTAGCCTCACATATATAAATATATACATACTTGTACATACATATATACACACACACAAATAGAATAAAAGGTAGTACAAGTACACTAACTATAACAAAAGTATACAAAAATCCATTAACTAACTTTTGGATAGAACACTACAAATCCATTTACTATCAATTAGCATATTAGAAGTTCAAAAAATTTAAAAAAATATCAAATTTTGGTGGCACTAACTTAAATGTGTTTTTCTAACAGGGGTAAAATTGACTTTTCACTTTAAATGGAAAGAAAAGAAAGAAAAAAAACATGTTAATGGTTTTTGGTGAAACCCCCCAAATCAATTGTCAATTGAAGAAATTGAATTATCATAAATCCCTAACGTTCAAAGGACAACGTCCTCCCACCCACCACGCGCCGCTCAAAAATATTGTTCGAGCTCCATCTCCGTCCACACAAGGCTCACCATCTTCGAGTCCTATCTCCTTCTCCAGATTCTTCTTTACGCCATCTTCAAGTCCCATCTCCTTCTCCATCTTCGAGTTCCAAGCTCTCCCTCACTTTTCTTCTCCACCTCTCACTATCCAAACTCTTTATCACTCTTCAATGGCTTACTGTATACTAAGTATTCTTCTATTTTGTTACTGTAGAGAGGAGGCCTCATGGATTTTGCAAAACCCAGGTCGTCATTTTTTTGGGTGCAGAAATGTAAGTCCCTTCATCCATTTCGTATTTTTTTTAGTTTGTGTTGAAAAATCTGGACAAAAAAGTGCACTTGTTTTGCACTTAACATGTTCATGTTTTTTTTATTGCAAAGAGTTTGCAATTTTTTTTTAGGGATTGACACACCTATTATACGAATAGATGCTAAAGTTATAATTGGGTTGTTGAAAATAATTAACATGGAGGAGGAAAGAAATAAGAAGTTGAAGATTCGGTTTAGTATTGTAATATTAATTTCATGGATTATCATGTATATAGTGATATAGCTTGTAAATGAAATGCATTGTTGAGAAAATATATTCTATGTTGAGTAGAGAATGTTTAGGATAATTAATTTTTTAATTTTTAAATGGTAATCTGTAGTAGCTATTTTGGTGGAATAATATAACTATGTAGTTATAGTGTTACTGCTTAGAAAATTTTCCTTTGCTAAAAAATTATATATCATTATGCTTTTTTTTTTTTTTAGTTAAACTCGATTATGCCAAACATTTGACTTGTTTAAGTGGATAGTTTCATTTCAATTGGCTTTTATCCTTTTTGGTTTTTAGGTAGTTTTTTGGACATCCAGTTCCCGATTAAAACACTTGACTTTATCTTTTTTACTTTAATAGAAGAGTTGAAATATATTTGGACTTACATGAGGACCATAGAACTTAAAAAGTAATTGTTGTTACGTTGTTGTTAGCGTGCCTTCTATAATTGACACACGTGTATTCAAAAATATTTATCATAAACACAATCCGCTGTAAAATAAACACAATTTACTATTCCATTTAACATTTGGATTCTCCTTAAAAAAAAAGCTAAAATTTTTCTTTGCTATAAAGGTACTTGTTACTTTGTTGTATTTATAATTTCTTTGACAAATGTGTTGCTCTTCAAGGTGACACTTCTTCATAATAAACATGTTTGAACCCTTTTCTTTATTAGCAGTAATCCCCAAATACAATGATTGTTTTGACCATCAGTGTTCAAGCATTGAACTTTAATTCTTTCCAATGAATTTTTCTAACGTTTTAGACTTTTGTCATGTCTAATCTTATATATTTTCAATGCATTCCTCAATACATGAACACTTGAGAACATCATGTTTATTTTGAATTCAATAGTTTTCAAACAAATATCTTCATCCATTAGTATTCTCCTAAATATTTATTCTCCACTATCAACGTCTGAATCAATTACTTCTTGAAAATCTTTTTGGAGAAAACTTAGTTCTTTATGTTGTGTGTCAATAGCACTACTAATACTTGGAGCTCTAGAATCTCCAAATATATCATTATCCAAGCCTTCATCATCACCATCACTTTTCAAAAAATCATTAACATTAAAAAGATAATCACCTTCAAACTCGTCTCCAATTTCATTATAATCTTTTGGTCCTCTTTCACTTATTACTTCAGTTGATTTTTCTTCAATTTCTTCTATATAAATGTGTATACACCTAGCCTTATTAAGTGGAATGTAATATGCCAACAAAACAGCATCTTCATCTTTTCGTATCTCATGCAAGCTTTTATTTGTTTTAGACCTGGATATCCTATAATAAAACTTGAACTTGTGAAACTCCTTCCTTAAATTTTTTGAAATGTATTCAAAACTATCCAATTTCATATCTTTTTAATTACAATGATCTTAATACTCTTGCCACCAACATATATCCCTTATCCAATATTTATTTCTCCCTTTTCAATAACCTGATTTCCATCTTTAATTACAAAATGTCTACTATGAAAAGCTTTCATAGTGAAATAATTGATCATTAGCCTAGTTAAAATTGTATTTATTTATTTAAAAACCAAATACATAACATGACATATTTTAATTCAAGAACAATAACAATATGTCCTAACAAAACACTACCTTCAAAATGGAAAAAAAAAAAAAAAAATTAGCATTGTTTAATTAAGCACACCAAAACAATATGCAAATTGGTTTAATCAGCTAAAAAAAACATGAAAATATATTTTAATTGGTCAATTAAAATGTGCTCATGATACAGAAGAGACCATCACCCAATTCAACTCATCCAAACAATGGATACTAAGCAAGTGTTATGCACCATTCATGAAACATTAGAGACCACACTATATTATCATTATTCAATGCAACCACAAAAAAACAAACACAGCACATCATTTATGAAACATTAGAGATCACATAAAAGTTAATTTCTTTTTCTTCCAAACAAAGTACAAATAAACCCACAACTCAGCCAAAAATTATTTAAAAAACAAGTTAAAAGTACATACTTTATATTGGTGGTGGTCCATTTCCTTTGAGATTGAATTCCTCAGAAGATTTTTCGGCAACAAACATAGTTTACTTTCTATTCAACAAACCCAAGATGGCGTAGAGAATAATTTGATGTACTTTTTGGTGGTGGAGAAGGAGAGTGAGAGAGAGCTTGGAACTAGATGATGGAGAAAATGGGACTCAAAGATGGCGAGCTTTGCGTGAATCGAGATGGAACTCGAACAAATTTTTTGAGCCTTGCGTGGTGGGTGGGAGGAAGAAACAACGCGTTAGGAATTTTTGGGTTTCAATTTCTTCATTTGACAATTAATTTAGGGTTTTCTTTCTTTTTTTTTTCAGTAATTAAATTACCGAAAGCCATTAACATGTTTTTTTTTTGTTTTTTATTTCTATTTTTCAATTAAAGTAAAAAGTCATTTTTACCCTTATTAGAAAAACACATTTAAGTTAGTGCCACCAAAATTTGACAGTTTTTTTAAATTTTGAACTTGTAATATACTTATTGATAGCAAGTGAACTTATAGTATCTAAAAGTTAATAAAATTTTGTATACTTTTGTTATAGTCAGTGTACTTCTACTAACCTTTATCCTATATATACACACACATACATATGTATATATATATACACACACATATATATACATACACACACGTATGTACATATATATATTGTTGTAGCCTTAAATAATCTGTGTGCAATATATATGAACTTTTGATGATAGTTTCATATTACAATTTACATTTATGCTCAATTGAATGATTTGAACTAGTGATACACTATAACAGTAGAAATTGTAACTTGATTGCAGTAGCTCACCATAAAAAGAAACACACCTAAATAAGTATCTGCAAATTTTCAAACACACAAGAAAAATGCAAGAAATACTAAAACACACAACAGAAAAAACAAAGCCTACAAACCAGTACACCCAAACAGCCACAATCCAATCCAAGGAAGCATTGTCGCTAGTAAACAGGTCCATCACTACCACCAGGGGATACCAAAAGGCAAACTTAGTGGAAGGAAAAATGAAACCTAATAGATGTGAGATGTTGATTCTCAAGAATACAATAACAAATTGGATTAATAGTTAAAATGATATTGTAACTTTTAAAAATATATGGTTTTGTAACTTAATGATTGACTTAAGCAAAAATGATACACTAACTATAATAAATATCATAAATTTTATAATTTATTTTTTTGAGGAAAATTTTGGCATATTAAAATTTTCAATTAAAAAAACAGAGGACTTAGTAAACCCCCTCATGTTGTGCATAAGTAGTCATAGGCATTTGCATGACACGGGGGTGTGTGGTGTCGTCTCTTGGATTAAGGCATAGACTTCTAACTATCGACCTGTGGCCCCAATGGTTTTAGGCAACTGTACCACACCCTCCATTCGTTGGTTGCTAAGTTCTTTTTTAATTTAAATTATGTGCATGACATATGGTTTAAATATTAATTTTTGAACTTATTTAAAACTTTTATAAAATTATTAATCTACTTAACAAAAAAATTATTTCATTAAACGGTACCTTTAATAAAATTAGAGTCATTGTTCTGCACTATACCCCATAACAAATTTATCCAAACAAAATTTCATAAAGATATATGAGTACAAATAAATTTTCTAATCATGCTTAACCATATACAAATAATAAAATTATAAATTTGTGATAAAAATACTTTACAATTTAGAAAGAATACCATAAATTTAAACCTTAATTAAATTTTGAATTGGGTGTCACTTGTATATTTTAGCAAGTGGACTCGGACTTAACAATGACAGTACACCCTACCCCACGTCCAATTACTAAGGACACTGCTTTAATATTCACTCGCCTTTTCATGTAGATGCTCTTAGAAAACTTCTTGGTATAAAGTAAAATTTCCCTTGTCTTAATTGTGAGTCTTTGACAAAACATTCTTGTGGTCTTGTTGACGTATCCTAAGCTCGAGACTACTCTCATTGAAAATAATCAATGGGCTCTAGCCCATCATCATGGAGAAACCCAAATGGATATGAGAGAATCACATGTAAATTTAGTGCACCTCAAATTTGAATCTTCCATTTTGATTTGATAAGTCTGATATAATCAGTCCAGTCGAATATAACCAAATAATTATAAAGTTAAACTTATCATCAAATATTAATACAATAAACTCAACTCATATCTGTCCTCAAATGTAAATTAAATTTAAATTTGATAAAATATAAGTATGTATCATTTTAATATTTTATGATATTAATTTATAATTTCTAATATAATTTAAATACATATATTAACTTAATTTAAAGTTTAAAAATTGAAGCCCCAAATTTATTTAAATGTTTTAAGGCTGAACTTTTAAACTTGCATTTAATTTAAAAAATTAAACTCGGTTCAACTCAAAAAAATATACATAGGCTTACAATGTTCGACCCAAACTTTTATCAAAACAGTATTTAAAACTTGTAAAGCAATCCATTAAAATAAATATATTTTTTGAACTTGAAAAAGTATTTACCAACGAAATATAGTTCAATAACATAAAACTTATATGAACATATAAAAATATAGGATTAGATACGTAAATAGTATAATTATTTTAAAAAGTAAAGTATTTAAATACAAATAGAATAACATAAGGTTATTCATATTGACATTAAAAAATTTAATGTTATAGCAAATTTAAATTTCACAAGATAATTATCAAACTTTTTTTTTTTTGGAACCGCTATCAAAGCTATATATTAACTAATATTTTTTAAATTTGTACGATTTTTAGAATTATTAAAAATAATAACTTAGTTAAATTAACTTTTATTTTTTATTATTTTATGACTTAAATATAACATATAATATACTTATTAATACTAACATACTACAACCAATAATTACTTTTTCATTTAAAAACCAATTAATATAATTTAAAATTTTATGTTAATTATATTATATATGATTATGATTGATATTTGACCTTCATAATTTCGTAAGAATGCTACTCTCGAATGACAACCACATGAAAAATATGTATTGTTAAAGATATTGCTGAAAGTACCAATAAGATAAAAACTAGCAAAGAAAAAAAAAAAAAAAAAGGCAAATCGTTCACATGCAAAAGGCTAAAAAAAGTCGTTAAAACATTGACAAAAAAGCTCAATGGATCAAAATTTGGGAGAAGAAAAATAATAATATCTTGTGCAGGTACAGTTAAACATAAATACTTATTAAAAAATAAAAAATTTAAATAACTTAAAATATTATAAAAAAACACAATTTTAATTATTACATAATATATGATCTTCAATACAATAAACTAATTGAAAAGAAAATAACAAACACAGGTTGGTAAAGATTTGAACTTTTATTGCAAAGGTTAATGCATAATTAATCTAAAAATAGAAATTTTATAATATTAGTTAAAATTAAAAATAAGCATTTCTTTTTTGGATTAAAAAGATTAGTAAATTTGAATGTTAAAAATATTAACATCAAATAATGTAACAAAATAAATAAATTATAACTATTTATTTTTTATCGGGTTATTTTTCAAGAGAATAAAAATAACTAATATCATTAAAAAAAAAAAGGATGGAATATTTTAATTTTAACATAATTCTTTTTTCTTTTATCTTTTTTTTTTTTCAAATTAAATCAAATTTTATACATTTTAGGTTAATAATTGATCCTACTTTAACTCTAACTCAATTTAATTATTTTTTAGATTATTTAAATTAATATAAAATTAATCAAAATTTAATTTAATTCGATTCAACTAATTGTTCTACAAGTTGTCACTCCTATCTTCAGTTCATAGCAATCATCCAATATGCAACATCTTTGTTCAACACGTCCCTTTCAGTATGTCAACAAAATCTCAAATGTAGAAGAATTTGATAAATTGTTGCTAAAAATTCAGACATTGTAATGTTTATCTAAATATCATCACTACAAGTTGGCACATGTAACACTATTTAAAAAAATAATAATAACAATAGATAAAACAGCATTATTTGAACTCACACATTTTTTATACTAATAAATAATATATATCATTATATAACAAAAAAATTAATTATATAACACAATATTATTAAGATAATATTACATTATAATCACTTTACTTTAATAAATTGAATACATTAATTATTTTTTTAAAATTAGTACACTTAAATTAGTCATTTTAATGTTGTATTTTTAGATACTTTAGTTATTTTTTATTAATTTTAATTTTTTTTGAATTATTTTTTGTTCGAGAAAAATTTAATTATGATCAAATTAAATCAAGTGTGGGTAGATGTTCGAAAAAAAAAGTCTAAAAAAGTTGAAAAATAAGCGAAAAATAAAGAGAGTAAAACAGCTATAATTGGCTTAAAATGAATAAAAGGTCAACAAATTTAATAAAAAGGTAATAAAAGTGCACAAATTTTTTTTAAAAAATAATTAATGTATTTAATATATAAAAATAAAATGATCGCAGTGAGCTCAAGAGCTTACGTATCTAAGATAAAAAAAAAAAAAAAAAAAAAAAGTCCATCAGTTAATAAGAGTTGATTAACATAATTTTTTTCAAATATAAATAATAAATTAAAATTATATAAATAAATAAATAAATAAAGATGTAAAAGTTAAAACAAAAAAAAAAAAACAACAACAACAACAACAACAACGTATGTTTTTATGTTTTTTTATAAAAAAAATAAATATTTTCGTAAAAAAAAATATATTTTTTTGTGCAAAAGATATATATTATTTTACATTGTAAATTTTTTTTTATTTAATAGAATTAAAAATAAAATTTTATGTATAAAAATAAATTATATCATATAATTAAATTATAATTTTATAGGTCTAATTATACTACTCTATTAAATTTTGCTTATCATTTAAATACATCACAAACTTTATGATATATAAATTTTTCAAATGATTTTGGTATCATCTCAACATAAAATTTAAAAAATAATATAATATTTTAAGCTAATAAAATATAAGATTAATAAAATTATTTTTTTAAAAAATTAAATATTTAATATTTGATAGTAAAAACAATCAATATAATAAATAAAAAATGTAATTATTTTATGATTATGAATAATAAATAATACATCTTTATTATCTAAAAATCGTAAGACCATATAAAATTGAGAAATGCTTTATATAGCTTAGTTGATAGGCAATTCTGTGCTTATGTGCCCCAATTATATTGGAATAGTATTATATTTATATATATCAGTTATTAATATTACTTAAAATTAAATATGTGAAATAAAAAAAATAATTATAAAATTTTTTATTAATATAAATTAATTACATTATATAATATAGAATGATATATTTATTAAATTATGATAAGAATATTTTTAATTATTTTATTTTATCTTAATTTCTTTTTATTTTTTTAATACTAATTAATTATGTGAAGACATAGCGAGACTTGCTATTTTATAATATTTTTTACATTACGACATAAGATTTAATTATTAAAAAAAAATATTTTAAAACAAATTTGTCATATAATACAAATATTTTATAAAAAAATAACTTATTTTTATTAAAATTTGATGTATATTATAATTTATATGTCATAATTTAATTGATATTTTTAATAAAGAGTTTCATAATTATTTATTCATCTTACATTTCTAACTTTACAACTAATAAATAATTAACATATGATTTAATATATATTATAATTTAATATATATAATATTACTATTTTTAAAAATTTTATGTCATTTTTTTTTATGGGTAAATGGCATAAGTAGTCTCATAATTTTGTCCAAATGAACAATTTAATTTCATAATTTTTAATTAGAGTAATTTAAGTCTTATATATTTATAATAAAATATATTTTAGTCTAAAAAAAATAGATTAAATTACATCTTTAATATTAAAAATATAATATTAAAGTATATATTTTATAAAAATATGATATTAAACTATATTAAACTACTCTTTTACTTAAAAATGTGGAACTATCAATATTCTTTTTATCTCTAGACTTAACTATAGATAATCCCAATTTCTTTTCAAAGAATCCAAGACTGCATATTCTCGATTCCGCAAGAAACTGTGGGCTCCCCTACATAAGAGATGCGACACGTCTCAGTCTTTTTAGGTTTTATTTCGTTACACCCTTTTTCGAATTCAAGTGGCCTAACCAACCATAAACAGTACAATGTGGACAGAATGGATTAGGAATCAGCGAGGGGGAGAGAGAGAGAGAGAATTGAGTGGCTCTTAAAGAAAGCCAAAAGCCACATCAAATCATACGCGACCAGACCCTGCGTGTCCACACTCATCAGATTCTTTCCGCCTTAAGAGTCCAAATTTTCTGTTTTATATTAATTTATGTAACATTAATATATATATATATATATATATATATATATATATATATATAAAATGATAAAATAGGAAAAAAAATCTCTTAAAAAATAATTTTTTTTATATTTATTAATGACACATAAAAATGATACCGAATTCCTCTCTTACAATCATAGGTATATTCCGATGAAAGAGAAGAATAAGTAAAACTAAAATAATAATAAATAAAAAAAGTAGAATTTTGAAGAAAGAGTCATTGATCTTATCTGAAGAAATAAAATGAATAGAGAGAGAGGGAGTTGAGGGTTGGTTGTCTGGCTGATGATGTCACGAGCCAGCGTATAGAAAGAGATAAAGAGAATCAAAAATACTACCCTCGAATATTCAACCCCCCAACCTCTCCATGGCCCACTCTGTCTCTTTTTTCTATAAGAAAGTAGATATTTTATTTATTCATTCATTTATTTTTTATTTTATTTTATTTTATTTATTTTTTTGGAGATTCGTTTTTGTACGCGACGCCGCGACCTCGGTATCTATTCCCCTCTTCATTAGTTTGTACAATGGTAATGGCATATAAATTCTACCCTTTTTTTTATTCAAATTTTATATTACATTAATTTTAAAATAATAATATTATCATAATTATTTTTATAATTAAAATTTATAATTATATTTTTATAATTAATTTTACATTAATATTAATTTTAAGGTAATAATATTATCACAATTATTTTTATTATTATTACAACAAAAATATATAAATTTAACATTATACTCTTATAATTAATTACGCATTAATATCATTTATATTAATGAAGTTGTTATTAAAAAATAATTATATCTATAATAATTTTAATTATGACAATATCTTAATTTTAATTTTAATAACTTCTATAAATACAAATCTACTAATAATTTATACTGATAGAGAAAATAAAAATAAATATTTTTTATTTTTTTTTTAAATTATAATTTATCTAAAATTTATATATAATTTTTTTCAAATCTCATAAAATACAATGCATCAATCCCAAGTATTACAGTGAATATAATACTAACACATACTCCAAATACATTTGAGATATGTATCGTTACTCAAATCAAAATTCACTTGGAAAAACAATATCGACCTCTCCCTAGAGTCATCACTTTTTTAATAAAAATAAATTAAAGGGAAGAATAAAATAAAATGAAAAAGAATTTGTTGGGTATTGCTTGGTCTCCAAGATTATTCCTCTTTCTGATCCCGGTTAGATCCCATATTCGTCTAATGAGAAACCTATAAGCTCCATTTCTTCCATTGGTTCGGATCTATCTATGCTTAAACAAACAAAACCTTCCTCCTTATAATCACAGTCTATTTCTCTCTCTCGTTTGATTCACAACGAAATATAGCAAAAACCCAGATTCAAGAAAGTGACGAAGGAAAAGGAAAAAAAGAAAAACAAGTATGGATTTTACTGAAAAAATGCAAGGTAGTTCTGGGTTGGGGCTACCTGAGTTTGTTGAAGCTCTAGAGATAGAAAGGAAAAAGATTCAAGTTTTCCAGAAAGAACTACCATTAAGCTTAGAGCTTGTGACTCAAGGTTCATACTCTGTTCTTCGATTTTTAGCTTGGTTCTTCTTTTCTGGTTTGCTTTTAGGCATTGATTTGTGATGGGTTGTTTAATTTAATTTTCTTGTGTTTTTATTTTTTTATTTTTCAGCTATAGAGAGATGTAATCAACAACTATCTGGGACTACCGTTGAGTATTTACAAGGACATTCTGAGTGCTCTGAACAAACTTCGAGTGAACAACATGTATTTGAGGAATTTATTCCCATGAAAAGAACTTCATCTCCTGATAATGATGAAGAAGGTGAGGAAGAACATTCAGACAAGCCCAAGGAGGAGGAGAACTTTGTGGATAAAAAGAAATCAGACTGGCTTAGATCTGTTCAGCTATGGAATCCAAACCCAGATCCACCTGTCAAAGAGGTATATAATAGAACTTATAAAAGCGTAAAAGAATATTAAAACTTTTTTTGTCGCCTTTTGATGTTAATTTTGAAATGGTTGATGTTTATAGGATATGCCCAGAAAACCGACAGTGGATTTGAAGAAAAATGGTGGTGCTTTTCAGCCTTTCAAAAGAGAAAAAAGTGTTGGAAAGACAAATGGGTCGGTTGTTAAAGCACCTGTTTCAGTTCCGGCGACGAGTTCGTCGGTCGGAACTGTAAGTGAAGGAAATGATGGTAGTGTTAAAAAAGAAGAGAAAGAAAGTCAATCTCAGAGAAAACAGAGAAGAAATTGGTCACAGGAGTTGCATCGGAGATTTTTGAATGCCCTTCAACAATTGGGTGGTTCTCATGGTATGATTTTACTTTTGTATTGTTATTATTATTAATAATAATAATTTTGATTTGATATACTATGAAATTAGAAATTTACAAAAGTGGAATTAGAATTTTATTGAATGTTTAATGAAATGAAACTTTATTGTTTTGTTCAGCTGCTACTCCAAAACAAATTAGAGAGCTAATGAAGGTTGATGGGCTTACAAATGATGAAGTCAAAAGCCATTTGCAGGTATGTTTGTGTTCTTTCTATTAAAAGCTGTGAACAAACTTTTTTTTTTAGAATCATTAGAAGAGATTAATGAAAAAAAAGTTCAATATTTTTTATACTATATATCAACATAAGGCTGTAGTTAAAAATCAGTTCGTGCCTTAAATATATGTGTTTGGAGATTTGGTATAAAAAAAAAATGTTCCAAATTTGCATACATGATTATTTTATAGTACCTGCACATGATCATGTACAACCTAGTTAGTTAGGTATCAAAATCTTGCGATTTTGTGGCCTCAAATCCAGAAAATTTAAGACAATATTGAAATTACGTTCTATACTATATATATATAGTTTTGTCCCATGTTATTATCAATGATTGTGAATCATTTTCAATCTGTTTATACAGAAATACCGTTTGCACACTAGAAGACCAAGTTCAGCTATTCACAACAATAGTAATGCTGCACAAACACCACAATTTGTAGTTGTGGGAGGCTTATGGGTACCTCCACCAGATTATGCAGCAATTTCAACCCCAACAACGATGACAACAGCTCCGGTACAGTCATCAAATGTCTGTCCAGCTACAGAAATTTATGCCCCAGTTGCTGTACAACGACATATGACAACACAAGGAGTGGGACAGATGATCCAAAGACAGCAACAGAAGCAGTCTGAGTCCTCTCACTCAGATGAAAGGGTCAGTCATAGCGAAAGAGGAGTTCACTCCAATTCCCCTGATACTTCATGCTCCACTCACATGACTAGTACTTCTGGCTTTTGATTCTCTTGGTTTGATAATAATAATGTAAAAAAATTTTGTAACAGAATTTAATAGAAATTCCCGTGTATTATCTCTGATTATCCTGTTAACGTGTGTTTCTGTTTGTTGTTTCTGGACTGAAAAATGTAGAGATTGGTGGACATATATGTGGGACAGTGACATGAAGTTTTGATTCAGGACTTTCTGTTGTTCAATTTGTAACATGAACGCATGGTTTCGTATATGAGTTTAAACCTCTTGTACCAACAAATGCCATTATAAGTGTTAGTAGGAACAAATTTTGCATGAGCCAGGGCATCAAGAGAAACGAACATAGCTCGTTTGTAAGGAGGGTGTGTGGGAAATAGAATATTTACGAAAAAGTAATAAAAATAATACTCTAAATATGCATAATAGAATATTTACGAAAAAAGCAATAAAAATAATACTTAAAAAATCTCAGATCTGAAATGGTTCTAAAAACGTTCCATAGGATTTCAAGTTCTGTGATTTAAGGATTTTGAGGAATATTGCTTACCTTTTCTTCAAATTTGCATCTGACTACGAATTTTGTAGCTACTTCTTGATTACTAGTTTTGATTGTCGATTTAAATCTATGATGTATTTGGAAGAATGTGATGTAATTTTGTTCTGTTTTAATGAAATCCTCTATTATTTTATATAATAAAAAAAATTAATCATAAAATAGTACTCTTCATATATAATATATTTTTACTATTAAAAAATTTTAAACTCATTATTTTATATTGAATTACGTTTAATTGGATGTTATTTTTATTAAACTATGACCATTTAAACTCATTCAATGTCGTACAACATTCAATTAAATCTCATTTAATATTATAAATGTACTATTTTTGTTATTATAAATTTTGACTTTTTGGGTATAAATAACTCAATTATTCAACTATTTTTATTTTTAACATTCTCAATGAAAAAATACATGTTTATTTTCTTCTAACATTAAAAAATATTTGTTCATTTAAGTTATAAGAAAAATAAATATATATTTTTTTAGAAAGTTTAAAATTAAAATTTATGTACGAAAGAAATTATACCACACAATTGAACCAAATTTTAGAGTTGTTATTTCTTTTTAATTTTCCAACATTTTTTAATACTCTCAAAGAAAAATTAAAATTAAAAATCTTGACCAGTGAGAAATCTTCCTATTCAAGAAAATAATTAAAGTAATCAGAGTGATATGGAAATCTAATGCAATCCTTTCTGTTAGCATAAGAAGATGCCTTAATCAATATAAAAATTATGATAAGCATGTGGAGTAAAAGTATTATATTATTTAATTTTTTAAATAATAAATAATTATTTAATTTTAAAAAAAATAATTAAGAACAAAATATGTAATTTTAATAATTTTTTAATTAAAATATTATTTTTTAAATTAATATTTTAATATAAAAAATGGTTAAAATAATATAATTTTCTCTTAATTCTATTAAAAATAATATTTTAATTAAAAAAATATTAAAATAATGTATTTTATTCTTAATTATTTTTTTTTTAAATTAAGAGACAAAATTATATTATTTATAATTTAAATAATCAAATAACATAAATAATTTAATTTAAGAGTGCCATGACACTTATCTCAAAAATTAAATATGGTTGCCTGGAGGATAGGAAAAAAGAGAGACAGAATTAGAATACAATAAAATTAACACTTAATTGGATCTAAATAACTTCAGTTTATTTATAAATCAACATATATATATATATATATATATATATATATATATATATATATATATATATATATATATATATATATGTTGTTTTTTCAGAAGGGTTTAAAAGTTAAACCCCAATTACACCATCTAAATATCATTGACTCGTAGAAAATTATACTCATCTTAAATCTTAATGGACCTTAGCTGTATCAGACTTTTTTTTTTTTTTTTTTTGTATCAGACTGTTATAATATAAAAACGTAAGTTCTATTGGGTTGAAAATTAGTTCAATAAACATTAAATATGAATTTATATAAGTTGATAGAGAAGTTGATTGATGAATAAATTCTGATTAGGTTGAGAAAGTTATGCAAATATTACTTTTATTTGGAATCTGCATTAATCTTTCTCAACTTCCCAGCCATGTGGATCACACTTTGTCTCTTCTCTTACCTTCATTTAGATTTTAATATCGAAAAATTCTATATATAATTAGAATTCCATCTCTACTAATATATATATATATATATATATATATATATATATAATTCATTAAAAATTTATAATAATAAAATTAATACCCTAATAACATTGAACATTCGATATTATACGAGTTTAAATTGCCACAATTTAATGTGAAAGGCATTCAAAGAAAAATAATGTAAAAATTATTTTTAAAATTATAAAAATATATGATTTGAATATAATAAGAATTATTTTTGTTATTATAGATTTTAAGGATTATTATTTTTTTCAAAAATATATTATATATATATTTATGAATTTTACTTAATTTAATAATAAAATTTATGTTTTAAAATTAATGCAAAATTAAATGTTAGTGGAATTCGTACTCAGGACAAATTAAAAGTCAATTTTCACAAATTTAGGATATACCCTTTTTATTCCTTGAAATCGTTTTTTTTATTTTTTTATCATTTTTGGAATTCTATAATCTGTTTGCAACTCTAATTTTGGGTTGATACATTCACTTTCACATGCGCGGTAACAAAGTTTTGTTTAAAACTGTGACCTAATAGAAATAAACACATATATTTGCCTGAGTGAGGATACCAGCCAGCCATTATAACCAAAGAATATTATAAGTTTCTAGCTAGCTAGGAGATCACGAACAGTCCTATGTAATAAATTCATTCAGCTGGCGGACGCCTTTTAATTTGATCAATTTGCCACTATTTCTTGTATTATATTTTACGGGAATTTAATGACTTACTCTAGCAATAAGTAGTAAATTTAATTTTATGTAAATTGTTGTGTGACAGCGTTTTAATCTAATAAATTTACATTTTTGTCCTTTTTTATTAATTCAATTCTTCATGTATTCTATATTCGAAAAAATTTTATAAACTCCAATCCAATCACTATCTCCCATCTCTCATCTCCCATCTCCTTCTCTCTTTGCTTTCTCAATTTTCATTATCGCAGATAATTAGTTTCAGTTCTTTTGCATGTTATATAATATATATGATCATTATTCTGACAAATTTAAAGTCAATGATGTACCAAGAGTTTGTCCAAGAAATGTTTAGTTTTTATCTTAAAACTATGAAGAATCGTTCACTGATAGATTGAAAATTGTGTTAATAATTTTTCTATCAGTGATACCATTTTCATTTTCACCAAGGCATTTAAATTTATTTATTTGACAATCTGGAAAAAAAATCATTCTTTTGTAAATCATATGAATACTTCTTAGTGCAGACAGTTGTTCGGTCTTTTACTGTAAATCATATCGGGCATTAACAATTTAGAAGGAATTGATTATACTCTGTTTTTGCTAGGCAAAACAGAGTATACATACAAGTATGTAAACTGTGTTACATACTATATAAACTGTTTACATACTATGTATGTAAATTGTGTTACATACTATGTATGTAAATTGTGTTACATACTCAAATTTTTCATATACTTGTACAGAATCCTTCTACTCCAAAATGCATTTGACTGAAAATTGCAGCTTTTATGTTATTTAGATTAGATTTGATACCTTATGCTATGCTAGTTTGACTTAGATCAAGAACATATGTAATATTTTCTTCCTTGATGACTATTTGAATTTATTTTCTGTATGCATCACCAATTATGACAATCTTAGAGCTTGTGCTTTGACTACTTAGATATTTTTCTATTTTTATATTTTGCAAGTGAGATTATCCATCTAGTATTTGGAACAACATTGATTGTGGTTTAATTTGGTTTCTCAAAACATCATTTTAGTTATCTTAAACTTTGTTGTTGCTTAATTTCTTTAATTAGAGACTTCTTTTTAGTTTGATGTTTTTATGTATATGCTTAACTTTTTTCTTTTTTGTTTCTCATGTGCACTATATTGAAACCATTACTTGTTGTATGTAAATCAGTTTATATAGTATGTTGAGTTTACATACTATGTAAACTGATTTACATACTATATAACACAGTTTACATACTATGTAAACAGTTTACATAGTATGTAAACTCGTTTACATAGTATGTAAACTCGTTTACATACTGTGTAAACCATTACCTGTTGTATGTAAACTCTGTAATAGAGTATGTAACAAGGTTTACATACTATGTACACTCTGTTACATATTATGTAAATGGGTTTACACAGAATTCATGCTATTTGAAGACGTTTCTTCCAGATTTTGGATCATAATTCCTGGAAAAATTGTAGAATTTGATTTTTTTTCTGTTAACAAATCAATCTTTTGTTGCGAGACAGTATCGTGTGAAAATCAATCTTTTTATATGATGATTTTGTATATCACGTAAAAACGGGCGATGGTGAAAGCATAATAGCGCGATAGATCTATTTTTTAATTTATTTGTAGTTGTTTGTTAGACCTAAAGGGTATTAATATAATCTACATAAATTATGAATAACAAAAACGCACAATTTTATTACTAATTTTACTAATTATAAAAATACTAATTTATAATCAAAATTCATATTATTTTTACCGAAAGCTCTTTTACGGGTGTATACTAAATAATTTGGATCCACAGCACACATTAATTATCTAACTGTGCTAAACTATTCTGTGTGTATTTGAACAGGCCACATTTAAAAGAGAAGTTTGGTATTTTATAAATTTCTTACCTTTATAAAAAATATACTCTAGTTCTTTTTCTTTTAAATAGTATGTATTAAGTTTTCCAGCTTTTAAAAATATACATTTAAATTCAATTTTTTTAAAAAAAAAATTCAATTTCTTGACATATGATTCTCATGTGACTTTTAATAGAACAATTTTGAAATTTTAATTTTTTTTTGCTATAAAATTTTAAAAAAAATTAAATTATGAGACAGAAAAAATTAATAAAAAAACTGACCAGTTTTTTTATAAAAAAAATTGCATTTTTTGTTATTTTTTTTAATTAGAAATTGATTTTTTTGAAAAATTATTTTAGGAAAAAAATTGAAATTAAAAAATAACTTCTTTAAAAGGTCACATAAAAATCATGTGCTAAAAAATCGATAATTTTTTTAAAAAAATTAAATTTAAGTGTACATTTTAAAAATTTAAGAGACCTAAGATATACCACTTGAAAAAAAATATACTAAAATATACATTTTAAAAATTAAAGAGACTAATTAAATACTAAATTTATTTAAAAGAATATATGACACCACCTTGACTACCAAAATGGACAACAAATTTGATCAATTAATTTATATATACCTTCTTCTTCTTTCTCTCTTATTTAATCAATTCAGTAGTTTTTGTGATTTTTGTGTGGAAAAAACAATTTGCAACACACATGTTTCATTAATAATTTGTGATTTGTGTAATGATCTAACAATAAAATTTACTCATTTTTTTATGTTATAAATTCAAATCATATCAAAATATCGTTTGATCTTGTATTATAAATGTTCTTTTGTTTTAATTTTCACTAAAAAAAGACGAATAAAAATTACCTAAAATAACTCTTAAAATTTATAACAATAAAAATAATACATTTATCTTGATTTAAGAGTGATATGAATTAGTATTATTGGTGTTATTTTTGTTATTATAAATTTTAAGTGTATTAATTTTGTGATTATTTTTTTCAAAAAAATAACTCTCAAAGAGTATATTTATTAATCTGTAATAAAAATTAATCAGAATATAAATGAATATGAATCAGAATGAAGAGAAATAAGAATATAAATTCATTTCTTTTATTTATATTTACTAAATAACTCTAAAGAATCGTAATAAAATTATTAATTGACTTAAATGTCCTTTTAAAAATAATAATAAAAAATATAAAATAAAACAAAATATTAAAATAAATGATATTTTTGTAATTATATATTGTGAATTTGAAAAGGGAACTAATACTAAGAGAGAAATTGTAGAATTTTTATTCCCTTTTTACCATATTTTTATAAAGTAAACAATAAAAATGAAAATCACTCTTTTTTTTTTTTCATTCCCAATTCTGATTAATAAACCCAATTGAAAATGATTTTATTGTATTTGGTATTATTTGGCCAAATCTGTAGATTTAATTGAAAAAAACTCACGTGCATATGTATCAAATGTGTTCCCTAAGTTCAATTATATATGTTAACTAGTATTCTTAGTATAAGTCACAATGATCTTCAAATCTATTAAAACCAAACAAATTAAAGAGGGCTAATCATGAAGTTGAGTTTATTGTCTTGTTGGGCAATAAAAACATAATGAGGACACTATGAGTCCATATATGATTAATTTAATAAAGTGTTTGCTGATTAAAATAATATTATGATATTCTTGTCTTTGCAAAAAAAAATATATATAACAAAAAGTTTATTTTTTTTCTTCATATATATATGGCGGTGGTTTGAGTTGGACAATTCTCAAACGTGGATGCTTTCAGAATCTTAGAAATAAGCCCCAACATAAAATATAATACTTTTGTGTCAACAAATTCAAATGCTTATAGTACAATGCTGTGTTGTTGGAACAAATATTCATTATTTTAATTTTTTTTTCCTGAAGAAGAAAACAAAGTTCGTTGTATAGTTAGTGAGACGTATGAGTCCCATCTTATAACAAGTCAGCCTAAGAATATTCGATTATTCTGGGCAGTTAAGTAATATTTTTAATATAAAAGTTATTCACATATAAAATGTGCAATTTAATTAAGTTATCAAGTAATCATGTGGTAATAATATATTCCACAAGATTTTTTTAACTTATCTTCTATAGCCTACAGCCTTCCATGCAATGAACATAAAGGAAGATTTCATTTTTTTTCTAGGAAAGGAGAATATTCTGATCCTAAAGAATATTACCTTGTCCAAAATTCCATGAAATCTACCGATTTTTTTTTTTTCTTAAATAATAAAAATAATATTTTTAAATTTATAATAACAAAAATAACATCACTTATAATCAAATCATAAATTTATATAATTAAAAAATAATTTTTATATTATTTTTTTTAACGATCATCTAATTAAACTCTGTTCAAATTAAATGACAATAATTTAGGCTTATTTAATGTTGAACGTTCAATGTTAGAAGTTTAATATTATTAGGGTGTTGATTTTATTGTTATAAATTTTAGTAGTGTTATTTTTTATAAAAAAAAAAAAATTTCCTTTTTTTTTTTTTTTTTTTTTTTTTTTCTATTGGAATACTTAAGTTTATATAACCAGAGAAGTGCCCAATATCAAGTTAATGTAGACAAAAATGAGACGAGTAACAAATAAATTATTTGTATTTTAAGTTTTAAAGATAATTATCCGATATACATACATTTTAGCATAAATACTGCACTCTCGTATATAGTCACTAGTTGCCCAATAAAGTCACATACTTTATTTTTGAAATTGATTTATATAAAAAAAAAATATATATATATATATGCAATTGTCACAAATATAAAATTTAACATTATAAAAGTTTTTATAATACAACTTTGATTTTTGGTCGGCTTGAATTCTATGAGTAAAGTATGTACAAATATGTTTAAGGGTATAATTATTTAAAATAAATAAAAGATAAAGATATCACTTGCAGAGGCGGATCTACCGAGGGTTCAAAAGAAGTTTCAACTCAGGCCAATTTTTTAAAAAATTAATTACGTGTATATTTTTAGCATTAAATAAATATTTTATTTATAATAATATATTGTATCTAATTTTTATGTACATATTTTAGTATATATTAACAATATTTAACAAATACGTTAATAAAAATGACATGAATTGTAAATAAAGTGGTTAAATATATATATATATTTCATATATTTGGTAACTATTAGTAAAAAAAATAAAATTAGAGTAATATACTACAAAAAATTCTTCTTAAATATAATAATTCAAATAATGTTTAAATGTTTTTAAACTCAACATTATAAAGTTTATGTTTATTATATTTTATTTCAATCCAAATTTTAACTTTATCTAATATTATATTATTTGATATTTTATTTTAATAATCTTTTAGAATTCATTTGAAATTTTTTTATATAAAAATTTCATTATTTTTGTTATTATTAGTCATTCTTATATTGTTTATAAACATATATTTTTAAATATAGTCTCAAGCTTAAAATTATAAATCATATTTTACTTTTTATATTTTCATATGTTTATTTTAGTTTTAATGTCTATAAATCTTAATGTATTTGATTGAGCTTTTTATTTGCTTAGATTTTTTAGTTAATAAATTTATTTTATTCATGAATGATACTAATATTTATTAAACTGTTATATTTTTGTTTAATTTTTATTATAAGTTAATTATAATGTGTTAATTCTATGTCTCTATTATAATATGACATGAAAAAATTTAATGTTGAATTGAGTATAATTTATTATAATTCATACTAATTTTTTATTCTGTATAAAAAAAAAATTAGCCTCCCCTAATATTTTTTCTGGCTCCGTCCCTGATCACTTGCAAAATTAAATCCTAAAATATAAAAAACTATATATTGAACTAAATTATAATATTTCAAAAATAAAAAATAAAATAATTTTATGATGGAAAATTAGCCACTAAATTAAATGATATAAGTGTCTGTTTTTATTTTAAATAATACATTTAAAAAAATTAATTTGATGTTAAAATAAAAAAATAGCATTTTATTATGAGATTAAATAATAAAAAACTTAAAATGCATGTAAATAACTAAAAAATATATGTATTATTATAATTTTAATATATACTAATTTGAATTTATGTATTTAGTATTATATTAAAAAAATTAAATTTTTTGGTTTATAATATTATATACACATTCAAAAATGAATTTGACTTCTTAAGGTTACTTGTTTTTGTGCCTTTGAAACAACATTACTAATTGTTATGGGACTTTAAAAAAAAATTGCACAAATTTTGCATGAATTATAAATGGTTGAAATTACTTATATAAGTATAATTTGGTTCATATATGAGTTATTATATTGCAAAATATAAAAGATATAACCGCAACTCCATAGTCTAATAAAATTGAATTTATTTATGTGCCTTTCTAACAACATTTGCAATCATCGTGGGACTAAAATTAGAAAGAAAGAAAAAAAATAGTACAATTTTTACATTAATTAAGACATATTTTATAATATCAACATACAAGTTTTTTTAATTGATAAATTCATATATGGAATACGCAAAAATGAGATTGAAACCTGATATGAGTTGTTGTCATTGTAACTAAGTATTATCATTCCCCCATTGTGTTATTTGATTCAGATAATTGAAATGAAAATTTATTTAGTGGTCAATAATTAAAAAGAAGAAAACTCATTTAAGTGTATTTTGATTCATATATGAATCAATATATTATAAAAGATAAAAAAAAATTGTTATAACTCCATAGTCTAGTGGTCCCAATGTGTAATTTTAAGTACTGATATTATCGTTATACATAATTTTTATATTATAAAGTGATATATTTGTATAAGTTGAAGTTTTATTAAAGAGAAAGTTAAGTCTTAATTTAATTTGTCCATTAGTTAGCATATTCCATCAGATAAAGCATACAGCAACAATCCCAAAGTATAATGGTGCCCAATATCCAAATGTATGATTTTTGATATTATCATTATGTACCATTATTTACCTTTTATAATAAAATAGTGTTTTTAAAAATTTACTTTTTAAAAATCCATAATATAAATTTAATTTTTTTTAAAAAAAGGCAATACCATGACAATGACTACATTAAGATGTCAAAAAAAATTATTAGATTAGAACTCCATAGATATATGCTCCAGATTATATCAAAATAATTATTTTTGGATCTGATCAAATTATGATCCACTTACAAGAGTTACAGATCGAATCGAATCGGATCAATTCGAATTGGAACAGATCAATCAGTGAATTGATCCAAAATTAAGTCTTCTTAAAAATATAATTTTAGAACTAAAAAAGTCACATATTCCAAAATACTCCCTAAATTCTTACAACTATTTATTTAGAAAAAATTATAATATCCTTTTATAATTTTAGATAAAATTAATTTAATAATGTTAAATTTTTTATTATATAGTATTATTTTTGTTTTGAATTTATAGATTTTAACATTAATAAAAAAGTTCAATAAAAGTTTAAATATATTCATTATAAAAATTCTTACAAATCTATTATGTTTTCTTATTTTTATTTATCAATTTAAAATATATAAATCACCACATTAAATAATGTATTAAAAAAATAAAAATAAAAATAAATAAAATAATTCAAATCAGATCATAAATATCCATATAATTCATAAATTAACAATTAATATGATCCATATCAAATTAGACCAAATTTTTAAGACAATGGATAATATTGGATCATCACCGGTTTAGATCAAATATATTCCATAACCATCCTTAATCTTCGTCAAATGACAAAAGGAAAGCACAACCATTGCTATATAGATTATAGATATATTTTTTGTTTCACAATTGTCTAGCTGTAATATGTCATCTACATATGTGTCAATAAGACTTACTATTGTACGTAATGCTCATATTTTTTGCAATTGTATAACGATTGCCATAACGAATGCATACTATTAACATAGGCTTACAACGATATGATTTGTATCAATAAATTTTAATTCTTAATAATACATCGATCATCGGTTTCATATTTTTTATGAATATGTCATAAACATTAAAAAAAAAAAAAAAAAGATGACAATCATTTTTCAATATTTTTGACATATATATATATATATATATATATATATATATATATATATATATATATATATATTTGTCACATTCGCAATTTAATCCATTCAGCTTCAATTTGGCCAGTTATTTAATTCCTAAACAAAGTCCACAATGTTCATCATATAATTTGATTCATTATTTAACAAGTAGGGTAGAAAATCTAATCCAAAGACTTTTATATCATCTATAATTTAGTTATTTATCTTTATTATTTTCATCTATAGTCTTATAAGTTTCGTTTATTCAAATTTTTGTTCCCTTAAAATATACACGAAAGTATATGTACAAAGAGCAATACATTTTTTAATTATATTGTCGTATTTTGGTACGTCTTTGGGTTTTTTTAACTCCTTGACGTAGTGGTTAAAAGAAAGTGGCTAGGGACATGGTTTTAATAACAGGAAAATTCTAGTTACATCCCACAAAATCCTCTAAGTACATACCCCTAAAGCCCATATTCCTAATAATTTTAGACATTGGGGTATGTATTTGGAGGCTTTGTAGGATGTAAGTAGAGTTGGTCTTAATAACAACACTAATGGGTTCATTTTCAACTTTGGACACCCAAAAGGCCCATTCTAAAAATGTCTTTATATTAGGTGAATTCTACTTACATTCCTTAAAACTTTAAAGGACATACCTTCAATGTATAAAATTATTAGGAGTATGTGTCTTAAGGATATGTACTTGGAGCTTTTCATAGAATGTGTTTAGAATTACCCTTAGTATTAAGTTATTAACTAACAACTTCAAATATTAAGGCCTTTTGGGAAGGGATTTAATATTGGGGCACACTCTTTGATAACTTTATTTTAGAGAAAAAGAGAATTGGGCTTTTGTTTAAATGGACACTATATTCTTTTGATATCCAAGCATTATAGATGGATCCATGTCTAAATCTTATTAAAAGATAAGTTGCTTTAATCAAGTTAATATCCAGTCACCAAAAATTTGATGAAATTCAACGTTCGTTTATCACTTATTTTTCGACTCTTAAAATTAAATTCAACCATAAATATAAATAAGAGTCTAAATTATACTATTAATTCTTAAAATTTAATTAAATTTACACTTAAATTTTTAAATTTTATAATTTAATACCCAAATTTTTAAAATTTCACTCAAAGATTCTTAAACTTTTAAATCCTACAATTTAGTCTCCAAATTTTTAAAAATTTACAAATAGATCTTAAAATTTTTAATCAAAAACATGTAATTTAGTACCAAAATATGACCTATATGTAAATTTTTAAAATTTTAACTTCTAAATTATAGAATTTAAAAATTTAGGAACTTATGTATGAAATTTTAAAATTTTGAAAAATTGTAGAATTTAAAATTTTGAGGACCTAAATATTAATTTAGTTAAAGTTTGTGTAACGATATGCAAAAATGATAATAATAATAATAATAATAATAATAATAATATTAATTTAAAAAGAGAGTATTTGTATTGGAATATGAGTGATTAGGTTACTTAAAAGATTAGAGTTTATATTCAACAAGGAAACAAAACAAACTAAAAGTCCAAAATAAAAGAAGAGCGTGAAATATTTTTCACGTTAAATATTTTACTTTCTTTCCCTCTTCTCTTTAGTTTCTAGCTCTCTAAGTCTTCAAGCAACCATAGAAACGATTTTAAGGTAAGAATATAGTCCCAAAACTCACAATTTTTTATAGTTTTTATATGTTTTTATTAAGGATTTTAAGGAAAAATAAAAATTCTAAATTTTTATGATATATATCAACATAATCTAATTTTTCTAAATTTTTGATGCTTTTTTTTATGTATTAAAATTAATGGGAAAAAAAGAGGCTAGAATGAAATCTCACAACCCAAAAATTATGAGTCAAGTGTATGTTCCGATAATTTTGAAATAATTAGGTTCAAAATTAGGACTTGTAATTTTTATTGACAAATATAGACATGTTTTCGAGCCTAATGGTTTTTGAATCACTCAAAAATATTTTATTTTCTAATTTTCAGGAATTTTCGAAGTTATATTTAAAAATCTAAAATTCTGCAGTTTTTGTATTAACATCCGAAATAAAAATAGTTTTAAATTCTTTAATCTAGTTATTTTAATCTAAAATTTTAATAACAACTTTAAATATATTTTATTAATTTTTTATGAAAATCTTGAAGCCAAATTATTTTTATAAAATATTCGAGATATTTTTCGATAAAGGGTACTTTAACTAAGAAATTTTCTAACAGATTTCGTAAACTGATTTTTAAGTATGTTTTGGATATGATTTTTGTATCATTTGAATCTGAAAATTTTCATACAAGTAGATACATGTGTCTAGTTTGACTCCAAAATTTTTTACGAAAAAACTAATTTTTTGTGTTCAGTAATAAATCATGTATTAAGACATGTTCAAATTAGCTTAAATTTTTATGTTATAATAAGTGTCCTATATTTTTCTTGGGATAATCTTTTAAGTATAAATGAAATTTTAGAACATAAATTATTTTTCAAAAATATTATAATTTATAGAAACACACAAAGAATATGATTTAAAAACAAATAAAAGAAAAATAGATAGTTATATCTATATAGTTAAAATTATAAGTTGATTCTTTTATTTTTAAAAATTATAAGATAATATTGGCTGTGCTTAGATCATATAGTATTGTCAAATTTAGCAGCATATTTGAGGTAAGTAAACTAACCCTACTTGTAATATTAAGTTTGTTTGTTTGTTTTATGTGTGAATATTTTCATGGTTGTTCTCATTTATATGTTTTGTTTTGTGACCGTTATGGTTAAATAGATGTTGTGGTATCATTTTCGTATGTATATATGGTTTGTGTTTGCATAATTGATTATTGATTATTTAGTATTGGTATAAGCATGTTCATATGCATGACATTCAAAAAAAATTACATTAAAATCTTATGTTTTAAATTATGCTTTCGACTTTAAAATCAAACAGATTTTTGAAAGTGGTTTTGATAGAATGTTTTTGACCATCGTTATGATTGGACTCTGATTACAAGCATAATGTATTTGTTTTGAGCCGTGCGAGGAAGGTATCCTTGAGTACCCAAGGGCATTTGGTTTCTTACTATATGATTTGGACGTATTTTTACATGTGAAAATTTGTTATGAAATTCTAGCTTCGACCCTACGATTTTTATGACTCACTTGCACTTATCCTTCATGCATGCTAATTATCGATGAGTGATTTATTATTTTGGTCGCCGACGGGTGACATATTGTATACGTTGCCAATGGGTGACATTTTTTATTGGTTCCACCGTTCATACGATAGAGTTCATGGTATTTTATAAAATATAGTTTTAAAAAAATTTGTTATGAGTCGTGACATATTGAGAAAGATCGTTTTTGAATGTTTTGTTATGAGTAACGATTTACTAAGAAAGATAAATTTTTGTATATTTTATTTTGGGTAACGACATTATTTGAAATATGGTCTTCAAAGATTATTGTTTAAGTAGTGATTATGTATTTTATCGACTTTCAAATTGAAAACAAAAGCATTGGCATGTTATTTATCTTAAATAAATTGTTTGTTATATGTGATTGCCTAATATTCCTTGTATAATGAGTTTACTTACTGAATAGTTTCACTCATCCAAGTTTTATTTACCATTTTTTAAGAAACTCTATGAAAAGGATTTGGTAGCATTATTGAAAATTGTTGGTCCTCTAGGTTAGTTTTGGTTTAGCATGCTAGGTTTAAGAAATTTTGTTGCTAAATTATATAATTATTAAGTTTTATAAATATTAAGCTTAAAGATATTAATATTTTAAATTGAGGATATTTACATTGGTAGACTATTTGAGAATTTTATTCCACATTGATAACTTTAATTTGGTTTATTTACGTATAAAAAATTCTAGGATGTTACAGTTTGAGAATTAATAAAATAGTTTAGCCTAAATTTAATTAAAAAAATGATAAATATACTTAATTTTATACTCAATTTTGCACTAAAATTAAAATATTTACGATGCGTTCTTTTTGAAGTTATAATTTTTTTTCCAATGTAATATTGACATATGATAATCCAATTATTAAAAGAAGTTAAATAAAATTTTATTATTCTTATCGCACCGATTTAATATATGGAGATGAGTTCATTAATATATTTAAATATATGTGTTTTGAATTTCATTATTATTGAATATATTAGACACTTTGAATGATAAGCAAACTTTTTAAATAATTTTGATAATAAAAATAATTTTTTTATTAAGGAGAGAGAATAAAATATAATAGCATAAAATTGCTTAAAATACATAAATTTTTATAGAACATGACATTCATAAAATGAATGTAATAAGAATAACATGAAAAAAAAAATGAGTAAATTTTATTGTTAGATCATTACACGAATCACAATTATTAATGAAACATGTGTGTTGCAAATTCTTTTTTCATAGATTTTTTCCACACAAAAGTGATTGAATTGATTAAATTAGAGAGAGTGAGAGAAAAAAAGAAGAAGAAGGTATATATAAATTAATTGATCAAATTTGTTGTCCATTTTGTAAATTAATTGATCAAATTTGTTGTCCATTTTGGTAGTCAAGGTGGTGTCGTATATTCTTTTAAATGAATTTCATACTTAATTAATCTCTTAAATTTTTAAAATGTACATATAAGTTTTTTTTTTTTTTAAATTGTCGATTTCTTAGCACATGATTTTCATGTGACCTTTTAAAGGAGTTATTTTTTAATTTCAATTTTTTTTCCTAAAATAATTTTTTTAAAAATCAATTTCTAATTATAAAAAAAATGCAATTTTTTTATAAAAAAATTGTTCAGTTTTTTAATTAATTTTTTTTGTCTCATAATTTAATTTTTTTAAAATTTTATAGAAAAAAAATTAAAATTCCAAAATTATTTCATTTAAAAATCACATGAGAATCATATGTCAAGAAATTATATATATATTTTTTAAATTAAACTTAAATATATATTTTTAAAAATTAAAAAACTTAATACGTACTACTTAAAAAAAAGAATAACTAAAGTATATTTTTTATACGAAATTTATGGAATACCAAACTTATCTTTTAATTGTGTGCTGTGGATACAAATTATTTAGTATACACCCGTAAAATATAATACAAGAAATAGTGGCAAATTGATGAAATTAAAAGACGGCCGCCAGCTGAATGAATTTATTACATAGGACTGTTCGTGATATCCTCACTCAGGCAATATATGTGTTTATTTCTATTAGGTCACAGTTTTATACAACACTTTGTTACCGCGCATGTGAAAGTGAATGTATCAACCCAAAATTAGAGTTGCAATACAGATTATAGAATTCCAAAAATGACAAAAAATTTAAAAAAGGATTTCAAGGAATAAAAAGGGTATATCCTAAATTTGTGAAAATTGACTTTTAATTTGTCCTGAGTACGAATTCCACTAACATTTAATTTTGCATTAATTTTAAAACATAAATTTTATTATTAAATTAAGTAAAATTCATAAATATATATAATATATTTTAAAAAAAATAATAAAAATAGTAATCTTTTAAATTTATAATAATAAAATTAACACCTTAATAATATTGAACGTTCAATATTGTACGGATTTAAATTGCCGCAATTTAATTTAAAAGGCATCTAAAAAAATAATATAAAAATTATTTTTTAAATTATGAAAATATATGATTTGAATATAATAAGAATTATTTTTGTTATTATAAATTTTAAGAATTACTATTTTTATTATTTTTTTCAAAAATATATTATATATATTTAAATCCTACAATCCTATAAAAATATATTATATATATGTTGAAATCTTATGTTTTAAATTATGCTTTCGACTTTAAAATTAAACAAATTTTTTAAAATTGTTTTGATAGAATGTTTTTTACCATCGTTATGATTGGACTCTGATTGAGAGCATATTATATTTGTTTTAAACCGTGTGATGAAAGTATCCTTGGGTACCTCAGGGTATTTAGTTCCTTACTATATGATTTAGACGTATTTTTGCATGGGAGAATTTGTTATGAAATTCTAGCTTCGATCTTACAATTTTTATGATTCACTTGCACTTACCCTTCATGCGTGCTAATCACCGATAAGTGATTTATTATTTTGGTCGCTGATGGGTGACATTTTGTATTGGTTCAACCGTTCATACGATAGAGTTCATGACATTTTATAAAATATAGTTTTGAAAAATTTTGTTATAAGTCGTGACATATTGAGAAAGATTGTTTTGTTATAAGTAACGATCTACTAAGAAAGATAAGTTTTTGTATGTTTTATTTTGGGTAACGATATTATTTGAAATACGGTCTTCAAAGATTATTGTTTAAGTAGTGACTATGCATTTTATCGACTTTCATATTGAAAACAAAAGCATTGGCATATTAATTATCTTAAATAAATTGTTTGTTATATGTGATTACTTAATATTCCTTGTATGGTGAATTTACTTAATGAGTAATTTCACTCACCCAAGTTTTATTTACCATTTTCTAGGAAACTCCATGAGAACGATTTGGCAGCATTATTGAAAATTGTTAGTTCTCTAGGTTAGTTTCGGTTTACATGTTAGGTTTAAGAAATTTTGTTGCTAAATTATATAATTATTAAGTTTTATAAATATTAAGCTTGAGGATATTTACATTGGTAAACTATTTGAGAATTTTATTCCACATTGATAACTTTAATTTGGTTTATTTACGTATAAAAAATTCTGGGATGTTACAATTGGAGAATCAATAAAATAGTTTAACCTAAATTTAATTAAAAGAAATGGTAAATACACTTAATTTTATACTCAAATTTGAACTAAAATTAATATATTTACGATACGTTCTTTTAGAAGTTATAATTTTTTTTCAATGTAATAATGACATATGATAATCCAATTATTAAAAGAAGTTAAATAAAATTGTATTATTCTTATTGCCCCGATTTAATATATTGAGATGAGCTTATTAATGTATTTAAATATATTAGACACTTTGAATGATAAGCAGACTTCTTAAATAATTTTGATAATAAAAATAATTTTTTTATTAGAGAGAGAGAATAAAAGATAATAGCATAAAATTACTTAAAATACATAAATTTTTATAGAACATGACATTCATAAAATAACTCGATGATAGAGTACTATATATTATCGATACATTTAGATAGTGGCAAAGTTAACTTTAAAATACTCGAACAATTATTAATGTCCTTGTAAGATAATAAAATGATATAACAATATAAATTCATAATTTATCTAAAGTTTGTTAATTATATTGGTGCAAAAATGATATAATTATTATTAATAAAAGAAGTTAATACTCTAAAAAAAGATATCAAAAATAATTATAATAGCTATTAACTCTTATAGAATCTCAGATACTTAACATAAAATGATATAATTTTGATTACGTGAATGATAAAATATTAATATATTAATGTTGTACAATAAATTTTATTTTATGTCTCTTGTTAATAAGTAAGAGATGATAAATATTCTTAATATTGTTAAAAATTATTAAATATCGATAAAGAAAAATATTGACTAAATATGTTTAAAATATTATTTTATGCACATATTTACTTACTTATGTACAAAGTGAAATAAATATAATATGAATAATGAAGACGTTCATTATATATTTATAAGGATTAGGGATATGCAAAAAATATGATAATTCAATCAATCTGACTAATTTAATTTGATCTGTTAATTTTTGAACGATTTCAATATTATGATCCGATCGGATCAAATTGGATTAAATTTTTTTCAATACATTAAATTTAAATCAAATGACAGATTTCATCATATATTATATAATCCAATTATATTTGACCAAAAAAATTAAATATATTTACATTTATATATATAACATATTCTTATTGGTCATTTTTATTTTTATTAGAAATCACATCATATATTAACTAAATAAAAAATTTAATTTATTGTTTGAATGGATTGTTAATTTTATTTAAATAAATATTATAATTTATATTGTATTATTTTTATGTATGTTTGAGTCATATTTTAATATTATTACTTAATATTTTTTAGATTTTTTTTAAATATGTTTATGTTATATGAAAATTTAAAATTTTTATTCAAAATTGTTAAAAAAAAGAAAAAAATAAGTTTATTGATTGGATTCAACTGATTCAATCAAAAAAGTTTTCGGATCAGATCAGATTGGATTTAGAATGCGATCAGATCAGATGCGAATTATGATTCTTCAATCTAATCAAAAGGTCAAATCAGATTAAAAGCAGATAAAATCAACAGTTTCGATCCGATATATATCCTTAATAAAGAATAGTTGTTCAAGTGTTTAAAAATGTAAAATATTTTGAAAAAACCTAAATTTATTTTAAAAATTGATGATGCTATGAGATATAAAATATTTATTCTTGTACTTTTAAGATGACTTTAAAAAGTAACTAGTACTCACATAATATTGATTTATATAATTACCGATATGAATAAATTAATAGTATTTGTTGCTTATAAAAATATTTAATTCAAATGGTATTTGTTATTGTAATAATTCACAGACATATACTATTATAACAATGTAAATAACTGCATGAATTATAATAGATAACTAGTGCATTTACATTAATAATAAAATTTAATATTTTTATATGTTACATGAATTTTTTATGGATGCAAAACATGTTTATTTGTTTTATATACTCCTAAAAATATGACAAAAATAAATAATTATATTAAAAAGATATAAACTTGTATTATATTACTTTTTATAGATAAAATATATGCACATTATATATTCAGTTTTATTTAGTTACATGATATGAAAATTATCTCGTATTATTTATAGTAAAATAATTGATGCTTAATATTTTTATTAATATTGATGAATATTATTAGAATATATACAATTGTTAAATCTTACAAAAAATAAAATAATAAGTTTTATTAAAAATTAGATATATGAATTATCATCATTACTATATTTTATAAGTGCAAAGTTTTTAATTAGTTTTGTAACGACTAACAAAATAAGTTACTTTGTAGAACAATATGTACCTTGCAAGTTAGTATTTAAATGTAACAGGTTATCAAAGTAAAAACATTTGGCATACAACTATAAAATATAGAGAAATTGTACTACATATAAAATTAAATGATGATCAAGTAGGTTCACTAGCCATAATTTATTACATTTACTTCAATATTTGATAGATTATGATAGTGATGTTAAAATATGTCAATTAAAAGGACATCTCATGTTAAATGATTGTCATTATTAAGGAGAGCACATTTATATACATGTTGTGATTATTATTGCATGAGGCAACGAGTATTGAAAGCTCACAACAAGCATTGGCAGTTGTTAGTTCTGAAGAAAGAAAAAGGAAAGAAATATGGTTATGGCATCGCCGTTTTGGACATGCTTCATTTGGTTATCTAAAAAAGTTATTCTCCAGTTTATTTTTAGCAGTTGATGTTTTGAGCTTCCACTGCGATGTTTGTGAACTTGCACGAAATCATCGTGCTTCATTTCCATTACAATTGAACAAAAGTCCACTACCTTTTATGATTATTCACTCTGATGTCTAGGGTCCATCAAAAGTTACTACTTTGGGTGGGTCACAGTGGTTTGTAACATTTATTGATGATTGTACAAGGATGATATGACTATACTTGATGAAATCTAAGAGTGAAATTCGTTATTTCAAAGGTTCCATAAAATGATTGAAACTCAATATCATGCAAAGATTGAAGTTCTTTGGAGTGACAATGGTGGAGAATACCTGAGTATTGAGCTTCAACAATTTTTGGAGACACAAGGAATGATTCATCACACAACTTGCTCTTACACACTGCAACAAAATGGGGTGGCAGAGCGTAAGAATCGACACTTGTTGGTTATGGTTCGAGCTTTATTAATTGAAGTCCATATGCCATTATCTTATTGGGGAGAAGCACTCACTTCTACAGCCTATTTAATTAATAGGGTCCCCTTTAGTACCATCAATTTCAAAATACCATTCCAAACCCTAATAGATGCAGTTCTTGCCCCAACTGTCTCAAATTTACCCCCTTGTGTCTTTGGTTGTGTGGTGTTTGTACACCTACACAAACATCAAAGCACAAAACTAACTCATCAAGCATTGTGATATGTTTTTATTGGGTATGCTAGTCATAAAAAATGATATCGATGTTACCATCCCCTATCTTGAAAATTGTTTGTCACAATGGATGTTATCTTTCATGAAGATACAATGTACTTTTCTGAAGCTGAATTTCAGAGGGAGTATCAGAAGGAAATTCAAACTCTTGATTATGATGGAAGTAAAAACCAAAATGTGAGTAACTTAGATGTAAGTGGCATAGCATTGGATTATACTGTTAATGACTCACAAACTGAACTGAATCAAGCAATATATGAATTAGATTCAAGTGGTACAACATTAGATCAAAATGTCAATGAGAACCAAATAATTGAAGAAATAAGTGATGAACATCCCATTGACGAACTGAGTACTTCTCAGCCTGAAATCGAGCCATTGGATAGTATGGCTCCATCTCCTGTCGATATATCACACCAATTATTTACTGAAGTTGTTCTTGAGCCAAACAGAAGACAATTACCCCAACGTAACACAAGAGGTATTCATAAACCCACATATGAACCCGAACTTTCTAGTAAAGTAAAATATCCCATGAGTCACTATGTGTCTAACCATCGTTTGTCAAAATCAAACATGTCATTTGTGAATCAATTATCTGTTGTATCTATTCCTAACAGTGTGTAGAAAGCTTTAGCTGATCCAAAGTGAAAAGCTGCTATGAATGAGGAACTGAGATCCTTACAAACAAACATGACTTGGGAACTTGTTGATCGCCAACCAATAAAGAAAGTTGTTGGATGTCGATGGATTTTTATAGTGAAGTACCAAGTAGATGGTACAATTGAACGTTATAAAGCAAGATTGGTGGCAAAAGGATACACTCAAACATATGAGATTGACTATACAGAGACTTTTGCACCTGTAGTAAAAATAAACGCAGTTCGAGTCATATTATCCCTAGTTGCAAATCTGGATTGACCATTAAATCAGTTCGACGTAAATAATGCTTTTCTACATGGATATTTATCTGAAGAAGTTTACATGGATCTCCCACTAGGAAGTATTGAGTCAGAAATTCATAATGAAAAAGTATGCAGATTAAAGAAATCATTGTATGGATTAAAGCAATCTCTAAGAGCATGGTTTGACAAGTTCACAAAGTCTATGAAAGAATTTGGTTATCAGTAGAGCAATTCAGACCATACTTTATTCCTAAAGAAACAGCATAGTAAGATCACTATACTTATTGTATATGTAGATGATATGATCGTAACAAAAATGATCCTGAAGAAAGAAAAGCTTTTCAAAGTTATTTGTCTAAAGAATTTGAAATGAAAGACCTTGGGTTCTTAAAGTATTTTCTTGGAATCGAGATTTCTTTATCAAAGGATGGAATCTTTTTATCTTAAAGAAAATATGCCTTGGATCTACTATAAGAGACTGGTATGTCAGTGTGTCAACTAATTGATACACCAATAGAAGAATGTTTAAAATTGTGTGTTGAATCCAACCAGGTATCAGTTAACAAAGAAACATACCAAAGACTTGTTGGGAGGTTAATGTACTTATCTCATATTACACCAAATTTGGCTTATGCTTTAAGTATTGTTAGCCAATTTATGCATAATCCTGGAGAACAACATATGAATGCAGTTACTTGCATTTTAAGATATTTAAAGTCTGCTCCTGAAAAAGGAGTATTATTTACCAAAAACACAGACATGAAAGTATAAAAGCATATACTGATGCTGATTGGGCTAGTGATAAGGGTGACAGACAATATACTTCTGGCTACTTCACCTTTGTAGGAGGTAATCTTGTAACATGGAGAAGCAAGAAACAAAATGTTGTAGCTTGCTCAAGTGCAGAAGTTGAATTTAGAGGTTTAGCAAATGTACTTTGTGAGACACTATAGCTAAGACTTCTCTTACAAGATTTGGGTTTGCCTTCTAAACAACCTGTCCAAATATTTTGTGATAATAAAGCAGCATGTGATATTGCACATAATCCAGTTCAACATGACCGTACAAAGCACGTCGAGGTAGACAGATTTTTTATCAAAGAAAAGTTGGGTGGAAATATTGTGGAATTACCAAGGATTCGTTCAGAAAATTAGTTAATTGACATTCTTACCAAAGTAGGCTCAAATTGAGTGTTCTTAAAGTTTTTAGAAAAGTTGGGCATATGAGACATGTATGCACCAACTTGAAGGGGAGTGTCGAGATAAATAGGAAAGTTATAAATGTTTAAGGCAAAATAGGAAAATAAATCAAAACCTAATATGGTAGCAATATCATACTAAATTAGTATCTTTTTTTAGCTTTCTTATTTCTAGTATAAATACATGTATTTTGTATTAATCAAATATCAATAAATACACAAATATTTTGCTCATATCATTTCAACAATTTTTTATCCCGTTAAAATTTTTTAACAATATTTTTACTTATACATATTCTCAATATTTATAACATGTTAATATTTTTTTATTTAATATTCTAATATTTATATTTTTAAATTATTAAATATAATATTAAAAATTTGAAAGGGTCTCGACGTCTCGTCGCTATTACTCGGATCGATCCTATTTTTTATATTTGTCGTGTTTTGTCATGCTTTCAGCAAATTATAAATTTATTAAAATTAACTATAATAAGCCATTATTAACGCACAACACACACAAGAAACGAAAAGAAAAACTAGAAGAAGCCATACGTTAACTGAAAAATGAATACAAAATCAGGGTCAAAATTTTAAACTATTAATAAAAGAGTTTTCCACTCCTAATCTGCATTCTCTTCCCCCATCTCTTCGGGGCATTGGCTTATTTATTTAGGTACTGATTAGTTTTAGTTATTTTCTTTTTTCCTAATCAAAGGTAGTAATTAGTTAAATTTGTGTTTTCAATTTTTACAGATGGCAATTGAAATGAAATATTGATAAAATGACAACTACTATGAATTTGAAGAAGAAAAAAAATTTCTAATAAAAAAGAAGAAGAAGAATATCAATTTAAGATGTGAGACAACCTGTTTCACTAGTTGTTTCACATTCATTTAAGGAAAGAAAATTCTAAATTCCATAATTTGTAAGTTGCAACCGCTAATTTTTACAAGGTAGTTATTTAAATAAAATATTTTATTTTTAAAATAAAATTTAATGTTAAAGCTAATTCAACTAAATATAATGATTAATAAAGATGAGATGTACCTTATAAAATTTGTAGATATAAGTAATATAACAACACATTTTGTAATTAATAATTTGTCTTGTTTTTAACATTGAGTGTTGAATCTTAATTGCTATGGTTATATATATATATATATATTTTTATTAATAATAGTAACAATAAAATTATAAAATGTATTTAATTATAAAGTTAAAAAGTTAAAAAAAATAATAAATGTTATATTTTATAAAATTCATAATAATAAAAATAATAGTAACTTAACATTATTTCTTATTCAAAAACATAACATTATTTTTATTATTATAAATTATAAGGAGTATTATTTTAAATAATTTATACTTTATTATGAGACATTACACTTTATAAAGATGACTAGTTGTGAATAAATTTTAGTTATTATTAATCGTCATTGATGGAACATGAATTGTTATTTATTATCGTTGAATAATTTTTAATTGATATTTACTAATGATTGTTCTTTTGAATTGTTGAATTTAAATCAGTTGATCGAATTTAGAATAAACAAGATCAATGTTGTCAATTTTTTGTTGTTGTTAGTAATTGTGTAAAAAAATCAAATTTTTTATCGGTTGGAATAACTTAATGGAAGAATCTATTAGTAAAATTAGTTAGGAAATTATACATTTACATTATATGTATCATCAAATATACAAACTCAAATTTTTAAAATTTTATATATATTTATTTTAAAAATACAATAATATAATTAAAAATATATTTTATTTTAATTATTTAAAACTATTAAAATAAATAATTTAATTATATTTTTAATTTATAATTAATATTTAATATATATTAAATTTAATTTCAAATTTATATTATTTTAACACAAATTTTATTAATTTAGAATATAAAATGAATAGTTCTAACATATATTTATTTATTATCTAGTGGGTAATTCTACAAGTTTTTTAAAATTTTGATAAAGAATACTCATCTCATCCCCACAAATATTTAGCACGAGGTGTAGATACCAAATACGACCTCACTTCTCTCATTGACAAGAATAAATAAAATATAATATTATTTTTGAAATAAAAAAAAATAATTTTGTATTTTGGTTCTTACTGTTATTTTTATCTAAATTTTAGTAAAGTAATTATTTTAAATTTTGTGAAAAAATTATTATAATTTAATTTAAAATAAATTTAATATAATATTATTTATAATTAAAATTAGAGCTCACGTAATTATAAATTATAACGTCTATCATAACGATGCTAAAATATATTGCAACAATTTTCCAATAAAAGTGAAGAATAAACGACACGACACAACACAACGCAACACAACACGTGTATGTCTCTTTAGGAGAGCCACAATTGACTCAGGAGCTTTACTGGTGGAAATGCCCAATGCAAGACCGCCAGCAGAAACCACAAGTTTAAAAGCCAATAACCAAATTGCCCTAACTGGAAGGGCAAACGTTGCAGGGCAATGAATCTCCTTCTCCGTTTTCAACCAAAAACGTCTGACTTCCACTGAGAAAATTTCCTATAAATATTCCAATCCTTATCCTTTCCTTCTCAGTTCTCGCCCATTTCCTATTCCCCAGTCAAATTGGCTCTCTCGCATGCATTTATTCCATTGAAGAAGAAGAGCAAAGCTCAGAATTGGATTACCCTTCTGCTAGTTCCTGTTAAGGTTCTCTGTTTATCTCTTACTTTAGGGCTTTTGCAATGGCGGACAAGCAGTTGATTGTGATTGTCGAAGTCACCGCCGCTATGGGACCTTATTGGCGAACCATTCTTTCTGATTACCTTGAGAAGATTATCAGGTTTGTGGTGAAAAGAATCGGTCTTGTTAAATTTGATTCCCTCTGTTTTAATGTTAAATTTTCAGACTATGGGCTACATTTTCCTGTGTTTATTTCTGATTGGATTTTTTGGTTGTTTGACGAGAAATTGGTAAAGATATTTCATTTATGTTTTCTTTTGCATGTTTCTAATGTCTGCTTAATCTGAGTGGTATTTGACTAAAGGAGCTTTAGTTTCGTTTTGCTTATTATTGTTGTTATTTGATGGGTGGTTTGTTTTCATTCTGTGTGTTTTTGTCTCTCTGTTTTACAATGCTTTACTTGACAGAAAGATATTCCGTGTCCTGATTTGAAATTGCTGGAATGTAAAATGAACTTGGATTCATCATATTTCAAAACCCTAATTTTATGTTGTTCAAATTGGCTTCCAGATGATATGAGGTCTGAACTTGAACTTATTAGAGTTTGATAGTTTTGGAGTTGGCTTGGTAGTTTGACCAGGGTCTCAGGCACTTTTCTGTACAGTTCTATGTCAACTTCCATTTTGATGCATAATTAGATATCAGACTTATTAGGATGTTCCATTGATAGCTTAATCATGGCGGATTACAGATTTGTTCTCCTTTAGATTTTTGCTTCAATGTTGCAAATAGGGTTTGGTTTATGTTGCTTTAATGGTCTTTTGATGTTTTGTACATATGAAAAAATTTATTGTGTTTCTATCTGGCTAAAATTAATGGTTTTAAATGAAAAATGCTTATAGGCTTTTATTGGAATTTGGGATAGCTAAATTTGATATATATACTAGTATAAAGATGCCTTTTTCTTTTGCCTCAAATGGTTAATGGATGGATTAAAGCTCAAAATAGCACAGTTACCTAGAGTTTGAGCAGATACTATGTTTCCTCTATCTAGATCAGTCACTAATGTTATAATCAAAAGGCACCTTTTTGTATCACTTTTTACCCTTGAGCAGAATTATTTTTCTTGTGTGGATTTGACTTGCAACTTTTTCTTCTTTGCACAATTGTAAAGTTTCTAAATTTTCATAAGCTTGGCATTCAATTTCCACCATATATCAATTTACTTCACTGGCTTGGTATTCATTTGTTGTCAATTTCCAACCATAATGTGCTTTTCCTAGCAACTCTTGGTGTGAAAGAACCTTATTGTATCAAGACCTCAGTTTTCTAAACCATCATGTTTGTAGGGTAGAGGATGATGACTTCATCTGATTAAATCATGGTTCTGTTGGCTGATAGCGTGATACTTCTATATCATCATGCCCTATAGGGACTTAGTGAGTTACTTCTGCTTGTACTGCTGAACTGTGACTGGAATACTGGGTTGCTGTAGTCAGCCTATCTGATGCAAGCTCAAATTTTACATTTAGTCACCAAAACTGGGACCATGCTGTATCTTTTAGTGGTGCATGTTCTAGGGATGGTAACAAATTGGTATTGCATCTGCGAGAAGCTGTTTTCATGGCATTATTGAGACATATATAGGCAATTGTTAAACGTTGTTAATTTAAAATTGAAGAAAATTGACTCTGAATCAAGTGAATGAAATTCTACCTAGTTGGACTCCACTGGTTAACTTATCTTATGCTTTATTTCTAATCTAAGTTCTCTTAAATGAGCTTTTGAGGATTTGTAAGTTTTGAAGAACAATGCGTGTCTTGAACTTGGAAGTCTATTCTTGGAAAGTTTCTCTTTAGAGTATCTGCAAACTAGGCACTGGATCACTAGTCACCATTAGTTTAGCTTGAATAGAAAATGGTTTATGGAAGATTGGGGTCATTTTCTAAGACTATATTAAAAAAAAAGAAAAAGTTTCGGCAAATATATTTGTTTACAGTTGCTTATGCAGGTTGAAATAATTTGGCAGATAAAGTAACTAATGGAAAAATTCTTCTGGTTTAATGAAATTGTCTATTCTTAATTTATTAATTGCGTTATTGTTGATATGTATTGGAAACAACATTTAAAATTCTTCCAGAATCACATCAGTCTATTGTCTTTTGAATGTATCCATTTTTGAAATGAGACTCCTAACTTTGGACTCAAGCAATAATCAGTACTCCTTTGATAATTTATCGGCTGTATATAAGTAGGCTATATATAAAGTGTAGAAAGAAAGAGTGGTCAGTCAGTGCAAGGTTGCTCGCTGGCTGATGCTAAACTGGTATATTCTTTTGCCTGAATGGATTGGTAATTATTTATGACAATAATTGGAGATTTTTGAATGTTTAATAAAAGATGAACTTTTATTAAGAGATTCATTGACATTTATTCTTGGCTTTTATGGCCCATAATGAATAAATTATAAAATGCTTATAATTGTAAGGAGTGAACTCCAGAGGTCTTTCAAAAGATCTATGTATCTTGTGCTATTGTAATCCACCTTATGCTTATTATTGCTAACTTAAAGAAGGGTGTCATGGCTCTATTTGTATGATTTTGAGTAGTGCAAGCCATGAAAGTGGCTATCATTCGAAGTCTATCTAGATTCTTTATGTACTACTGATCTATTCTACATAAGAGGTGCAGAGCTTTCTCTTCCATTCTACATTGGCATAATCTATCAACAAAACCATTTGTTGCTATAGAAAATGATGGGAAAGGATATGAACTGTCAGGTTGGCTTACTATGTATTCAAATTGTTTGCAGTAGAAACAAAAATGTCAACTAACATGGCTTAATGCTATTCAAAGAATCTTAAAAAAGAACACTGATTATTTCTATCATATGAATTGAAGCAACAAAATTTGATATTTTTTTTGCGTGGATAATAGCCACAACGTGAACTTATGAGGCCATTTCAATTATTATAAATAAATGTTCTCTGGCTGAGCATTCATGTATATTACTGCGGCTCTATTTTCTTTAATTTCATTTTTTATGGATAATGAGGTTTTTGATTTGATGAGACTATCCTTCTTTCTTTCCAGTTATAATTTATTATGTCATTCGTGCAGGTCTTTCTGCGGCAATGAATTGATTGGACAGGTACACAATATTTAGCCACGACTATACTGGCATATCTATTGTAACACATAAAATTATGTTGTCTGGCTGCGTTTGATGCTAAAACATATAACAATACACACATAAATGCATTTAATATGACATTTTTAGTTACTCAGTTCTCATAATTGCATGTAATCTCTCTAATTGTCTACTGGATGAAGTCATGGTCCAGAAACTTTATAAGATTGGCATGCCACTTTCTATAGTGTAATCTCCTATAGTTCTTAGTAATTCTATCAGTTTCAGATTAATATGTTTCTTGCTATCTCTGTCTGCAAGAGAGATGTAACATGTAACATATTTGTTTCCATGTGATTCATTTATTATTGTATCCATATATTTTTTTGGACTTCATTTTTCTGAGTAATCTTTCATCTTACCAATATTCTTTATGACATTATAGTGGTGTGTTTTTAATCTTCCATGGGCAATGTCATTACAAGTTATTTTGTTACCATATTAAGGCTTATTTGTTCCGGATTTGTAACAAATGTTTCTTCTTTTATGTTCAAGTCGTTACTTACCTCACTTATGTAGCATTGAGGTATACATGTAGTTCATTGTGCCTTCCCTTTTAATGAATTTTGAGTTATTTCGGTTAAAAATGCAGATGGGATTTTTTATGTCCTCCTGTCCATGGATTAAAAATTCTGGATATATGGACCTTATAATATCCAAACATTAAAACAATAATAGGTAATAAAAAAAGTAATTCCTCATTTGTTGTTTCTCATGCACCTCTCACAATGGTTGAAGCAAGTCCTATTATTTTGGCCCTTGAAATCTTTGGAGTTGAGTTTTTCCAAAGTAGGGGAAAATAATGTAGGATCAATTAGGTTTCTTACTACATATTGTTGGTTTAATGTTTGGATATTGTGAGGCCCATAAGTATATTTAGTTTAGCATATATAGGTATAGTTTTTGCTGTAATGCAACTTTAATGAATATTTTGTGATTGATGGTATGCTTTGAGAACACTTTGTTCACTTATTTCCCAACCACGTTAATCTTTATCCTTCTATGCTAATTCTTGCCATCTCCCTTTAGTCTCCTACATCACAACCTTTTCTAGCTAGACCAAATTAGTCCTAACTTTTAATTGGACCAATTTGGCTTACTATCTTTTCTTATCTGACCAACTACGTGATCTACGTTTAGTCCAATTAGAAATCAAATAAATGGAATAAAGCATGTGCACATCATGCCTTTCTCTAATTTAGATAAAATAACCAAACGTTGTAGATAAGTGAAATTGTTGCCTGCTGATATTCTATAATAAGGTTGTTTTAGACCTCCATTAAGATTCAAAAAGTACTCAGTCTGTATCAGAGAATCAGATACCCTAATCCTTCAAAAATCAGGAATTGAAAAGAAACAATCATGGCTCATGGCTCTATGTGCTACTTCCATTTTACTTGCAGGACCTGCACACTCAAACATGTTCCTTGTGATGGTGTTGTTGGCTTACAACGTAGACAATAACTTGTAACCATAAATGGAGGTCCACAATGTTTTTATTGTTTTCTTGTCCATCGAGTACCAACAGTTCACTTCTATACTTTTAGTTTTTTTATTGAAATTAGAGAAGCATGTTAGAAAAGATTAGGGGATAATTCTGTTCAATAAAAAAAGGGTGGGATCAAATTGGGAGACCAGGTACTAATTCTGTTACTGTCTTTGTTGAGGTTTAAATGATAGCATTACTTTTCTTCTTATTTTTAGTGCTCTAGGTTGCTGTCCGTCATTTCCACAATTATGCTCATAATTATTGCTTTTATTATTGTTATTGCTATGATTAATTTATTTTAATTTACAGAAGCCTTCAAATTCCATTGTCGAGTTCGCTCTGGTCACGTTCAGTACTCATGGAAATATTTATGGTATGCATTCCTCTTCTTCGTCTGTTTGCCAATGTTTTCCTGCATCAAAGTAATAATAAATTCACTGGAGGAACAAAATATGGCATTTCTTTAGTCAATCCTTTCTATTTACTAGACGGACTTTTTCAAATGAGACCTTTATAAAATTGAACCATAATTTTAGAATCATAATAGAAATTCTCGATTTTATTTTGCAGCTCTCCTCTCCATTCCTTAGTCTTTTAAGATGAAAAATAGATTTTTCATATTTTGATTTTCTATTAATTTTTAGACTTGTTTTGTCAGTACTTCTCTAAATATTTGAACTTTTTCGTTGAGTGGACTCTAGTAAGTCTCCTTTTTCCTAATCTTGGAGATTTCTTTTAACCACATCTTGATTCATTGATTATTATAGTTTAAAAGCTCATGTTGCAGCTCAATTATAAGTATGCAGGTTTTTCGAGTTTGTTCAGTAATTGGCTAACAAGTTATTGTAATTCTAATATTCTATCATGCTTTACATTTTGCAGGTTGCCTTGTACAAAGGAGTGGCTGGACTAGAGATGTGGATAATTTCTTGGATTGGCTTAATGCCATACCTTTTTCTGGGGGTGGTTTCAACGATGCTGCAATTGCAGAAGGGCTTTCCGAAGCTCTAATGGTATGCTATTAGGTTTGACGTAAATTTCCTGATAGTTCCAGTTTTGATCTAAGATACTCATATAATCCATCGCAAGTTCATCAATTTATGTTCCGTGTTTCTGATTTTATCTTTTAAGAATTGAAACTGGTGCCAACTAATTTTAACAGTTTTTTTTAATTGTTTTGGGCCAATGAATGTTAGAAGTTTTTAAAAAACCAACTCTTACCTTAAGCTATGGGGAAAAGGACCAATAATATTTTTATATATTCATCATTTTCCCACAAGTGTTAGCTTTATGTACCATCAAATCAAACACTTATAATTCAACAATTGGAGTTACTGAACTTTGAACACATTCAGTTCTGATATCATGTTAGAAGTTTGTTGGAAAAGTAACTCTCTCAAAAGCTTAAATTATTAAGAGAATGGCCAATATTGCTTTTATAATTCATTACTTTGCCACAAATATTGACTATATGCACCATGCTGGCTAAATACTTGTAATTCAACAATTGGGGTTATTAGGGTTTGAACGTATAACCTCCAGTTCTGATACTATGTTAGAAGTTGTTGGGAAACCAATTTTCCCAAAAACTTGAGCTAAAATTATTGGAAGAAAGATCAAAAATACTTTTATACATTCATATATATGCATGCCTAAATAAGTTATTGTACTTTAGGTTGTTGAACACCTTCGTCAACTTATAAAGACTCATAGAAGCAGCAACATACATTTACCTTGAGAAGATGACTGACAGGCATGCTACGGAAAATTAATGGTGTCAATATTGCATGGTAGATTATGTGATGGCAATAAGTGGCTTCCTTTCTATGATATATTCCATTATACACATACATTACGTGGATATTATTGTGCTAGTTATTTGTTCACACGATTTTTTTATAAATGAAATCAATTTTAAGAAGTCCAGTAGAGTTATTCTGTGGTTACTTTCCTCTGTGTTCTCGGTTCATATTTTCAGAATAGTAAAATTTTACTTGTGTGTTTTTCTTTTGAATGTTTTCTATACTTTCCTCTGTCTTCTCAGTTCATATTTTCAGAATATTAAAATTTTACTTGTGTCCCCTTCTTTTGAATGTTTTCTATTTAAAAGTTTTATTAGTCAGAAAGAATCCATTGTCCGTATATTTGAATACAAATTGGTTTGTGCAAAGAATGTGTAAGTTACTTTTAATTGTAATAATTTGATCTCTCTTGACAAAGTCGAAGTTTAATATTTTTGCTACTTCTGATTGCAATCATATTCATATCTATGATCTTAAATATAAATTATTTTGATGGATGCTTCAGATGTTCCCTATTCCTCCAAATGTAAATCCAAGTCAACAGAATGTTGATTGCCAAAAGCACTGTATTCTTGTTGCTGCAAATAATCCTTACCCCTTACCGACACCAGTTTATAGACCCCAAATACAAAATTTGGAGCAGAGTGATAACATGGACTCTCAAACAGAAAGCCGTCTTTCTGATGCTGAGACCTTGGCTAAATTTTTTCCTCAGGTATGTTAGTCACGTAGATAATTTGTTGTTATTGAGTGGTTTGTTTTGCCTGAAAGTTGCAAATAAATGATAACATGTCAATGTTTTGCTATGCAGTTGTCAGTTTCTCTGTCAGTCATTTGTCCAAAGCAGCTTCCGAAACTTAGAGCTATATACAACACGGTAATTATAAAAATTTGGAAAAATTTCTTATTGTTTCATTTTATCCACCAAGTTTTGTGAATAAGATCTTGATACTTGCCAGTTTTCTTTTAGTGTGATTTGATTTGTTAGTTACCTTCTGGAAAACGTCAACATAAATAAAATCTTTTAAGATCAATGCATGAATAACTATAAAAGAATTTGTGGCTTTAAGTAAAATGATGCTTACATACATACATGGTGCATTATGGTACACATTAACTTGCCACAATGATATCCAAAACCTTTTATTTTGCTGTGGAAATTTTGTGGAAAATAAAAACACTCCTTGCTACAGCTGACATAGTAATGAATGCTTTACTTTTCCAATGTAGGGAAGGCGCAATCCTCGAGCAGCTGATCCTGCCATTGATCATGCAAAAAACCCTTATTTTCTTGTTCTAATTTCAGATAACTTTTTGGAGGCTCTTGCTGCTCTAAGTCGTAATGGAGTGACAAGTTTGCCTGTAAATCAGGGTCCTGTAAAGATGGACATAGCCCCTGTTACATCGGTTTCTGGGCCGGCTCCAACTTCTATGCCGTCAGGTTGTTCTAAGAATCAATTTGGTTATCCTTTATGATTCAATATGTCAGTGCATCATGTCATTATTGTTATCAACTCATCCTTGCATGTTTGTTTGGTTTCTTTTCTTGTAATTCCTTAAGAAGCATTCATAAATAAGTACATATGTTTGGTGCAGAACAAAATGATGCATCAAACAATATTTGTCGTTTACATAATAGATTTGACTTTTTGATTGGCAAGAATTTTGATTTTTTTTATTGTAGTTTTGTCAAGACATAATTATCTAGTTCTTCAGTGTTAAGTTCTCTTTGCTACAGTATTAGCAATTTTGCATGATAATTAACATACCTATATGGACTAGTTTATTACTCATTTGAAGTGTCCATTTTAGGATATATTTGGGTGCCAGACATGGCTATATTTCTTAACATATGTAATTTTTCATGTATCTAGAGTGTTGAGTACCATACACATACACCCATGTCATATTTGTTCCATTGGACTACAGGTACATCACAAAGAATAAGTAGTTCATGTGACAAAGTAATATACACATTGTGGTAGTTTTCCTCTTTCCTAAAATTTCAAGATTGTCTGAAGGAGAGCAACAATAAGTATTAAATTTTTTTAGATCAAAACATTTTCATCTTAGTATTTGTTTTATTCTTTGTGGCTGGATTTCAATTTTGAGTAAATGACCTCCTAGTGGAACTTTCTAATGTCTGGGGTAGTTAAAATTTTAAGGCAAGCCATTTTATTGACCTTTTAAAAGATGTTGGTTTTTGTCGTTTACTAAAAGCTGAAGCTTGTAGAAAGCTTGCAATTATTAATTTTGATATTCTGTAGTATATTACAACATGATGAATTGGCGGAATATTGCTAATGGTTGCACTTTTTGCATCTACTTGTCCTCTCTGTATGGATGGAAACGGGTCGGTTCAGGTCGGACCCGACCTGAACCATTTTGACTTATAGGTCAATTTGAATTGAATCGTTTCAAGACAAAAGGGTTTGGTTTAGTTATGGCTATATTCATAGGTCAAAAAGTTCGACCCTTTGACCTGTTTGATTTTTTATTTATTTTGCATTTTTTAAATGAAAATAAAATAATATATTTTTATGTAAATTTTTTAACAAACAATACTTTGTAATTCGAACACATGACTTTAAATTAGGGAGAGATGAATCCTACCTTCAGTTAAGAAATAATGGCAATTATTAATTGTATAATTATTTGAAACATTGCTATTTAACCAAAAAATTAAATTAGTTTTCAACTTGTCATTTCTTAAATCTTTTAACTTTTTTTAATTCATAACTACATTAAAATCATGCAAAATATAAATATTTTTTTAAATATGTACTAAATCGTATGATATTATATTTAAATTTACAATTGTGGCATGTTAGAATACATTATCATTTTTTCTTCCACACATAAATTAACTTAAGAATTATCAAAATGATCATAAATAATTGTTAAGAAAATTATTAGTATTTACGTGAATTGTGGAGTACCTTTAATTCCAAAGAGTATAAATTGCTAATTGTTAGAATTTATTAAGTGATTAAGAAAAGAAGAAAAAAAGGTTAATTACAAAGGGTGCTCCAAATCGACCTTGTTTTTGAAACAGATTCGATTTGTACCGAACCTTTTTAAAATAAAATAGAAAATGTTTTGCCCTTCCAACCTGATGTTCCCAACCTAATCTGATCCGAACAGGTCTAGTACCCGTGAATACACGACCCATTGGGTCAAATAATTGCCATCTCTACCTCTGTCCTACCCAAACAAATTTAAAGATAATAAACAATGTATGCTTGAAACTATTTTTCTATTTTAGCTTTAGGAGTTCTAACCTAAGCAAAGTTAATTGAGGACTATGCCCTTGTTCGGAAATTTCAAATGTTTTTTTTTCCATACATATTGAGATTTGAAAGATGTAATGATGATGCTCTTGTTCATTGGTTGAAGCTTAATTTGATGTTGTTCTGTTTTATTATAAAGTTGAGACGAGCGGACTTACTTTTCATTAACTATATTCTTCCATAATTATGCTACTATAAAAAGTTATAAACTCTTCAGCATCCATTTTGTCACTTGGCTCAAGTACCTCAGAAGAAATGTAAATAAAAATAAGGGAAAAGATCTGATGTTTGAAAATTTGTATCCTATAAGTGTTATCTTAAGAGAAGTAAAAGGAAATGTATTTCTTTGTTGGAATTTGATTCTAAAGAAATTTTCTGGAAATTAAAGATTTTTATGCTGGACACTGTACTGGCATATTGGAATGCGATTAATGTTATTTATGGAGCTTGGTCAGAATGTCTTTTGTGGATGAATAAAAAGGAAAGTTATTTTAAATTTGAAGGGCTCAAAGTCAACAAGTATGGATGGATGGATGGGTTTACAATGATCTTGTTTCAATAAATCGGGATATAATCGAGGATAAATTTGTCACATGTTTTTATCTAGTTTTATGTGAATGATATATAATTTTTGCCGTAATGTGATGCTCTTCATTTTCAGTCTGAAGGGGAAAATAATTCTTGTAGGATTAAAGATTTAAGTCAGCTATGCTTAAGTACAAGCTTTTGCAAGATAATTGCTCTTTGACTAGATGGTCAAGTGAGGTTTTGGTGAACACACTTTTCACAAGAAATGTCCCTTTGTTCCAGGAAAACAAATATCATACTCATCGTTGACTGCAAATGATTTTGTGGATTAGTGGAGGAAGCCTTGGGGCTGATCTTTAAGATTAATTTTTGATCATGTAGATTGAGCTTCCATATTTTGTGCGAGGTCTTCAAAGAATTTGGAGGGAGAGAATAGGGTGAATAAGAGGATGCCATAAATTCTGAATTTTATAGTGTTAGCTAATGAAAAAGTAAATTGTTGGTTTGAAGGTTTGGAAGGCCTTATGCAAAGTGATTCTCTTCTTTTTTGGTTAATGTTTTGAGTTGGCTTATAAATAGAACTACTAAGGTAGTCTGCATTGGATTTAAGGGTGCTCTCATTTTTTACTCGCTCATCAAAAGCACAAAGTTGTCGGAGTATTAGCAACTCCGGCAACGGATGACCACCAGAGCATTGACATCTAAGGTTTAGACCGTAGATGCTACTCTTGAATATGTGTTCAAATGAGCTTTATTTTTTAACACATGTTCAATTTTGATTGATTAGAGTTTTCAAAATAGAAAGCAATATGCATGGGTCAAAAGGCAAAAGTGCCCAACCTCTAATGGGGGTGTGTGTAGGGGATTTGATGTAGGAAAAAAGTAAGAGGTGGTTCCTTATTTGCAATTTTCACTCTGTTTCCATTTTCTTTACCTCAATTTGTTTCGGGGCATAGAGGAAATTCATAATCTATTTGTTTCATTGGAAGGCTTGATGGCACTTATGTTCCCAAAATTAATTTGAAGAGATCCATGTTATACATTCATATTAAGAAAAATGCAGTTCTCAGTGAGATTTGGTTGCATTGTTGAAGACTAGTCTTTGTAGTGTCTTTGAAATCCTAGAGCATTAACTTTTTGGGAGCTGGTGCAGTGCAAAATATGGAGAAGACAGGGTGTGGTTTTATGTCTCGCTTTTATGATTTTATTTTTGTTTTGGTGGATCCATCTTTCAAGTGTTAATTCTGTTACTATGCTTCTTCGAACTGGAACTTATTAATGCTTAAGCATCATAATTCGCATTTCGCTCAAATCTCTGAACAATCCCCATTAATGTTATATAAAATAAAAAAGTCCAAGTTTCAGACCTTTTTTATATTTTCAAATTGCTAAATTGGGACAGGATGTTTTACTTAATTGACCAACATCCTCATTATGGTAGGATAGTCATACTTATTGTATTTAATTCTTGCTAATTACTTATTATTTCTCTTTCTTTTGCTAAATTTGACATTATTCTGTTTGATTTTAGTGAATGGATCCATTACGAACCGGCAAACAATTTCTGTTGGAAATAAGCCTCCTGCTACTATTAAAGTTGTAAGATATAAATTTGCTTCTATGGATTTTCTTGCTTTATTCTGTTGGAATAGTGGCTTCTTACTTCCTTACGTGATATCTGTAGCTAGATATTAACTAGTTAAACATTTCTTCAGGAACCAAGCACCGTAAGTTCCATGGTTTCTGGACCATCTTTTTCACATACTTCATCTGTTCCCCATCCTACACCTCAAGGTGTCCCTAGCTTGCCAACCTCATCACCTTCTTCGACTTCTCAAGAAATGATCACAAATAATGACCATGGGTCAGACCTGAAACCTATAGTAGGTGGAGTGTCACAGCCCATGCGTCCTGTGGGTCCCGCTCCAGCCAACGTAAACATTCTAAACAATCTATCTCAAGTACGTCAAGTAATGAACTCTGCAGCCTTGACTGGAGGAACCTCTATGGGTCTTCAACCAATGGCAATGCATGTGCCAAACATGATATCTAGTGGAATGGCATCATCTATGCCGGCTGCTCAAAACATGTTGCCATCTGGTCAGTCGGGTATCACATCAGTAGCTGGGTCTGGGACTCTTCAACAGAACTCCGGTTTAGGTCCATTTTCTTCAGCTACTTCTAATGTATCTGGAAATTCAAGTGTTGGCATGACACAATCAATGAATAATCTCCAAGGAGGTGTCAGTATGGGTCAGTCTGTACCCATGAGCCAGGCAAATCTATCAGGAGGACAAGTGGTTCAAAGTGGTATTGGCATGAACCCAAACATGATGAGTGGCCTTGGTTCATCCGTTACCTCTTCAGGGACTGGCACGATGATTCCTACCCCAGGGATGTCACAACAAGTTCAGTCTGGGTTGCAATCACTTGGTATGAACAACTCAGCAATTAACATTCCACTTTCACAACAGGCCTCTAGTGCAGCACAACAAGCACAATCTAAATACGTGAGAGTCTGGGAGGTAAAATTATTTTATTTTAGGATGTGATTACAGTTGGATGTGTGGTTTTTAAGTCGGCACTATTCACACCTAATCACCATGTGATTATACTTGAAACATTGAATACGTGCAGGGAAATTTATCGGGGCAGAGGCAAGGTTGCCCAGTATTTATTACCAAACTTGAAGTATGTTAATGACCTTACTAAATTATTTATAAATTAGCATGTTTATTTTCATAATATGTTCAATGTTCATGCTTTGTCTCCATTTGGCATTTGGGTCTCCTCTGGTTTATTTACTGGGTCATGCCCTTTTTTATTTTTATTTTAGGACTAAATTGACCAAATTTTTTTAAAACAGACTAAATTATTTTGTTATGCAAGTAACTGAGAACAATTGAACCATTGATCCTTTCTTTTAAGGGCTTTCTTTTCCATCAAAGAAATAAAAAACTTCTAATTGAGTGCCCTTGTTATTTCCTCGTTATCTTCAGTTTCACTAATATATCGAGTATCTTCTGCTTAATGTGCCATATACATTCTGGCCAATCTTCTGCTTTATATTATAATATTTTCCTCTCATGTTACCACTCATGTTTTCTTTTGAAATTTTTTAGGGTTACCGGAATGCTTCAGCTTCTGAGACGTAAGTATAGAAAGTTCTATACCGAATGTTTACAAGAAAAAGAAATATATGTATATACGTGTGCGCTCCTGGGCTAGTTAACCATGGATGGAATTTCTCTTTTAACGAGTATTTCATAACAAAAAAAATTTAAACGCTAAAATATATTTTCATATTATAAGGACTAATTAAACTGAGCTTTTTTTCATTTGAGTAATGAACTTATGAGCTTCTCACTAATTATTGAGTAGAAGATTTATAATCTAAATTTTGTCAGCTTACTTGGAGTCCTTCAATTGTAATATGTTTTCCCATAGAATCTATACCTATCAATCTTGAATATCAATCTGTAATATCAAATGCTAGTATATTATCTTATCCAGATTTTATTCATCTACTTGTTAACTAGTAATTACTAAATTAATGATCTTTATTAATACTACTATACACACGTTTTGAGAAGTATTTCATTTTTCTTTACGGCTGGTCCACTCTATTTTTGTTTATTTGCATCTTCATTTTGTTTGCATTTCAGGCTTGCAGCAAATTGGCCTCCAGTAATGCAAATAGTTAGACTTATATCCCAGGACCACATGAATAACAAGTAAATTCTGCTCTTATAAGAATTTCATCATCTATATTTGTCTGTTTCTATATGGACTCTGATGTTATACTTCTAATTTATTTGACCTTTTCTATTGTATCTTACTTCAGGCAATATGTTGGAAAGGCAGATTTTCTAGTGTTCCGTGCAATGCATCAGCATGGGTTCCTTGGCCAATTGCAGGAGAAGAAGCTTGTAAGTTTGTATGTTCTTTGAAATGTAAATCGTAGTAATCCTGCTGAATCTTTGTACATTATCCCCAAGTAAATAAAATTTGTCATTTAGAAAGTGAATTTTTTTTCCTGGTGGCTGTGTTAATGATCCAAATTTTAACTTGCTAACTGATGGACAATGTGCAAAAACAAGGGGAAAATATACACTATCCTAGCCAAATTAAAAGAGAGAAGCATGAAAGTTCAAGTTCAATTGTAGGATATGATTTGTTAAAACGATAGGGATAACGTAGTAAAGACTTCAAATCTAGGTCAAAGAAAGGAACAACCTTTTCTAGGACTGAAATGCTAATCTATTGTTGAAATTGGAGCTTCCAATTATATGGTATGGCTTCTTCAAAATAGAGCACATGTTTGAACTGTGCTAAGATTGGTGGTGTTGGTCATCATTCCATCTGTATTCAGTAATTCTTCTGGTAGGAAGCTTTTATTCTTAGCTTGACAGTTTTTGGCTTTTCCCTTTTAGTTATTACTACTTACTAGTCTATAAAACATGTCATCTTCCTCATGCATGTCCAATCTAGATCGGGATCATCCAAAAAGCCCAAGATAAATCTCAGTGCCAATTTTGTGAGCATAATATTTAGGGAAAATTTTTACAGTAATTACACTTCAGGTCTGATACTTAAATGCAGTGCAAGTCCTATGCTTGATTGACATCCCTTTTTTATGGGTATTTTGGAAATTAGCTATTTTTATCTATTTCGATTTTTTTCCTAATTTGGTATAACATATCATTTCTAATATTGGATATGTCATATTGTAATCCAGTGTGCAGTCATCCAATTACCATCCCAGACACTATTGCTATCTGTATCCGATAAAGCATACCGCTTGATTGGAATGCTCTTTCCTGGGGTAAGACTACTTTGAACTCTAGTTCTGATTGTATTCCCTCATGGCAAATCAACTATGTGCTCTTACATCCAGTTTTCAAGCTTCCTTCAGTTTAAAAAGCAATCTGCAAATTTTGTCTGATCATATGCAAAGTGCAAACATCCCTTTAATATCAACTTCCATAATGTTGAAGTTGCTTTTGATTCTAAAGCACTCAGAATTTTGTATGTTTCTCGTCAAAAGAACTTTGAATGGAAAGCTTTGAAATAAGATTCTGGATCCTCTGCTTATCAGAAGACAAGAATATTACATTAAGCTGAGCTGAGCTTATTGATTTGTTTTTACTGGGATGCTGAGCATATTGATGAATCAGGATATGGTTGTTTTTAAGCCACAAGTACCGCCTCAGCCACAACAGCCGCAGCAGCAGCAGCAGCAGCAGATGCAGCAGCAACAACACCAGCAGATGCAACAGCAACAGCAACACCAGCAGATGCAACAGCAACAGCAACACCAGCAGATGCAACAGCAACAGCATCCCCAACTGCAGCAGCAGCCGCAGCTTTCACAACTACAACTTCAGCAACAGCCACAACTTCAACAGCAGCAGCTGCAACAGATGCAACAGCAGCCACAACTACAGCAACTTCAGCAGCAGCCACAACTTGTGCAGCAGCAACAAATGGTCGGGGCAGGTATTGGTCAAGCTTATATTCAAGGTAGTGGAAGGTCACAATTAGTTTCACAAGGTCAAGTGTCATCACAAGTGCCGTCCAATATGCCTGGAGGTGGGGGGTTTATGAGCTAAAGAGCTTTGAGTAATCAGAAACATTAAGAGAATATATTTTAAAAAGAATAAAATTATTGGAAAAATATTAAAGAAAAACTTTATCGTTTGTCAGTCATATAGATCTGCCGAGGGCTTATTTATCAGACAAAAGGTACTAGTAACCTTGAGGACTGGCTATGTCCCTCCATGAGATGCTTCTGCAAAGCTTTTGTTTAGAGAGGGAAAAAAAAAAACCAAATAAATGCAGAACTTAATTGGCAATTTAGATGTTACTTATTGTGAACTAAGTATGGTCACATATCATCACTGGATTTAGTCTCAGTGCTTGGATTTAGCAAGGGTTGGTATGCTTTGGTTATTGGAGTTAGCTCCATCAAAGCCGAGTTTCATGCCTTCCCAGCACGAAAAACCCTCATGCCACATGATTGATGGCAATATATCACAAATGATGTGGTCTATAAGACTTTATCAAATGAGAAACTGACATGTCATATTGGGATAGTTTTATGAAGCATAGTAGTGCCCTTTCTTAAATGGAATGATGGTAATATTCCATGGTACCATTAAAATGGTAAGTACAGCCACTAATAAAATAACAAAGCTACAAAACCAACTAATTAACTTTTAACTTGTGAATGAGTCTAGGAGGGTGTTTGTCTTATCTAAGACATTGTACACTAGACATTATTCCCTCTTTGGACTACGAAGCTCTGTCTAAATACACTGTTGCCCTTAAACGAAGAAGTTGACATATATTTGCTGAACCAAGGGACGCTTAGTTCAAAATAATTCTGTAGAATCAACGAATGAATAATTTGGTTGAACCACTGTGTAATATCCCAGATTTTAAAAGTGATTTTGCTAAATGAAATTATATTTTGATATTAAGTTAAGACTAACATTTAATGGAATTCTTACATTTGTGTATATTTTATTTAAAACTAAAAGATAAGAGAAGAAAAAGAAAACCAGTGTTCCTTGTTTAACTAAAATCTACATTTCTAAGAGATAATTAAAAAAAAAAAAAAGAAGATATCTTACTTTGATTATCAATTTGAAATGAACAAGGATACCAAATAAAAGAAGAATTCTTATAAATCGAAAGTCTTCTTTAGTTGGAGGGAAACAAAAATCTAAGAGGGTAGGCGTCGAAGTCACACCTACGCCACCTCTATTAATGTTTTAAATAAAATATTGATTAGATTTATTATATATATATATAATTTTATTTATTTAATTATAATGATTATATTATATTATAATTTTATTTCTTTTTTCTCTTATAAGAGTTTATTTTACATTAATTATATTATAATTGAAACTTACACTTTTACATTTGCAATAATTTTTTTCATGTTCTAGATCATTTTTATTTTGTAATGGTTAATTCTTTTTATAATTTTTATTTTTATTTTTTTAAGCTTGAGCGTCTCAAAATGAGTTTTAATAATGTTGCGTCTCATAATGAGTTTTTTTCATAATTAAATAGTTATTGAATTTTTAGTGCTTTATTTATTAAACAAATTCATGAATATATATTTTAATATTAAACAAAAATAAAAATAAAAGTAAAATATAATATGTGCTAAACATATACATTTTACTAATATATATATATATATATATATATATATATATATATATATAATGGTTCTTACTTTTACATCTCCCTATGTTCTACATCTATCTCGATTGTTTCAAGTCACCAAACTAGCGTTATTATTAAGCTATGAGAAGATTTTGATACATAAAATAGGTAAGTCTTCAAATCTTCTCTCTTACTTTGTGAATTGGGATTAAATTTTCGTAAAGATTATAGTTGAGAATTTAGAAGAGAAATTAGTTGTCCTGTAATCTGGCGTAAATAATTTCATGAATTTTGATATGATTACTTTATAGCAAAATTTAAAGTTTTGGTATCGAAAATCTTGAAGTATTATCAGTTTTGTATCAATAAAAAAGTCCTTACAATAACTCTTCAATCTGAAACTTTTATCGCGATAAACTAGACATATGAACGAATATTGAAATCTAACAATGTCAAACAAAATTTATGAGTTCTTTTAAGTTGATTTTCAAATTTGTCGGTTTCAGAACAGCGAGTCTTTCTCGATATTTTTATGTATTTTCTGATTATCATTTGAACTTGATTATTTTATGCATAAAACTAGACTCTATGATGATTATTTTGGCTTTTGTATCGTGAGAAAGTATGTAGTATTGAAATTTTAATGGCCTCTTAAAGTTTAAATTTTCTAGCTGAATAACGAGTCTAAGATAGTTTTGAAACGAAAAGAAAGTAAATTTTTTTGTTTTAAAGTCAAAACTATGCGAAATTTTTATGAATGAATATATTGTGTGTTGGGTTTATTGCATACAAAATATCGTGTTTGCTGCTAAAATTTCTTTGACAATTTTGACATCCTATTTTGAAACCCATATTTTCCTTTAAAAATAATCTCAAAATCAATTGAAACTTTTTGGAAAAACAAAAATTATAATATGACTTAAAATTCATAACAATAAAAATAATATTTTTAATACTAACTTGTATTCCTCCAAATTTAAGATAATAGTGCTATTTTTATTATTAGAGTTATAAGGGTGTTACTTAGTAATTTTCCAAAAATTTTGGGTTGACTTAAGATGTGTATACTCCAAACACAAGAATCAATTTTGAAAAATAATTTGTAATGGATTTTTATAAAATTCATTGAACATGACAAGTGCTTCATTGTGTGAATTAGATTTGTGTTTTAGATAAAATAAAATGATATTATTGTGGTACTTCAAAGGGGAATTAAGGAGATATATAAACATTTCATATGTGATTAATCTTAAATTATAGAGATTATGATGATAGCTGAGACGATTATAATGATAGATATTAATTAAGAAGAAAGAGAAAGGGGCGTTATGCTAAGCCTAGGTAGCAATATCTTTCTTTCTTTAGGCTTTTGAGGTTGGAGAAATTAAATTATCATTTGATTTTAAATAGGCTAACAATCAATTTGAGTCTCTTCATCTATAAGTTTAAGCTTTATTTTGCTATTATATATAAGTAAACTGATCCTATTTAAAGTATCAAGTATTTATTTGATGTTTGCTGGTGTGAATATATATATTTGTTGCCATGTTGTTGGATGTGAAATAGTATTCTACATATCTTTTATATAAGTATTTTTGTAATAACATAATTGTTTGGCAAATCTATGTGCATGAGATTTAAAGTTTTGATATCGAAAACTCGCGCATGAATTTTTGTTTACAAAAAGCATGCCTTATACCTTTAAAAGCAACCATTAAGTTTTTGAAATTGTTTTAATAAATTGCCTTTGACAATTGTTACGGTTGAAATGTTAAACTATTGAATTTAGTTGTGTTGGAAAGGTGTTCTTGGATATAATAACATTTGAGTTTTTATTATTTGATTTGTACGTATTTTTGCATTTGAAAAATTGTTATTAAATTCTAAATTTGACTTGTGATTTTGTAACGCACTTGCACTTATTTTATGCATGTTAGTCATCAGTGATTTATTATATTAATTACCAATGAGTGACATTTTGTATTGGTCACTAATGAATGATACCTTGTATCCACTCCACCATTCATATAAAATAGTTTATGAAATTTTATAAAAGTTTTAAAAAGTTTTACAATCAAACACAAAGACATAAGAACATTCGATTATATGTTGGTATGAAAGTTTTTAATACAAGGTGATACTCTGTATCGACTCACCATTCATACGAGATAGTTTATGAAATTTTATAAAAGTTTTGTTATCAAACACAAAGACATAAAAACATTAGATTATATGTCGGTACGAAGGTTTTTAATATAAGATAATACTTTGTATTGGCTCCACCATTCATACGAGATAGTTTATGAAAGTTTTGGAAAGTTTTGCAATCAAACACAAAGACATAAGAACATTCGATTATATGTCGGTATGAAAGTTTAAGGTGAAGAAATAAATAATTCGAAGAAACAATCTAACCGAAGAAGAAATGGTTTCTTCGATATATTTTCTTAATTCGTATGAGTTTGTACATTGTTTATATAGGAAAATACTAATTACTATTACAACTACCACAATCAATTTACAGCTGCAAGTCTTCTTTGATAGGCGCCGTCTGCCGTGAATGTTGGTAACTGTCGGTACGTCGGTGCGTACATTGTTGAACGTCGGTGCATTCATTGTTGAATTCAACACTCCCCCTCAAGTTGGTGCATAGATGTCTGTCATGCCCAACTTGACTGAAACTTCTGTGAATACTCGATACGAGACTGCTTTAGTGAGAATATCAGCCAATTGATCTTCTGACTTAATTTTTGGCAATTCCAAAGAATTTTCTTCTATCTTTTCCTTAATAAAGAATCTGTCCACTTCAACATGTTTTGTACGATCATGTTGGACTGGATTATGAGCAATATCACATGCTGCTTTATTGTCACAAAATAATTTAATTGATTCTTTAACAGGATATCCCAAATCATTCAAGAGAGCTTGTAACCACAGAGCTTCACAAAGTCCAAGTGCCATGCCTCTGTATTCAGCCTCTGCGCTTGAACGGGCGACAACATGTTGTTTCTTACTTCTCCATGTTACAAGGTTTCCACCTACAAAAGTGAAGTAGCCTGATGTAGATCGCCTATCATTTATTGATCCAGTCCAGTCAGCATCAGTATATGCTTCTATTCTTTGGAACTCTGTATTTTTTGTGAACAATACTCCTTTTCCAGGAGCAGACTTTAAATACCTCAAAATACGAATAACTGCATTCATATGTTGTTCTCCAGGATTATGCATAAATTGGCTAACAATACTTAAAGCATAGGCAAGATCTGGTCTTGTGTGTGCCAAATACATCAACCTTCCAACAAGCCTTTGGTATCTTTCTTTATTTACTGGAACTTGATCAACCTTGATACATAGCTTTAATCATTCCTCTACTGGTGTATTAGCTGGTTGACATGCTGACATACCAGTTTCTTTTAATAAATCTAAGGCATATTTTCTTTGAGATAAGAAGATTCCTTCTTTTGATCGAGAAACCTCAATCCCAAGAAAATATTTTAAGGAACCAAGGTCTTTCATTTCAAATTCTCTAGAAAAATAACTTTGTAGAGCTTTCCTTTCTTCGTGATCATTCCCTGTTACTATCATATCATCAACATATACAATAAGTACAGTGATCTTACCATGCCTTTTTTTCAGAAATAAAGTATGGTCTGAATTGCTTTGCTTGTAGCCAAATGCCTTCATAGACTTTGTGAACCTGCCAAACCATGCTCTTGGAGATTGTTTTAAACCATACAATGATTTTTTTAATATGCACACCTTTCCATCATGTATTTGTGATTTCTTGATTCCTGGTGGTAGATCCATACAAACTTCTTCAGTTAAATCTCCATGTAGAAAGACATTTTTTACATCAAATTGATATAATGGCCAATCTAGATTTGCAGCTAGAGATACCAAGACTCGAACAGTGTTGATTTTGGCTATAGGTGCAAATGTTTATGTATAGTCGATCCCATATGTCTGAGTGTATCCTTTTGCCACCAATCTTGCTTTATAGCGTTCAATCATACAATCTGCTTGGTACTTTACTGAAAAAATCCATCGACACCCAACAATTTTCTTTGTTGGTGGACGATTGACAAGTTCCCAAGTTCTATTTATTTCTAAGGATCTTAGTTCCTCATTCATAGCTTTTTCCCATTTTGGGTCAGCTAAAGCTTCCTGCACACTGTTAGAAATAGATACAACAGATAATTGATTCACAAATGACATGTTTGATTTTGACAAACGATGTTTAGACACATAGTTATTCATGGGATATTTGACTTTACTAGAAATCTCAGGTTCATACATTGTTTTAGGAATACCTCTGTTAAGACGTGGTGGAAGTATTTTTCTGGTTGGTTCAATAGTTGGAACATCCTCTGCAAACGATTAGTTAGGTATATCAGCAACTTGTGGAGTAGGAAACTTGTACTCACTTAGTGGTAGTAATGAACTTGCTTGATGATCTTGGAGTTGATGAGGGCTTGATTCTATTTCCCTTGAATCTCTTCCATTTTGGGAGTTATTACCATCTGAAGACAAATTATTTGTGTTTTCCTCACATAGAATTTGTCTTTCTTCATTATGTAACAATTTATATGTGAGGGTCTGAATTTCATCATGGTTGTACTCCCCCTGAAATTCAGGCTTAGAAGAAAAATACATTGTATCTTCATGAAAAATAACATCCATGGTGGTAATCATTTGTTTTGTTGGAGGATGATAACAACGGTACCCTTTTTGTTGTGTAGCATATCCCATAAAAACACAACGTATTGCTCGTGGATCCAACTTGCTACGTTGCTGTTTATGTAGGTGTACAAATGCTACACACCCAAAGACATGGGGAGGTAAATTGGGAACTCTTGGTGCAACAATTGCTTTGGTGATGGCTTGTAGTGGTGTTTGGAAGTCAATTGAACTGAAAGGTATCCGATTGATCAAATATGCAGCAGAAGCAAGTGCTTCTCCCCAATAAGATAATAACATATGAGCTTCGATCAATAAGGCACGGACAACCTCCAACAAGTGTCGATTTTTCCTTTCTGCAACTCCATTTTGCTGAGGTGTATCAACACAAGTAGTTTGATGAATAATTCCTTCTGATTGAAGATATTCTTGAAGCTCAGAACTCTTATATTCTCCTCCATTATCACTACGTAAAACTTGAATCTGTGTATTATATTGATTACGAACCATTTTATGAAATTTTCTAAATAATAAGTTTACCTCACTTTTAGACTTCATTAAACAGACCCAAGTCATTCTACTAAAATCATCAATAAATGTAACAAACCAACGTGAGCCACCCAAAGTAGAGACCTTAGAAGAGCCCCATACGTCAGAGTGTATAACCATAAAAAGAAAAAGGACTTTTATTTAAGGTTATAGGAAAAGAAGAACGATGACTTTTTGCTAACTCACAAACATCACACTTTAAAGAAGAAATATCTAAATTCAAAAATAAACTTGGAAATAATTTCTTTAAATATCCAAAAGAAGCATGACCCAATCTCCTATACCATAGCCATATATTTGATGTATCATTTCTTTTAGATCCATTTGCTACCAGTGCATGATTTGTTGAAGCCAAGTCCAAATAATACAAGTTTTCTCGCCTAACACCACGACCAATCGTTTGCTTTGTTTGGATGTCCTTGAACACACAAAAGTCAGGTCAGAAAGTAACAAAACAAGATAAAGCAGTGGTTATTTGAGAAATAGATATAAGGTTATACTCTAAAGAAGGAACAACTAGCACTGAATCTAAATTTAAAGTACTAGTGAGAGATAAAGAACTTTCTCCAATAATTGAGGTTATGGTACCATTGGCAGTGCAAACAGTTTTGTGTGAAGATGGTTTTGAGATTTGTCTAGAATTGAATGTCATATGATCAGTTGCACCTGAATCAATTATCCATGTATTATTAAAAACAGGAGGAAAAGCTTTCTTACCAACATTGTTTGAGGTTGCTACTGATGCTGAGGAGCTTGGAACATGATCCTTCATTGCTTCAACATTGGTGGCAATAGACATCTGTCTTGGATTTTTCTTTCGAGAGTCACGGCTGTGATCCCACCAATTAGGATATCCCACAAGTTCAAAACATCGTTCTTTGGTATGACCCTTTTGATGACAATGGGTACATTTTAATGATGATTTTTCAACAGCCTTTTTGACATTCATTCGTTCTTGCTGATTTGAAAACGAACGGTTTTGAGATATCATGGCGGAAGCGTCAGAGTCTCCAGATTTTTCTTTCAATGATATTCGACGTACTACTTCTCGTCGAATCAAAGAGTAACATTCTTCTAAATTCGGGATGGTTTCTTTTCGCAGAATTTCTCCACGAACCTGCTCAAACTCATCATCTAATCCAGCAAGAAAAATATGTACCCTTAGTCTTTCAACAGACTCTTGATATGATATTAAATCATCAAGATCTTTCATGACCACCTTATCACGATGGTTTAGTTCTTGAAAAATTTCAGTCAACTCTCCATAATATTCAGAAAGTGATTTTCCAGTTTGTCTGGAAGTAAAGGCTTTTTGATTTAAGACAAATACCTGTAATTCATCACATTCCATCATAGAATGCCTTTGCCAAAGCACCCCAAATTTCAAGAGCAATTGGTATGCGTAAGTAACGCTTCATGATTTCTGGACTCATTGAGATAAGTAGCAATCTCTTCACTTTTTGATTTTCTGCATACCATTTGTTATAATTTTCTGATGCTTTTTCGGGTTGCAAACTTTTGTCATGAATATAAGAGAGTTTTTCTCTCTCTGCAATATGCATTTCTATTATTTGAGACCAAACATCATAATTAGTCTCAGTAAGAATAATTCCAGCATTAAAAACACCTTCAGAATAGACAGATTGTACAATAACTGGAGTTGATTTCTCCACAGGTAATGAAATTGTGCCCTCTGTCATGATGTTATGGTACAAAAACTAGAAAAATGGTGTAATAATTTCAAAATTGGAAAGAAAAATGCAAGAACCGGTATAAATAATATGAAACCGATGGTTTTTTAAGAAGAAATGGACTAAATCGAATAAAAAACACAAAATTGGGTACAAAATTGGTTTAAAAACCTTGAAAATTGGACCAAATCGGTTTGAAAAAGACAGAACCGGATAAAAAACCGATTTCAGACCTTTAAAATGGACCGAACCGGTCAAATTTGCAAAAACTGCGAAAAAATCAGGTTCAGACCGAACCGCCGGTCTAACCGGACCGAACCTGGGTGTGAGCCGAACCAGACCAATCCGAGCCGAGCGCAAGCCGAGTTGAGTCGAGCCACGTCAGCTTCTTCAACCTCCAGAAGCGCGTGGTGGCGCATGAAGGCTTGTGGCTGCGAGTGGAAGCGCGTGATGGCGCGTAACTTTTTTCTCTTTTACTCTGGCGGCGCGTGGAGGCGCGTGTGATGGTTTATGAAGAACTTTTTTGAACCAGAATGCTTAGAATTGTGTTTAGAGTAATCTGGTAAAATTAGGTGAGATAAATACGGTTTCAAAAGTGGTATTTTTAATTAATATTTGTGTGGGTATTTGGGTGAGAATTTTTTTATGAGAAAAAATATTTTTCAGAGAAAGAAAACTCAGTTTAGGTTAACAAGGGCTTCAAATTTGTATAGAGCAACGACTTGGCTCTGATACCATGAAGAAATAAATAATTCGAAGAAACAATCTAACCGAAGAAGAAATGGTTTCTCCGATATATTTTCTTAATTCGTATGAGTTTGTACATTGTTTATATAGGAAAATACTAATTACTATTACAACTACCACAATTAATTTACAGCTGCAAGTCTTCTTTGATAGGCGCCGTCTGCCGTGAATGTTGGTAACTGTCGGTGCGTACATTGTTGAACGTCGGTGCGTTCATTGTTGAATTCAACATAAGGTAATACAAATTTAAGGTAATACTTTGTATTGACTCTATTATTCATACGATATAGTTTATGAAATTTTATGAAAGTTTTGCTATCAAATACAAAGATATAAAAATATTTGATTATATGTCGATATGGAAGTTTTTAATATAAGGATAAAAAAAATGTCATAATAACTTTTTGCTAATTTTTTTTTTTCATATTTAAAAATATCGTAATATTATAGGGTGCGTAAAAGTCAAACATTTAAATTAAGCTGAGGGAAAAAATGGCGACAATAAGGATGCCAAGAGAGAGAGGGCATTATCATTGTAAGCGACATGTTTATTATCCATGAGATTAATTTCGTGCTAAGACTAATAATCTATTTATGATGCTAAGTCCTAAAATCTACGGCACATCAGTTGTTGGTACTGTTCTCACGCACTCTCGCACCCAAATGTTACATAAGTGTACGTACTATCAACACATGTTGTACCGAGTCATCTACTTGAAATAACATGTTCGTAATAACTAGCTTTTTCATCTAAAATGAATATCAACACTCTTACTCGCCGACCTAACCTGACCTCAATATAATGTGAGGTTCCTAGCAGCATTCACAGTCACCTTTGGCTGTCAAAACTCCCCACTAACAATATTGAACATAAGAAGCATCTTCCAAGCTTTAATCATTATCTCAGTAACTAATGGTCTAGGCCCCAGCTCTTTATTTATAAAATTGTGATGATTGACTTCAGGATCAATTCATTTCACTAACCAACAAATACTACTCATTATTGGGCAACTTCTATGACACGTGGTATCAAATTTACCAAGAATCGATCTTTGCATTGAAGATAACCAATGAGCCTAATTTCTTTAACCAAAGTGATCAATGAGCCTAATTTCTTTGTGAAAGATCCAACTTTTCTGCTTCATCAACAAGTGTTTAAGAGATATATCTTAAACACTTGTCAACCATTTGGACATGACAGATTATGAAACCAAATTCTCCTTTTCTTATCTTATGTTATATCATTTTCTCTATCTCTCATCTATAGAAAAGTGTATATATATATACACACACGTTTACCCCTTATGTTTTAATTCTCTTTAATTAATTTATTTTTTCTGAGATTCTCTCTTAATTTATCTGATTACAACAGATTCTTTATCTTGGTAAAATCAGTACACTAACGTGTCATTTGCTAACATGGTAAGACATAAATATGGCAAACCAAAACAAGAAAAAGAATATTTGAACACGCTATTAACTAAGGGCGGCACAAATCTTTGGCGCTTGCAAACATTATCTTAACCAAAATCATTCCAATTTAATTTTGTCGAATTTAAAAAATTATTTGATTGATTTGACTTTAAATTTTGAAAAACTAATTAAATATAAGTTGCTTTGATATTTAAATATCAAAAATTAATCAAAATTTTATGTATGTATATGTATATATATACATATATATAATTAAATATCAAAAAATTATTTAATTGATTTGACTTTAAATTTTGAAAAACTAATTAAATATAAGTTGCTTTGATATTTAAATATCAAAAATCAATCAAAATTATGTGTGTGTATATATATATATATATATATTAGATTGTTAATCTTTTCTTTAAAATTGTAATATATAATCTTAGTCATTTACCTTCTTTATCCTTTTTCTTTTTAGTTATTCATGTATGCATTGTATTGAGAGAGATATTTAAATTAGTATATGTGCATAAGTTATCTTGAAAGTTTAAAATCATCTGACTTAAACATTAACAACTATATATATATATATATATATTACATTTAATTTGACAAAAAAAAAAGTTTATACAACTAAATTTATTTTCAAGGAACAAAAATTAATAGCCAAGAAAAATAAACATTTCAAAAACCAATAAAACCAACCCAAATTAGTCCAAATGTTTTGGTTAAGTTACAATTAATTTTACTCTTTTAGGTTTGATTCGATTTTTATTTTTTAAAAACCGATTAAATTAAGTTGATTCGAGTTTTAAATCAAAACAAACCAACTTAACTTTGCACACCCTTACCAAAAACACGAAACTCAATCCAACGGACATAAATTAGGCTTTAGATATAATTAACCATTAATTTTTTTACTTTCATAAAAATATTGGATTCTCTTACCATTGTAATTAAATAAGTTCATAAAAATAATTTTTACAAAGTAAGTGAATTTTGGCCCATGAACACAAAACAAATAAAAGCAACACAAACATGCAGTGCCATCCCTACTACTAAGGATTCATGGTTATTGGCTAAGAATACAAAGAAAAGAGGTAGAAACTCTTAGGAAAAAACTTTATAAATCACTATCTACATTGACATTAAAGGGTTAGCATCTCTTTTAATTTGATTTGAACTGGCACTAAAATATCGAATGGTTTATTAATAATATTTGCCGCATTCACTCTTTTAGCTTCTTGGTGTAAAAAGGCAAAAATATTCTGAAAACAGAATAACCCATAACAAATGATTAGAAGTGGGGATAATTACAAGGCACAAATAAAACTCACTATTCCCTCTAAAAGTCTATATTCTTTCTAACAATTATTAAGTAAATCAACCATTATATAAATGATAACAATGATCACTGAACTCACACACTCAATAAAAAGGTTCATTCTGTCATAACTTGGGAAAATGGTTTCAGCTTCTTCTCCTCCTCTTCATCCTCCAATGGTGAGCTTATCATAACAGTTCAGGCCACTATGCCTAGCTAACTCTCTTTATATATCAAGTTTGTTATTTTAATTTTATGTTCCAATACTTGTAGGACGTTGTTTCAGACTACAAATGGACAGAAGAGAACACATCTCGCCATGCCAAATGGTGGTACTCAACTTTTCATTGTGTCACTGCTATGATTGGTGCTGGTGTGCTCAGCTTGCCTAATGCCGTGGCTTATTTAGGATGGTATATAACCTTAAATATTTTTACTTTCTTAGAGAAATATGAGTTCTGCCTTAAATAGCGCGCATTTTTTAGATTTGGCCGAAAATGTCCCAAAATTGGGTATATCTGTGTACACCCTTACATAGCAACAAAAAAAAAAAATAACATGCAATTTTGAGCCAATACTCATTCAAATTCAAAATACCTGCAATTTTGGGCTACATTTTGTATTGAAGCCTTATAATAGCATGTACAAGTTGTAATTAATCAAATTAGCTCCATAATAGGTTGGCCTCTTACATGCTATAGTAATATATAATACATTTTTTCATTTTCCTCGTAAATATGTGTGTTCTTTTCAGGGGACCAGGCATAATGGTGTTGGGATTATCTTGGTGCTTGACTTTAAACACAATGTGGCAGATGATACAACTCCATGAAAGTGTTCCGAAAACTCGGTTTGATCGATACATAGACCTCGGTCGACATGCCTTTGGGCAGAAATTAGGACCATGGATAGTGTTGCCACAACAATTGATAGTGCAAGTTGGGTGTGACATAGTGTATATGGTCACAGGTGGAAAGTGTTTGAAAAAATTCATGGATATGACTTGTGAGAATTGCACACAACTTAAACAATCTTATTGGATTTTGATATTTGGTTCTATCCATTTATTTCTCTCTCAGCTACCTAATTTCAATGCTGTTGCTGGTGTTTCTTTAGCTGCAGCAATTATGTCATTAAGGTGATTTTTCCATCTTAATTTCCTTTATCAACTTTAATACAATTAATTGCAGTATATAACTATTAGAGGTATACATGGTCTAGTCTGGTCTGATTTTTGAAAAAAAAAAATAATAATCGAACTGAATCGAACCGTTGTATAATAAAATTATTAAAACCGAACGGTCCAATCCAATTTAATTGAAGGTTTTCATATATATATATATATATATATATATATATATATATATATATTTTAATTTTTTCTCCTCCAAATTTATTAAAACTTGAAAATAACATAAAAAAAATCTTCAAATCTAAACTAATTAATTAATATATTCTACAAATATAAATCATATTACATCCTACATAAATCATATAAACATCCGAAAAATAATCATAGAATCAATTACAATATAGAGCTAAATATTTTCGCAAATTTTACAATAAAATACAATAATACATTAATCCATAAATAATGTATTAAAAATAAGTTAGGGAGTTAGGGTTGCATACTTTGATTATGAGAATATATATAATTAATATATATATTTTGGTTTTTTTTAAAGAATAATATATTAAAAATAATTATAAGTGACGGTCAAGTTTAAAAATTTGTATAATAGATTGAATCGTCTTTAAAACGGTTTGAAGAAATAAAAATCAAATCAAACTGTTTGATTTACAAAACTGTTTAATCTAATTTAGTCTAATTTTTTGTTTTTAATTGATTTGGTCCCCTTTTTTAACACCCCTAATAAGTATATACGGCACCCGTTGAAGCAACGCTAATTCAGGTTAAGTTGATTCCTTTGTATTTCACTAGCTAGCTCAGGACCTGTTTGGTACTGTTTTTCTAGTAAATTGTGTCAAAGCATTTTAGTTGGTATTTAAAAATAATTTAGATAAGTATTTTTAAAATTTTCAGAAATAATATTAGTACTTTTGTTAATGTTTTCATGAAGAGCAAGAAATGAGAGGACTGGTCTTGAATATTGTTATTATCTTAAATAATTACCAAAATTCTATCAAAAATCTGTTTTTAAATAAACTAACACCTCACAAAGAATGCTTTTGTTGTGCTTATCTTACAAGTAATTTTAATGAAAGTGCTTTGACATGATTTAAAGAAAAGTACTCAGGTGTTAGTCATAAAATCATTAAAAATTGTTTTAAGTGACAATTTAGTATTTATTTTGAAAGGATGAGATTTTCCATACATATATAACTTCTTTTAAAAATACAAAAAGCATTTCTCAAAATTTTGAAAACATTTTCGTAGTATATGATTGTTTATGCTTCTTAGACCATTTTATAGAAGGGGGAAAAAAATTAGGACCAAGTGAATTTTTTTTTCAAAAGTGCTTTTAGAGTTTAAAAAATACATTTTGTGCTTTCTGACAAAAACACAAATAAGAGCTACTTTTTGAAAGCAGTTTCTTCTAAAATTATTATTTTTTGAACTACTTTTAACATAAGGACAAGTAAATAGACCTTTAGATTGTCAAACATGTTCAAATTAAAATGCTTTGATGATTCATTAGAAAATACTTTCAAACAAAAAGAAAAAAGTGTTTTCGAACAAGTTAGTCCTAAAAAATTATATCAAAAAAACTTTTGATTAAACTACTTGTTTTGTAAGCTACTCTTGAAATTCCACTTGTAAAAGTAGTAGTTTCAAAGTGGCTCTCAAGTTTGACATACCATATCATATAGTGACACTAAACTAATATGTAGCTTTTGAATTGCAGTTATTCAACAATAGCATGGGTAGGTTGCTTGAGTAAAGGTAGGATTGAAAATGTAAGCTATACATATAAAAAGACAAGCCCAGAAGACACAATGTTTCATGCATTTAATGCATTGGGTCAAATCTCTTTTGCATTTGCTGGACACGCAGTGGCACTTGAAATTCAGGCCACAATACCATCAACACAAGAGAAGCCTTCAAAAGTGGCAATGTGGAGAGGTGCTAAAGGAGCCTACTTTGTTAATGCAATTTGTTATTTCCCAGTAGCCATATTTGGGTATTGGGCTTTTGGTCGTGATGTTAGTGATAATGTCTTAATGGACCTCAAGAGACCTCAATGGCTTATTGCCTCTGCTAATTTAATGGTGGTCATTCATGTCATTGGTAGCTACCAGGTAATTAAATTACTCACTTGAAAATTATGTCTAATAATTGTTTGATAAAAATATATTCAGCCCAGTTATATGTTCTCTATTTAGAGATTTGTGAGGTCTGGTTTCGAATCCCTTAAGGGTATTTTGTGAGGTCTGGATATGTATTAACATGTTAGGTACTTACCAATATATATATATATATATTCTTTCACCTTTTTAATTTTATGGTAGGTGAGAACACATGTTCTTTGATTATGTTAAATATGAAAGTTTAATTTGTTTGTATTTTTATAACAGTTTAGTCTTTTTATTTTGAAAAAAATGAATAAATGATCAATTTTTTTCATTTATTTTTATTTTTTATATTTTTCAATTATTATTAGTTATCAATTTCATAGATAATCTTTAAAATTAAATAATAATGATTAAAAAATTGATAAAAATAAAAATGAATTAAAATTTGATTATTAATCCTGTACCGTCACTTTTTCATGAAAAAAGAATGACCTAACTGCTATAAGAAATAATAAAAGGACTAAAGTGTACTAACTTAGGGACTCAAAATGCATTTTGTCTTTTAATTTTAATTAACTTAATTATTATTCTTTTAATTCGCTAATTTAATTATATATATTAATTTGAGCAAGTTTTGGTAATAAATTTGTCTAAAATTGATATGATAAATGACAAAATATTTGCTTAATTAAAAAATTGTAGACGTAAACTTAATTTAAATGAACTAAAAATGTACAAATTAAACAGGTATTTGCGATGCCTGTGTTTGACATGTTGGAGAGGACAATGACGAAAAAACTGAACATTCCACCTGGAATTGCACTTAGACTCATTGCTCGATCAGCTTATGTTGGTAATTATTTATTAATTAATTAGACTTTCAAATTAAATACTTTTCTATATACATGAATTCAGATCGAGTTTTATTCTATCTCATCAATAATGCATGTTAAGTCTTTTGATTAGATCTTAATTGTTATAATTATTATTGTAGCATTGACGTCATTTTTTGGAGTCACCTTCCCTTTCTTCGGAGACCTACTTGGTTTCTTTGGTGGATTTGGGTTTGCTCCCACCGCTTATTTTGTAAGCCCTGGCTATCAACTTATTAAGCTTTTATTATTTTCTTTTGAAAGAGTTTTTTTTATTTATTATTATTTTAAAAAAATAAAATGCTACTTATTTTTGCATATAAATTATGTATATTGTAACACGTGGTAGAATTATTTTAAAAAATTAAAATTCATTTTTTTGATAATTTTGTCACATGTCATAATATAATTTAATTTAGTGTAAATTTATATGTTATTGATATTACTCAAATTTTTTTAATCTCAAATTGTATTTTTCAACTAAAGTAACAGAATATTAACGAATGAGGCAGATGAGCTCACGCCTAATTACAGTCTTAAACTAATAATTAATATTAATTTATTCTATCTTGTCTTTAATTTTCTACAGCTTCCTTGCATTATGTGGTTGCTAATAAAAAAACCAACAAGATTTAGCATCAATTGGTTCGTCAACTGGGTAATATTCAAACTTTTATTAAGAATAGAAGTTAATTATTTTACGTTTTGAGCTGTGTTAATCATTTTAGTAAGTTTTATTTCAATTTTGTAGTCATTTTATTCAAAAATTTCAAATTATTAGTTAATTTCGTCCAAATTTTTTAACTAGATAGCATCAAACATAATATAATGGTATATATCATATTAAAGGATGGATTTCTGGTCAAATTGACTATGAGGAGCCATTTGAAATATAGGCATCTAGCTATCGATTTAAGGACATTAGATAATAGGTACGTTAGGTTTATGGAATTAAAATTGTGAATGGGGTAGAAATAATAATTATTGAAAATATAAAATTAAAAATAAGAATAATATTTCTTAGAGTAAATAAAAATTTTTATCATCAAATTTTTGGAGTTGTTAAAAAAATATCATTAAATTTTAATTTTTTACTTTTATACTATTGAATTTTACAAATATTACAAAAATATTACCGAATTTTTATTTTTTACTTTCATATAATTAAACTTTGTAAATATTAAAAAAATACATTTGAGATACGTGTAACTTGATGTTAACTCCTGTTAACTAATTGATGATATTGTTTTTAACATTTTGTAAAGTTTAATGGTATGAAAGTAACAAAAAAAGTTTGATGGTATTTTTGAAATATTTGTAAAATTTAATGATATTCAAGTAATAAATCAAAATTCAATAATACTTTTTTAATAACCCCAAAAGTTCAGTGGTAGAAAAATTTATTTATTCTATTTACTATTCTTTTGTTCGCTAGTTATTATAAAATAATAAAACATAAATATTATTTAGTGTTTTTAAAATATCGTCTATATCTTAAAAATATATTAAAAAAATTATTAGTAATTGATAACAAATTTTTGTTAAATATATATTAAATTATATTCGAGTAAAAAAATAAATATATATTTTTCTCTTGAAAATATTCCTTACATAAGAGGAATAGTTTTTTTTGCTACAACAAATAGATATATTGTCTGTGACAAATGTCTACAAGGAAAACTCTTAGGAATTAAGAGTGATCGCAATTTTAAAAGGTAAGAGATCAAAATTTATGTCGCCTACTATGTCATTTCTGTAAATCCATTTGATCAAATCATGTGTTCTGGAGTTCATCTCTCTTGGTATCCATCTGATGGAAATCATATTAAAACAATGAAGCTTGTTGTTTATATCCAACAAAATCTGTTTAGTGAGTGGAGAAGTTTGATGCCAATTTTCTTCAAGAAAAGCTTGAATGCCTGTTTGGTTATCTCCTTCTAGATAGACTGATTTATGGAAAATTTTCAATAAGTAATAAAAAGTCGCAGAAAAGGCTAAAGCTTTTGCTTCTTCACTACTACCAGAATTTCGATACCTTACCCATGCATGAATTGTCCTGCCATAACTATCTGTGATTATGAATCCCAAATCAACTTTTCCATTTTGCGAGGCTACATCAAAGTTTACTTTGATGGCATTTAAAAAGAGAGGTTGCTATTTAGGAGGAATTACAACAGCATCTCCAGCTAAAGTCTCACTAGTCATTTGTTTATCCAGAAAAATATTGAACTCCTCTATTCTATTATTTAGCCTAAGAATTAGTTGCTATGGATTTAGAGCTATGTCTTTATGCAATACTTCATTTCGTAACCACCAGATTTGCTCCATCATTATTGTTGAAACAAGATTGAATTTCGCAGGTTGAATATCTTTGGGTAGCCAATTTTTTGGTGGGTTTAAAATGAAACTTATGTAATAAAAGATATCTAGTTTCTCTAGAAAGGCCAAATTGATATTCCATTTCCAATTGAGCTACCATGACTGGAGAATATCACATCTGATGAAAAGATGTTTAGAATCTTCTACCTCTTTATGACATAGTAAGCATAATGGATCTGCTATGTGCATAAAAATTTCAATGTTCTTTTTTGTTCCAAGGCAGTTATTTACAATTTTTCATAAAAAGAGTTTCTGTCTTTCATATATTTTGGCTTTCCAAAGTTTCCTCCAAATTTGAGATTGCGAGATCGGAGGGAGTCTTGAAGAAATTAGAGTCTAATAGCATATTTAATTGAGTATGTCCCTTTGCTTGTTCCATACCATTTGATCTCATCAGGAATATGTGGAGGGCTAATATTTTCAATTAGGAAGCTATGTTTTCTCTGCAAAGGCTTTTTATTTTTCTTTGATCCCAAATCCAGAAATTTTCCCACCTGCAAAGATCAGTGACGTGATCTATATGCTGTAAATTGTTAGCAACATGATTTGGTAATTTTTGTATTGGTAACCCCAAAATCCAAGGGTCAAATTTGAAATTAAAACTGTAATCATTTTTCAAGTTCTAGTAGCTACCTGCCTTTACAAGTTCTCTTGTCCACAAAATACCCTTCCAGATATTATAATCTCCTGTGCATTTTTGGACTTCAAGAAAAGGACGATGTATTAGATATTTTGCTTTAAAAACTTTAACTCAGAGTTTGTCAACTAAGCTGCTTTAGATAGCATCGCCTTATTAAAATCCTCCATTTTTTGAAATCCCAGACCTCCATAAACTTTTGGTAAGCAAATATTATCCAAAGCAAGAAGGGAATAATAATGGGCGGTATTTGTGTTGTTTGACTACCAAAATCTTCTAATTATGGAATCTACAGAAAGGCAAATATTGGTGGGAATTTTGAAAGTACTTATTGAGTATATGGTAAGTTTTATAGAACTGAATTAATTAAAGTCATTTTTTCTGCTTGTGAGAGAAGTTTGGTTTTCCAGTTATCTAATTTTCCTTTTAATTTTTCTAAAATTCTGTTGAATTTTAAAGTCTTTTTTCTGCCAATAAGAAGAGAGTGCCCAAATAAGTAACAGATTCTACAAGTTTGTTACAGATAATTTTTGGCATATCAAGTTTTTCTAAGTATCTCCCATATTTTTTGAGAAGAAAATTGCATATTTTTTAAAGTTTATTTGTTGTCCAGACCAAGACAATGTTACCTTTAAAAAAAATTAGTATATCATCTACATAGAGCAAGTGTGAGATAAAAGGAGTTGCGATTGGCACTTTAATTCCATGTATAGATTGTTGATTTTCTGCTTTGATCAATATTCTAGACAGATATTTTGTGACCATAAGGAATATATAAGGTGAAAGGGAGAATAATTATTCTAACATAATATCAATTCTTCACCTTAAAAGTTCAAAAAAAAAAAAATTAAATAAATAAATTGCATATGTTATTTCTAGTCTATTCTCACCAACCATTAACACACAGTGTAAGCCTATTGTCTTTTATTTGTGTTTAAAAAGTTTTATCCAAGTAATGCACATGAAAAATCATGAGTAAATATGTAATTAAAATTTTAATATAATCTGAATAAAGTCTTTTTAACATGAAAATAAGTTAATTAAATTGACAAAACTTAAAGATAAATACTACCTTAACATTTTAATATTTTATTAAATATTAGTTAAAAATATTTATTTGCACGTGAGTTATTATTTTTTTCAATTTTTTATTAATTTTTATAACATGTTTTTAAATAAAAAAAATAATCATGCTTTTGAGTTATTTAGATTATTTGTAAATACTATTTTTTTTTTTAAATATTAAACTCATGAATAAGATTCCTAGCTTATTTTTAAAAAAAAATAATAATAATAATAAAGCACAAGGTGAGTCATTACTTTGAAATATAAAGACATTTTTTTTATCTAAAATTATTTTAGGTATGCTTTACATTTTTATACATAGTATAGATATAAATATAAATAGATCGATAGATAGATAGAAAGATATAAAAGATAAAACAATTATATTTATGAAAAAATATATATAGGTGAATATTTATACAAATTTATAATTTATGATTTCAGGCTTCCATATTCATTGGAGTGTTCATTATGTTAGCATCTACTATTGGTGGGATGAGGAATATCATAGCTGATGCATCCACTTATAGTTTCTACACTTGATTTGGATCCATTCATCAATATCTAGCTTTTTAGCTTTTCTTTAGATGCATAACGATAATATTAATAATCGTCTTTAATTATATCAAATTTAAGAAACTAATTAATAGTTTAATTTCCCTAGTGATGAAGATTTCAACGGCTCATAAATAACTTGGAGTTACTAAGACATATTTAATTACCTTATACGACTATGTTGTATGTAATCAAATTCCAAGAAATAGAATTAACGAGCTTTATTAGATCTTTATTTGGTTAATTTGCAGCTTTATGAGAATTGATTAAGATAGTGATGAAACCAAATAGTCTTTCTTGTATATGGGCTAGCTGGTTTTTTTATTTTTCTGCCTCTATATGTATACCCTTATAGTTATCAATGTAATTTTAAATATTTGTGTCCAAATAGATATGATAAAATTATAGTAAAATGAGTGTATAAAATATGTTCATTTTAACCCTTCATTTTTTTCTCTCTCTATATATATATATATATATTGTGTAGACTAAATCAGTATTTTCTGTGTTAAGAAGATTTCTAAGTAATCATAAAAATACTACTGAACCCTTTTTCAAAAAAAAAAAAAAAATTGAAAGTGTATTTTATAAATATAGATTGAACTAAATAAAGGGAAAATTACCCTCTCAATTATACAAATTTCACAACATTTTTAATAATTTTCTAATACTACGCAATTCAAAAGGAGGAAATATACTAACTCTATTCAATATTCATTTTTTTTTAAAGAAAATAAAATGCAAGTTTCATTTTTAGCCTCGATAGCCATTCCTCATTTTCCCATTTTTACTTGCTTACAACCAACCAACAGTAGGTCGTCAAGAGTTAGTTGACGTTAATTAATGGTCAAAGCAACATGTAAATATTTAGAAGAATGAGAGAAAATGGACTTTATGTACTTAGAAGTATATAGCATTGCACAAAGAATAACTGCTAAATTTTGTAATTTTTTAGTGAAGAAAGTTTTAAGTAAGGCTGATTTTATCAGCATCCCTCATGGTTCTCCAAATGCATACTCTATGGGTATTTTTTCTTTTTCCAATTTTGTCTTTTATAATATCTATAATTTACTTCCTTATTTAATTATTTTATTTTTAAAGTTTTTGAGTTAAAATTCATTATTTTTGAAAATAATTTTTCCCAAAAATTTTTGTAATTTTATTTTCTTTTATTTTCTGAGTTATTTAATATTCTTAAATATTTTCTATTAATTTTTCTAGAATAAAGTTCATAAATATTTTAAATTCCTTTATAAAAATTTCTTTTGTTTTTATATTTTCTAAGTGTCTTAGTTTTTCTTTTAAGATTTATGTTTGTTCTTGCAACAAAATTATTTTGTTCATTTTTGTTTCTAGGCATGCTAAAAATATTCCTGTAAAATCTTTATTAAATTCTTTATTATTTTATGTATTTCTGATTAGGTTAATTAATTCTTTTAGATTATTAAGCTGTGTTTCTGTAAGCATTTTATTTGTGATATAACCATGTTAATTCTTTATTCCAGTTATAGAGTACTTTATAGATTATTAGTTGTGTTATTTCCTTAGGTAATTCTTTAGTTATTTCCTTAATTTGTAATATTAATTCTATTGTTTCTTCTTTATAATATTTTAAATAATTTATTTTTCTCCTTGAATTTGGTTGGAGATATCTTATTTTGTATATCTTATTTATAGTTTTCTTTTTTAATAACCAGGCTTTGATACCAACTTTTGGCTCAATTTTAAAGCTTGAGTTGTTTATTACTTATCTTCCTATTTGTTCCTTGAATAAATAAAATTCGAAGATTAAATTATCAAATTCTTCTTTATTTACTTGTACAAATTTCTGTATAAAATAATTTCTTAATATTTTTCTTACAGGATGGTCTATTAAAAATAATATACTGGATACATAGTCTGTATAATAGTCTGAAAGGGTGTCAAACCTATTAAAATTTTCTAAACATGTTTCGTAATCATCATTATCACAATATTCTTCTAATAATTTCATATATTTTCCTTCAAAATATTCTATGTTGGTCTTAATTTACTTATTGAGTTTCGGAGTATTCTTGGTCTATCCAACGACTTAGTTCTATTATTTCCTTATTATCTTCTATATCCATTTTTACTAATTCAAGACTTGCTTCTAAGTCTAAGTGTTTCTTATCCTGTTCTTTTATTAAATCATTTTTTTTTCTTATTTGGTGAAGTAATCTATTAATCCTTGTAAATTTTCCATTACTTTAGATCTTCCAGTGCTTTTTTCAAAATTTTCTTTTATAGATGTTTTAAAATAGATAATAGATTGTTTAAGGTATATTACATCTTTTAGTTTTTATTGATTCTCAGAATATTTCCTGCTCTTACTTCTGTAAAGTATAGTTTCAGATTTTCTTTTCATGTTTATTTGTTCATCATTCATAATTTCATACAGCATAAACAAGATTTTAACAATAATAATGGAATTTCAAGGTATACTAGTCTCTACCTGCAGACTAACTTGTTTCTAAATATGGGTCCACCGCGTTCTTCCGCTTCCAAGCTATCTTCCTGTTTTAGAAAACTAAGCTTCACTCCAGATCCAAGCTGTTAGTCCTCCTGATCCTGCTGATCTTCTGAGATCCGTACTTAATTTAAATGAAAGGAAAGAGATAATTTGAAATTTGAAATGGACTCTTTATTTATTAACAGAAAGTATTACAGGATAGAGAACTAGTAACCTTGAAAGAGGTTCTTAGTTCTTACTGATTACAAACATAGCTAAAGCTTGAAGTAAAAAGATGGATAGTTGTTAGGTTTCGTGTGTTGTGTCCCTTGAGATACAGAGAGTTCTCTTTTATGATCATAAGAGTTCTCTATTTACATTGGAGGGAATACACTATTCTTAACTTTTCCTATTTGGCGTTGAGACGCCTTCATGATTGACGTCTACATTATTGACGCCTTTGTTGCTGGTTCCAATTGTGGACTGGTCCTACATGGTAGGCTCTGCCAACATAGAGCTGCTGGACGAGCTTGATTCCAAGTGAACTTTATCTTTTATGCAATAATTGCACTTGTGATCTGTTGATTGCTGTTTGGAGTAGTAGCAAAATACCTTCTTGGTTTCCTCACTTACTTCAATATTATTACAATTGAAGTTAGCTTCGTAGGAAATTACTTTTTCACTGTCCTCATTAGTGATAACCATATTACTTTGAGAAGTAATAATAGTTTTACTTGTACAATAATTTACTTTTACTTCTGAAGAGTTATTAACTCTTCTTATTTCATGATAGATTTGGCTCAGCATTTGGCCTCTTTCAATATATAATTCTTCCTGATTGAATTCCTTTTCTGGTAAACTCTTTGGACGAGTTACATCCCTTTTATTGCTTGAAATGCCAAGCTTAATAAAATGATATGGACTTACTGATATTTCTTGGTTCCATTCCATCAAAGAACTGAAACATCTTAAATATATAGGCTTATTTGTAGCCTTAATTTTTCTTTTAAAATTCCTAATGGATTTCTTAAAATTGTCAAGAAAATATATTAATTCCTTCAATTCATTTCCTGGATATATGTTTTCTATAAGTCCTGCATGAAATGCTGGGTCAGCTCCTTCTAAAATATTGAATTTACTACCTGAAGGAAAATCTTTTTCTGTTGTATAAAATTTCATATTTTCGAGAAGTTCCTCAGTTGTTTTTCTTGCTAGGTTGTATAGTCCTAACCATTCCTGTTTTGTCAAATTTCTTTGTCTTTCTTTTTCTTCTTCAAAAGAATTATTGATTGCTTCTTTAAAGATTATTGGTCTATGGATTGTTCCAAGGTTCCTCATTCTACTGGCTCCTATTGCTGGTTGTTGTACTATCTGGCAGTAGTTTTTTGTTATTTATGATGGGGTTAAGAGCTTAGGGACTCTAAAGTTATTATAGCTTCCTTCTGCCTCGATTCTGTTTGTAAAGGACCTATGGATGACTCCACTAATCCCATTTACTGCTTTGCTTGCTTTTGGCCAACTAGTGTATATTCCTGGGTTTGGTCCATTATAGACTACATAAATCTTTTTCGAATATTCTTTTTCAGCTTCGTCAGCCCAGTTTATTTTTTGTTTTTTCTTTTCTGAGTTCCTGATTGGTTCTGGGTGATTGCTGGCAATTTCTTCAATTTCTGTTCTTTGCATTTTTGTTCCTATTGAAGTTCCAGCTTCTTCTTCTCCAGAGCTTTCCATATGAAGTTCTGAATTTGTTATGGTTTGCCTGTTTTTTAATTGCTTTTTTAGTTTTAATACCTCTAGTTGTTCCTTGAGGCATTTAATTTATGTTTCATGAATCAGAATTTCCTTTTCCTTGATCTGGATTTCTATGTCGAGAGAATCAATTCCTGCCATAAAAAACATAGTTAGAGGTGCTAATTCTCTGGTTAAAGCATCTGCTAAACTATTTTTATTTTTTGGTAAATGTTCTACATCAAACTTGTAATGGTTAAACCACTGTTGCCATCTTATAAGTCTTCCTTGTTTATAATCACCTACAATATTAGTCCTTAAAAAATGTCCAAAATTTTTATTGTCAGTCCTAACAATAAATTTCGAACTTATAACATATATTGCAAATTTCTTTATAGCCTTTTTAACAGCTAAATATTCATTTTCATTACTATGGTAATTTAATTCAGGGCCTTGAAAAGATCCTGAAGTAAACCTGCAAAGATATTCATCTTTGTCGTCAACTTTTGCTTTTAATACTGCTCCCCAATATTCATGTGAAGCATCTGTTTCTATTATCATTTTATCATCTGGTCCTGGATGGTATAGAGTTGGTAAATCTTTTACCTGTGCTTTTACTTTATCCATATATTTAGTGTCCTGATCAATCCATTGCCAGACATAATTTTTCTTAAGTTTGTCTGTAAAGGTTTTCTCATTTCTGCTAGTTTCTTTATATATGCTTCCGCATATGTTAAACATCCTAAAAATCTTTGTAATTGATTTTTATCTTTTATTATGCTAGGAAATTTTTGTATATTATTCAAAATATGGGGTTGTAGATGATGTTTTTCATCTTCTATCTCTAACCCTAAGTATTTTATTTTTTGTTGGGCAATGACAGCTTTCTTTTCTGATAATACTATTCCTGATTTTCTACATTTTTGTAAGACATTAATAATATCTAAATAATGTTGTAATAAATCATTACTGAATATTAATATGTCATCTATATAAACACAACAAAAATTGTGATATTTTTTGAAGATATTATCCATGTATCTTTGGAAAATACCTGGTGCTTGTTTAAGTCCAAATGGAACAATCGTCCACTGAAATTGTCCTTGAGGGCAGCTAAATGCTGTTAGTTTCTGTGATTTATTATCAAGTCTTATTTGCCAAAATTCACTTTTGCAATCAAAACTTGAAAAATATTTCTTTCCTTTAATTAATGATAATAATTCTTCTTTCTTTGGTATAAAATAACCATCATCAATAGTTTCTTTATTTAAAGATTTAAAATTTATTACCATTCTCTTTTTTCCTCTTATTTTCTCAGCTTCTTTTTCTACTAAAAATGCTGGACTGGAATGTAGTGAATTACTTAGAATAATTACTTTTAACTCCAAAAGTTCTTGAATTTATTTTTTAAATTTCTCTCTATCTTCTGGGGTATAAATTATTGGTTTTACTCTTATAACCTTTAAAGGGTCTTTTAATTCTATTCTTGTTATTTCATTAGATCTATTGATATTTGGATCTAAGGGATTTTCTGAGCATACTGTTTTTAATAATTTTCTTATTCCTGTTAAGGCTTTGTCTTCTCGGATTTCATTTAGAAAAGGGTTTTGGTCAACCTCTATGTCTAAAGAAATGTTTTCTAAATATGGTTTTTGTTTTTCTATATCCTCACCACGTTTTTGCTTTTTATGTTATGACATAAAAGGTGGTGATGAAACAGTAATGCTTTCCTAATTTTTGATACATAAATTGTTTCTCCATCTAAGGTTGTTATACTGATTTTATCTAGGTATTGTGTGAATGGTTGATATAGGTTTAGAAAGTTATTTCCTAACAAAATATCTACTCCAGTTTCTTGTTGGTAGATTGTAGGTATATGAAAGATTTCTCCTCCTATTGATACATCTGTATCTTTTAATACTTTGTTTAAATTTATTGTAGTATTATTTGATATTCTTACTACTAATTCTTTTGGTGATTGTTTCCAAAGTTCTTCTGAAAATACATATTTACTAGCTACACACATACTTGCACCTGTGTCAATATATGCATGTAAATGATAGTTTTTATATCCTTTAAATTTTAATCCTATTTTTATATATGTACTGTTTGGATTTGTTATGCTTAATATTTCATTCATTACTTTGAATTATAATCAGAATCATAATCAGATGTTTCTGAGTCTGTTATTTCTTCTTCGGTTTCTTCTAATAGATAAATACTACACATATCATCTATATCAGATTCCTCTATTGGTTCTAGCTCCATTTTTAAAGCTTCTTCTAATATTTTTACTTTTTGTGGGAATTCCCTTTTAAATTCTTTTTTATGTTGGAGTCTATTTGGGCATTCATTTGTGTAGTGTCCTTCTTCATTACATATCCAACATCTACATTTCTTTTTTCCTGATGGACAATAATTTTTCTTTTCAGGTATATTATATCTTTTTCTTTTAAAGTATCTCTTTTTATAAGGTTCTCTATTATATCTTCTTCTATATTTCTGGAAGTTTTGTTTTCTAAATTTATATCTTTTGAATTTGCTAAATTTCTTATGTTTCCTATACTTATTGTAAGATTTTATATTACAACCATATTTTTTTGGTGTTTTGAAATCTCTTGAATCACAACAGATTCTATCATTTCCTTTTATTTGCTTGAATTCTTTTCTTTCTTGACATTTTATTATTATCCAACTCTTAAGACCTCTTATTCTTCCTCCTAAGGTGTCAAGTATAGTTTGTCTATTCCTATTATTCCATTCTTCTGTCATAGTTTTATGTAATGTTCCAGGTAATTTTTGGTAAAACATTTACTTATAAGTTTCTTGTATAGATTGTGGTAATTTATGATAATACATTTCATATTCACATATAAAAGAATTTATGTAACACATATCACATATTTCCATATTTGTTAAGTTCCATTTGGCTTTATTTATTTCATTTTCACTAGATTCCGTAACATTTCTTCCTTTATCTTCTCCTATGAATTCCTTGTATATTTCATTTATTACTGTGTCTAAGTAATCTCTTCCTGTTGTAGCATTTCCTTGCATTCTTAAATGTTGTTGGTCAATTAGGTTTGAAAACCAAACTTTTACATTTCCTGTCATTTTGTGAGCTACTAAGACTTTACAAACTGAAGGGTTTGTATTTGTAGTTGATGATGTTTGTATAATTACACTCATTCTACTAGCCCATTCATCTAAGGCTTTTTTCCTATCTCTTATGCAATCTAAATCTAGAATATCAGTTTTATAATTTTCATGTAGTCTGAATTCTGGTAGAATACTTCCTCTAGTACCCCAATGTAATCCTTCTTCCATTTTAGATGGTTGTCTTCTTCTATATATTGGGTTAGGTTCTTCTGGCCTATACCTTTCTTCTCTATGAGGGTCAGATGTTTCTCCTCTTTCTGGGATTGATCTTTCTGGGTTTGTTCTAGGTATTAATACTGGTTCCATATTAATTCTTTGGGTTGTATTTTCTGATTCAGATTCATCTTCACTTATTACTGTCATATTGTCTTCTTCTTTATTTGTGCAAAGTTTTTCTTCATAGTGTTTTTCTAATTCTTTGTCTGTAAATGTTAATAAACTGATTAATTTTTCTATATTTTTATTTTCAGGATTCATGAATTGTTCTTCTAAGTTTTTCCTATATCCTAATAAATCCATTAGATTGTTATTATTTGTTTAGATTCTTCTGCTTTTCTTTTTTCATTTATGGGTATTAATGCATCAGATCTTCTAGGGGGTTCTTCTTTTAATTATTTTAACGGATCAAATCTTAATTCATTCCCTTTTGGTAGATTGTTAACATCCTTTTTTAATTCTATGATTTCTTTATACATTTCTAGCTATATTCCTTTTAAATCTTGCATGTTTTCATCTATAGTATCTATTTTTCCTGCTATAAGGATTAAAGCTTATATTATGGATATTTGATTTTTATTTATACTTGTTAAACTATTATTTCCTTCTAATTGTATCTCTAATAGTTTTTCTTTTATTATTATTATTTCATTGTGTAGACTAAGTCTTTTAATTCTTCAATTTCCTCTTTTAATTCTTCTATTTCCCTATTCCTTTTACTTACTTCTGCTTGGGTATCTATAAATTTTATTCTTTGTATATTATTTCTTTTTGATGATATCAGAGGTTTTTCCTTAATATCTAGATTCCATTCATCAGGTACTTTATATTCTGATAACTTTTTTGGATTCTTTATTACTTGTCCTATATCCTTGAAGGTTTTGTTTATTTCTATGAATTCATTTTGTCCATTTATCAAACTATTGTGACTATTTGTTAATGAATATCCTACAAGGTAATGGATTGAAAATGGGTGGTTTCCATCTTTCATTAAATTTCTTCGTTCAAAGTCATAAGCTAGACTTAATACTTGGTTTAGATTTTTATCATGGATATTAACAGCAAATCTGGGATATGCTGTAAATTTTAATTTTTGATATCCTAAGTTTCCATTAATCATTCCTAGCAAAGCATCTTTTCTGTTTGTTATTCTGTTATCTAATAATACTAACTTGATTGGTGTATCTATTCCTTCTCTAAAGTGTGCTTTTATTAGAATTTGTATTCCTCCTAAATGGATATATCCAATTTTTTTCTCTATCTTTTTCAGGGATTTTTGACAATTTTTCTATAATAGTTTCTTTATCAATTAATGGTATATTAAACCTTCCTTTTGCATCAGCTATGGTTACGCTCATTTCTTTATTACTTATGCCGTAATATATTATATCTTTTCTTGGGAATAATTTTCTTATTTTAGAGAATGATTCTTCCCTAAATCCTCTTTTTCTTTAAGATTTAATTTTGATTTTTGAATTTCTTCAAATTTCTTTTTACTGAATATCATTTATTGTGAAAAACATCCAGAAATGTCTTGTGTTTCTATATCCATTATTTCTTGATTTTCTATTATTTCTGACATTTTGAGTTATGTATGTTTTTGTATTATTTTGTAAGTTTTTACAGATTTTTATTACTTTTGTAAGGTATTACAAATTTTTCTTTCTTGTAAGGCATTACACATTTTTAATTTTATGTAAGGGTTACAAAAATTTGGGGGTATGTGTTTAGTGTTTGGTGGTGGATGTTAATAGTGCCTCCCTTTAATAATTGTTGTTGCATTATTTTTTGGAGCTATTTGCCTAAATAGCATACATTTAGTTAAAAAATTAAATTTTCCAAAACTAGCAATAATAGGATCAAAACTGTGAGTTTTGATTACATTAAAATTAAATAAATTACAAAAATATCCTTAGTTATATAATATGTAATATTAATATGTAAATTAGTTTACATAGTATGTAAATCAGTTTACATAGTATGTAAAATAATTTACATAGTATGTAAATCAGTTTACATACTATGTAAATCATTACTTATTGTATGTAAACTGATTTACATACTATGTAAATCAGTTTACATACTATGTAAATCAGTTTACATACTATGTAAACTGATTTACATACTATCTAAATCTATTTACATACTATCTAAAATGATTTACATAAACTGACATACATTTTCCATCTTAGTGAAAATCATAGGTAAGCTGAAATTGCAAGAATGGAAGTAACTATGATCAGAAAAACAAATTCAAAAACAGAGCAATTCAAGAACGAGTAAAGAAAAACGATTCGACATTTTCTTGGAAAGTTTTTGGTTTCCAGTTCAGATTCGGACTAAACAGTGTGCCATTGCCAAGCTTATCGAATCATAACCAAAGACATCCTCATAAGGTGACCAATACGAAATTCTCTGCCAATTACACACTCTTATCCAATAATACCTGCCAATCTTATAACCGGGTGGAAAATTCAACATAAATAAAAACCTGATGTTTTCAGCCTCATCTTCTTTCCCTGTATGCTCTTTCTCCCTAGCTTTCTCAATATCACACACAGCCAAGCTTGGGTCTCTCTCAGCAATCTCAATGTATTTACTACTAGTCACTTTGGCATTAACTAATCGAAAATACTGAGGGTACTTGAGAACTACAGAGTATTCGAAATCGTCAGGCAAGCCAAATTCGAACGGGTCACAGCTTCGGGAATTTGAGCAACGAGGGATTGCTTTTCTTGCTCGATCTGGAGGTGGGATTTCCGAGTTAAGCGGCAATAGAGGATTCGATGAACAGGGTGCTCGTAGATTTCAAATACATGAGGGAATTTAAGCACAAAATCCCCGGCTTCGTATTCTTACGAGTCTTTTTCTTCTCCTGCCCTCGTTGAAATCCAGGCTTTCTCTGCGATCAAGAAAGGAAAGAGGCTTGAGATTTATTTACGATGTTGGATTGAAGACGAACAGGGGGGACTTGTCTTCTACGATGTTGGATTGAAGACGAACGGGGGGGACTTGTCTTCTGGAACTACTACCGCCATGGATTTAAATCTACGGATCTACCACCAGAAAAATAATAAATAGAATTCAAGGACAAAAATGTAATCTTCAAAGCTCAAAACGAAGTCGTTGAGCGATTTTAAAAAAATTGACGCTCTTTGCTTTATGCATGCTATACGAGGACAATAATTCTTATTTTTTGGTTTAAAAAAAATTGCAGATCTAGTTTTATTATGGTCTGGGCCAAGAATCTTTATTCAGACGTCCATAAATAATGGGCCAAGAGAATAGGCCATTTGGGCCATGAGTATGAAAACGATATCTCATCGTTTAAACCACCAGTTTCATTTTCTGTTTTCTTGGTACAGAAAAATCCGAGAAAATCAAATCTATTAACCATTAAGTGCAACTAATATCCCCACGAGAGAGTGTGTCTCTGTGTGTAGATAGAGAGAGAGAGAGTCATGGACACTGCAATTTGTGGGAGATTATCTCTCTCACCGAACCACGTCTTCAATCAAAGACCTGGTATGCTTCTTTTCTTTCTCTCAATCTGTTAGTTTACTGAAATTCATCTTCTTTATGATATGTTCAAGCTCTTAATTCAAGCCTTACTGTAAGTGTTTGAAAATTGTGACTATTTTGGAGTGTATTTGGATGGTATCTTTATTCTGTTGCTTTGTTCTTGTTCATTCCATCGATGGGTCTTTCCTTTTTTTTTTTTCCCCCTTCCTTTTCTGTATACATTACTTCATTAGATTTAAGACCCCAAAAAGAAGCAGTATGATTTTAAAATTAATTTATAGGTGTAACCTTAAAAAAATCATATTTTTCTTCGTGGGCACTAATTGTTTTTTACCAGAAGTGTATTATTGCTTAACAAACGGTTTTGAAGAGGAGGACGCAGAGGGAAAGAAAAATTAAAAAAACAAAGTGCATCGATATTTATGTTTTGTCTGTTTATATGTAACCTATGGATTAAATAGAGATTTCGGGTTTTTCAGTTCTATTAGCAGATTCGTAAATGTGGAATCAGAAATGATGCGTATTGATTTTTTTTTTTTTCCTATTTATTGTTGTTTTTTACACGTTTTAATTCTATAAAAATGTGTGAGCTTTCTTGGATAATAATTTTGAAGCTCGGCATCTCTTGAATCCTTCTATTTTAGTTATAATGTGATTGTATCTGTACTTAAAAATAATTTTGGGAAATTACAAAAAATAGCACCCCTAAAACTTACAGTAACAAAATTAACACCTCCTTGTGTTCAATTAGAATTGAACATTTAATATTGAACGTTCAATATTCAATTTGAACGTAAAATATTGAACGTTCAATATTAAACAGGTCTAATTGTCGTCATTCAATTCTAATTGAACGGATAATATTAAACTTCAATATTAAACGGGTCTAAATTATTGCCGTTCAATTTTAATTGAACACAGGGGTACTAGTTTTATTATTACAAGTTTAGGAGTGCTAGTTTTGTTATTTTTCCAATAATTTTTCGTTTGACTCGGTTTATTAAATATTGAGTGAATCTTTCTTTTTGCGATTGAAAAAGAAATTTCTCCTTTCAATTTCGGGTTCACGAGACATTAAGCTTAGCTATGTGCCTATTGTAAATTTTATATTTTATATTTACTAAACACTACATATCAAGTTTTGCTACTTATCATTATTTAGTACGGTAGGACATTATTTTATGCTCTAATATATTCTTTCAAAGTATGGATCATTGGACCATTATTTTATATTTTTAACCTATTTTATTATATTCGGTCAACTTTTTTTTTCTTTTCATTTTTGCAAGGCTCTTTTTTTTTTTTGAGGTGGCCCACTAGATTTTTTTTTTTTATTCTATTTAATATATAGTGTATAAACAACATAAGTTTTCAACTCTTAAAAATTTAATATCGAAGAAGCTAATTCTTCTCATAGATATCAATCTAACATCATTGTTTAGTATTGTTGGACATTATTTTATGCTCTAACACCTATGAGATTGCACTTTATGGCATTATCTAATTTTTTGTTTTGCTAGTTATATGTTTTCTCTCTTATCGTTCCTTTTTTAGCTTTGACATCATTTTCCTTATTTCTTGCTCTAGATCTGTTTTCAGTTTACTGGTTTATTTTAAACCAAAGCTTTGTTTTCAACATCTAAAGCATTAGAATGGGTGGTTTAGTTATTTCTATTGATGGTAATGTGGAATACTTATGCTGCAGGGGACAAACCCTTTCTTTGTAAAGGAACATATTTCAATATCGGGATTCTCATGGCCCTATCGGCAACTAGTTCAGGTAAAGGAGGAGGCGTGTTGGAGAGACCGGTTATAGAAAGAACATCTCCTGGTCGTGAATCAGAATTTGATGTGAGGTATAGACTTTTCTTGTCCGTAGTTTTCATGAGGAAATATGAAAACGTTGTCCCCTGCATTTGCTTTACTTTTTATTGAAAATAAAAGACATCAAGTTTTCAACTTTCTTTATATGCACAAATAGTTGAGCATGAACCTGTATATCAGGCTCAGTTCGAAATAAGAAATGAAATTGCAAAAGAGAATGATACAATTATCTCCTAAGTTAATAAGGCCCGTTTGGATGTGCTTTCTTAGAAGTAGTTTAAATCAAGTAATTTGGTTAAAAGTAGTTTTAAGATAAGTTTTTAGGATAAAAATGTTATAAATGATTTTAATTGACTCTTTAGTAATAATTTTAAGATGTAAACCTATATTTACTTTTCTTAAAAGTAAATATTACTTAATTCTCTTAAAAGCACAAATAATGTTTCTTAAGCTTTTGAAAGCATTTTTCATAGAGATTGTCAAACACCTTTGAAAGTGCTTTGATCCATATGAAAGCGCTTTCGACCAAAAGTAGAAGCAGTTTCAAACGGACCTTAAACCAGACAGCAGCATGAAAATCATCCCATGATCTTCTAAGAGTAAGACTGATATAATACTACTTTATAATTGGGATTCTTCATTTTTTGTTATGCGGTGATTCAGCTTCTGCTCTGGCGTGACTTCGTCTATTAGGAAGCTAGTAACTCTACTGCAGATGCAAATGCAATCCCAGCAATATGTTCCTGGTTAATCTAGAGTACAATTCTCTTGTTCCATTTAGGTGTGTCATTCATGTACCACCAATAAGCAAACATGTTAAAACACGTGGTAGAGGAAAAGTGGGCAAGAAAAAATTGAAATGGTTTGTCTGTTATAATTTGATGGGTGACAGATACAATGCATACCAAAATGGAACAAATGAATTGGAAATTTCCTTAGGTTCTGCATTTAGTTGATTTTCATATAATGAAATTAATATAGAAAACAGGTTTTAGTAAGATAAAGAGATGATGGTAAACATTTGTATTTTCTAATAGTAGTCAAAGAGAAACATACTGGTGTGAATATGAATTATTGATGATGACAGAATGAAAACAGATCCAAGAGAAATGACATCTTTGCCAATAGTTCTCAAGTCAAATCTGGGCTGACTGGCCTTTGAGTCCGTACATTAGTTCAAAACATGCTTGTGCTCTTTGAGTTTCATTCATCTCATTAAAACAAACTAAAAATGAGAGAAGTATTTTTGAATTGATAATATAATCTCCATATGGTGCAGGAAATCAAGGAAAACATCTCCACCATACCGGGTGATGTTGCACAACGACAATTACAATAAGCGAGAATACGTTGTCCAAGTACTGATGAAGGTAATTCCAGGGATGACACTTGACATTGCTGTTAATATAATGCAAGAAGCACACATAAATGGGTTGTCAGTAGTAATAATATGTGCTCAGGCTGATGCTGAAGAACACTGCATGCAATTGAGAGGTAATGGGCTTCTCAGTTCAATTGAACCTGCAAGTGGTGGTTGCTAATGATAGGCCATATGTGCTTGTATTGTCTTCAAAGTATTAGATGATGATGTACATAAGTGGTATGTCTGTTGTATGAATATTTGTCATCCTATTGTAGAAGTAAACCAAAGGATAGAACTTTATATCTCAATAAAAGCCTCTAGAAACATCAATTGAATTAGAAGACAATGTTTTTATATGGTTTATAAATAATAATAAAAAAAGCTCTGCGACTGCCATAATTCCTTTTAACACAAAGCATTAAGAATGCAACAACAAATCAAAATCAAATTGAGTATAAATTGTACCCAATTACGCTTTTTCCCATTTTTATTTATGTTGCATGTTGCTCTACTGCTAAAAGATTGATAAAAAACACCCCTAAAACTTCAACCTACATCGCCTTTTCATTCGGTCACAATCCTCACCACCCTCTCCCTTACTTTTGATTTCTTAAAAAAGAAAAGAAGATAAATGGATTAAAAATAATAGAAGGTCTCAGTTTTGTGAAAGAAAAAATAGGAGAGGGTACTCTGTTGTGGCGGGGAAGACAAGGATAGATGGAGAAGACGATGTTTTTTTTTTTAATACCATTTTACCTCTAGAGTAGAGTAAAGGATATCTTAAAGTTTGGGGTATTTTTTAAATTATTAATTAATCACTTGAACAACTAGAGACTTTTTCAGTTAAAATTCGACTGAAAAAGACTACGGATGGTAGATTTATAATATTAATTGTACTTGGAGTGTTATTTTTTTAACTTAAAAACGATGGATAATATGTCTATAACTTTCTCACTAATTCAGTAATATGTTTGTCAGTTACCCTAATTTTATTATTATTTTTCTTTGAATGTCAAACTAAGAAGATGATGGAAAAATTCTAATAATTCTAGTAATTTTAAATTATAATCTTTTTTTTTTTTTGTTATGCATTATAATCAGTTGATGTCAAATTTTGATTAGTATTTTGCATATCATTATCGCACTTAGCAAATAGTATGTCCAAAATTGCATAGAACTATCAATTTCTCCATGATCCCAACAACAAAACTGTGGCATTACACTTGAATGAATGGTGGGCAAAATTTGCTTACATGTCATTACTATTTATTTATTTTTCATATAGGAAATATACTGTAACTTGATTAATAAAAAAATTGACCTAACTGATTAACTTGTCAACTACATCTAGAGAGCTTGCAACTTACCAATGTAATAGTAATACGGTTGAATTGGTCTAAATTAAGGAACATAAATAAAGGTATATAATGTATAATGAGGCCCCACATTACTAGTAAAATATTACAATCAGTAAGTGTTTTTTTTTTTTCTCCTACAAAACAATCATCAAGTTTCCAAACATTTTTCAGGTCAAAAGAGACATTTTCAACCTAACATTATACCCAATTACCTAAATAACTATTACCCATAAAAGTAGCTAATCTCTCTAATCCTTGAGATTATCTTAAATTTCAAATTGGAAAAATCCATACCTCACTAAACCTTGAAATTATCTTAAGTTTTTTTTTTTTTTTTTGGATGAATCGTAAATTTTATATTGAAAAGTGAAAATTATAGAAGATACGAGAAAAATAACAAGTGATAAATAAGGCAACACATAAGAAGCCCTACAAATGTCTAATGTTTACATTAGAGAAAAGGATTTAAAAAAACTTTAAAGCATTGGAATAGGATACAAGATGAAATAGAATGAGAAACGCCATATTTATTGGTGATTCCCAATATGACAACTATGAAACAGTACCTTTGAAAATGTAAAACATTAGCTCCTAGATATGCCCGTACCACTAGGTCATTGTGTTAGCCATGAAAACAAAATGCGCCAAATATCATCTAATGAACCAGCAAATCTGATAAATGTCTTCAAGATTAATTTGACAATCAATAAACCATCATCAAAACCCTGAATGCGAAAGGTAGAAGGGCAGTTATTCATCAAGTTAGCAGGAAACATACAGCAAAGCGTGAGTGCATTTATTAAATTTTTTATGTTATTTTTTCCCCCTCTTTTTCTCTCTTCTTGGCAAAGAATTGTGGTATTTCCTCTAGTACAGGTAAGTGGCACTTCCAATTGTGCACGTGTGTGTGAGCGCATGCCTATGAGCAACTGCATTAGATAGGCAGCAGTTGTAGCCTGAAGGAATCAAAACACCCATCACCTTACAGTATTTGGCCATGGTGAGAATAATAGGACATTCACATACTACTTTTTTTTTAGGTCAAACGAAATGGTTCAAACCTATGACGAAGTAGGGAAGGGAAGTTTTAACAGATCACTAGGTGAACCATAGGGAAACATTCTAATTAAGTGAAGGATATAATGATCTTCTGGAGACAGTTTTGACGGGAACTCTAGCTCTCTAAGTGTATTGTGTCTGAAGGAAAATGTTTGTTCTATGTGGCAAAACTTTATTTCCTTCTTATTTACTTTAGCCCTATCTAGCTAAAGTTGAGTCCAGTGAATGCCTCCACAGACTCCCGTGCAACTTATTTCTAAGATGTATTGCATAAGTAGAGGGAGAAAAATGCTAACCATTGGCATGATCATGGACATCATTAATCAATGGTTGAAAGGAATGATTGGATTCCAAAGATGATGAAAAGAACTCCACCTGAGAGAGCAACCTGCAATATCATAGATTTAGCTTTGACATTATGTATCACCTACCTGAATGGCATACAATAACAATATCACTTGAAAGAAATGGGGAAAGGAAGGAAACAAACAAACACAAGCATTGTCATTACTATTTTCTCAGATATCTGAGAAGCCAAGCCCTTGCCGCCAAGGACAGCTGCAGTAGTACACAAAGCTTGTCCTCTGAAAAAAAGAAAAGAAAGAAATAAAAACTCAATCAGTAACATTTAAAATGAAGAGTTACATAACAATAAAATATGTATACTAGGAGTAGCCAAGCAGAGTTCTGAGGTTATATGATCCAGAAACTCAATTGTTGTCTTCTATAAAATAATGAATATTATTCTGTACATAAGACAACGTTCACTCATGCATTATACAAAAGATCATTCAAGAAAACTAAAATGATCAGGATGACAAATTCAGACAACAATTTCACTTTCTGTCTTTGAACAATGTACTGTTCAGGAATCAAAAAGCAGGTATTTGAAATGCAAATCATGTATAAATGCCGATCACAGTTCATTTCTTTCAAAGGCATTTCAAACATTCTTGGGATCTACTTATTATCATTTTTCTGAATAAATACACTGTTATGGAAAAAAATAATCTTACGTATCCAGTAAATTATAGAAATATATGACACTCTGATGGTCTCTGCTGCAAGTAAATAGATATCTTAACACACAAAACTATATTTACCAATACGATAGGAAGAGAGCTATATAAAGTCACTTTTCATTAGAAGTGATTAACATATTTCATCTAGCAAACCGATAAGCATATTTCAAAGTTCAAACTTATTCAAAATGTCAAGGGAAGGCACAACTTACATAATTCCACCAACAACTACACCTAATGGATTCTCATCCGCAGCCAAACCAATAGTAGCCAGCTGAAAGACAATTAAGTTCAAAGCAGAGTATTGATAAAACAACAATGATTACAAGCATGTTTGGATGCACTACTCCTAAAAGCAATTTTGGAAAAATAAATAAACATTTGTATCTCTAAAAGCACTTCCAAGTGGCAAGTACTGCATCCTAACATGCTCTGACATATTTATGGACTAATGGAAGGCACTGTTTACCTGACTCTTGTCGCCCCATTCACCCAAAAAAGTAATAGAAAATGCCTACAAGAATAGCATCATGGAAGGTTACTTACAAATGAGTTACAGTTTAATATATGACAGGGCTCTAGAGAGATTATATATAACCTTCAAAAAAATTGGTGAGAAGAACTGTGAGAGCAATGGCCGTCTCTGCTTTTTCAAATCGTCATCATCCTGAGAGAGTAGAGACAATAATGTAACAAATAATCACAACATCTAACTTGATGTATCTCCCATAACCATATTTCAAAATAGATATACAGCCATGCAGAGGATAAAAGATTGGTCATTGAAGGCAATATATCATTATCTTTTCCTTACCTTATTGTTGACTTTGGTGGTTCCTGTGTTCACCTTCATGTCAGCATTCTAATAAAAGAAAATTGAAATCGTTGAGAACTCTTAAAGTCAATATTAGCTTATTCATGCTGTTATGCATAAAATTATTTTAACAAAAGGGAAAAAAACCAACCAACTTTGCTTCAACTTCTGCCAATTCTTCAGCCTCCCTATTAAGTGAACCACAATTAGAATCCAGTACAAGGAGAAATAAATATGATTGGTATGAGATATTCATGTAAAATGCAGAAAAACTAAGAATAGATATTGCAAGTAGATCATTACCCTTCATTTGTGAAGGCATCCCATAAAGACCATAGCCCAAACCCAAAGAACAACAATGTAGTTATATGATGAGTCCACTTCCGAGAGACCTGCAAAATTTAAGATTAAAAAGAAAAGCCTCTTTTAGGAACTTTTGATAGCTTTATGAATTTAATTAACTGATAGTTCAAGTGCTCAACCATGAAAATTGAGCTTGGATGTGTTTAAAGAAATTATGTTGTGGTATCAACAATAAAAGTACATAATCTCCTTAAAGTCTCTGCACTCTCTTACAGAAAATATGACTTGTTATGCACAAATTTCTATCTAAATAATATTTGATGTTCACAAGGAATCTCTATCGGATATGCATGTGGATTTCCCTACATAGAATCATAGATAACATAATACAACCTATGTTAGATGGGATCTTTTAGGACACAAAGTGTCATAAATTTTTGGATACATATATTTGAGTATTGGACCCACAATATTTTTCAGTTTTCTTTAAATTTTTATTAATTTGGAATGTTGAGCACTCACACATGGTACATAAAATGAAAACTCTATGTAACATAAACTACTACGGGATTTAAATGTACATGATGTCACATTTGCAAGTACCACGAACAAAACATACAGAATGACAAGAAACTCAGCAGCATGTGTATAAACTACTTACCAAATTTGGAGCAGCCCAGCCAACAACTGCAGAAAGAATGGTCATGACCTAAAAAATAATCAAAAAATCTAGTGAGCATGAGGTCTCATAACATAAAGAAACCGAAGAAAAAATGAGTTCATAAATCTTTTAAGCAACAAACTTACTATCAAAGCTCCAAGACAACCAGCCAAAACAAGTCTCCTTGGATGCCGCATAGCCAAGATCTACAAATAAGAATCAGAATGTGAGATAACAAAGAAATATTTTACTTACGAGAAAAATTAGTCTAGATCCTACAGGTTGCAAAAAACTCTATGAATAAAAACATGATGCTCAAAGACAAGAGCATATATAATTCAAAAAGAAAATAACGTGAACGTAGAAGAAGCCAGTTCTCATAAAGGATGAGGAACTCGAATAAAGAACCTGGAAGTAGATTTTATTTTTCAAACTAAAATAATGTAAAATAAAAAGATATTTTTATGGAAACACAAAAGAACCGATCAAGGAAAGGATCCAAAAAAGTAACGAATATGAGACCAGCTCTTGCTCGTGTTAATACTCCTAAATCCTATAATTTATAAAATTATAACTCAATTTCCCTTGGTAATAAGCACTACTTCTGTAATGTTATTATCAGTATTAGAATCAACATATATAAGCCCCATATCATGCCCAAACAAGTTTAAGTACCCATTTCGATTATCTGGTATCACGCAAAAACAAACTTCCAAATAAAAATGACGGAATTAAAAATAAAATACAAAAACCCCCACAAACTAATTTTTGATGAAAAATAAAAATATATTCATGTTGGGAACTTTATAATCAAATCATATACTAACCGCGGCAGCGAAGAAGGTCTTGTCGCCGATCTCAGAGAGCACAGTCATCGCAAGCGACTTGGTAAAACCCTAATTATAACAAGATATTACGAGTTACATTCTAGAAGAATATACAAATCCAATCCGACCAAGAACAATAAACCAAAACTACTTCAAATAGATCGATCACCTGAATGACTGATGAGCTCATTTTCACTCCCTATCTCGAAAGAAGTTGATAATTTTGAGCTAGATGTTCGCAGAGATCAAAGTCGCGTCGGAGTTTGACAATCTCCGACTCGCTCTCTCTCTATCTATCAGTACTCAAGTTTTTGTGATCTGTTTTCCAATTCGGTCGCCGAATCCAACTTTAGGAGGTAGAACACAAACCGGGTGTGATTATTATTATAGTGGTGGTGTTTGGAGCGTGGAGTACACATCCCCATGCCACAGGATATTAGATAAAACGGAAAGAAATTAGAAAGATTGTAGGTAGGCGTTCGAAGGGATTTTTTTTTTTTTTTTAATATTTTGACAAGTGAATATATTTTAGTTAAAAATAAATTTAAATTTTTTAACCATATTTTTAATGCTAAAAATTTAATATTTTTTTTCTTTCATTTTAATTTTTATATTTATTTTTATCTCTGTCTCCTATATTTATAATCTTTATATATCTGAAATATAAAAAAAAAAAATCTCATTGAAAAAGTGTATTCTTTTAACTCGTTAGTTTTCTCCGTGTTTTGGTTGGTTTTCGTGTAAGAGGACTAAGTCAGTCCTAAAAATTGTGGCCACTTGTAAAAATGGTTTTTGTTTTTAAAAAATAATCAAAAATTACTTTTTAAATTAATAATAACAAAAATAATATTTTTTATATTTAAATTATATATTTTTATAATTAAAAAAACATATAATTATATTAATTTTTTAACGGTACTTAATTAAACGTCATTTAAATTAAACTATTACAATTTTAAATTTATTTAATATTAAAAATCATTTAATTAAATATCATTTAATATTATTAAAATGTTATTTTTATTATTATAAATTTTAAAAGTAATATTTTTGACAATTTTTCATTTTAACGAAATTTATTACACTTATTATCACATTAACAATACTCTAAAATTATTGAAAAGAAAGAAAAAAAAAAAAAAACAATACTCTCAAACCACAGAAAAATACTCCCCAATTGACCTATTAGATCAAGCTATGTTAGTTTAAGAAATAAGATAGGAGCGAATATGATGAGATGTAAAAATGTACATTTTTCTCTCTTAAATTATTGGATGCGAGGCTATAAATGTCTTTTAAAGTATGTTATTTGTGTTATTTAGTCACTTAAATTACAAGTGATGTTGTTTGGTCTCTTATTGAGAGCGGGACCATAAAAACCCCTTAGATTATAAATAGTATCATTTGGTCCCTTAGTTTAAGAAAAAAAAATATCGATTAAATATAAAACACATGATTGTAATGATTTTTTAATTAAAATATTATTTTTTAAATTAATATTTCAATATCAAAAACATTAAAATAATATAATTTGTCATTAATTTATCTCTTAAAAATAATATTTTAATTAAAAATTATTAAAATTATGTAATTTGTTATTAATTGGCTCTTTTTTTTTAAATTAAGAGACCAAATAACAATATTTATAATTTAAGAAATTAAATAATATAAATAATTTAATCTCACATATGTAAGTGATATTTTTCTCTAAATTATTTAAAAAAATAGACAATAATATAACTTTATTAGAAAGAAGAAGATAACATAACTTGGTTTAATAATAATTTATAATTTTTTTTTTAAGAAAAAAAAAATCTTAAAATTCTCCACCACTGCATTTAATATATATAAAGGAGTTTTTAAGCAACTTGTGGTAGTTAGGAGATGCCCACCTTGCGCAATTGTGCTCTTAAAACGTGTTTATAACCTCTTGAGTTTATGGTTGATTTTTTTGGTTTATAAATTTTAGAAAAAAATATATTAAAAAATTACGTAAATTAATAATGATATATTCATCAAATTATATTATATATTAAATAATATTAATAATTAATAATTAAATATAAATTTAAAAAAATGAGATGATGAAATAATTGTGAAATTTATTATTAATATGGGTTAATTAAATTATGCCATATGAATTAATAAATGTATTTAAGTTATGATAAATTTTTTTTTTTTTTTAAAATAGGTTACTTAAGTTAAATATTTTTTTTTAATAGCTATCAAACCTAGCGACATTTGTCTTTTTTTTTCAAACATATGTAATTTATTGACGGTGAAAATATTATTAGAGAGTTCTAAGACATAGTTCAAATAAAACTTAAAAGATAATGACTATACACATTCTTGCCAAAATTCATAAATAAATAAATATGAATTAATATTAAAATATAGTATTTTTAATTTCAAATAACTAAAAAGTAATTAATTTTATAATCTTTTTAATTGAGCGACATATATTCTAAATTTTTTTTTCTCATTTTTAATTTTTCAAATTCTTCACCATTTGATAATTATTTTTTTAATCAACTCTTTTATTTCAAATACTTCAAAGCATTATCATTCAACCAACTTTTGCCTCTTTAAAATGGCTAATTTGTCTTTAAGAAAATTCAAAAATTACTCGAAGTTACATCATATTTTTTTTTTCTATTACTATTAATTAACTTATAACAACATGAATTACGATTAAATTAAAGATGATCAAAATGATGAAAATGTTAAAATTTAAGCAAATAAATGAAATCAAAATAACTTCAAATTTAATCCAATTTTAAAATTTGGTGGTCAATTATAACAATTTGTTACCAATTAGTTGTTTTTTTTTTTTTTTTAATAAAAATCACTTAAAAGGTCCTAAGTGATCATTTGATCTGTTTTGATGATGCATTAGTCAAATGCCCCTTCTAAATACACTATATTATTTAATGGAGTGGAATTTATATTGTGTTTTTTTTTTTTTTAAATAAAAATTTGTTAATTTTTGAATTATTTTAATACTTGAACCTATTTAATGTATTTAGCATTGTTCAAAGAAGAATTTGAATTTTTTTTTTTTTTTGTCTAACCTAAAATATAAACATTTCAAACTAAACTATAAGATAGAGCCAAAATCCAACAAAACATTAAACTTAAAAAGTTGATACCACAAACGACCAGCCAAAACACAAAAGCATAACAACAAACCTAACATACATATTACACATTAATCAGATCAAGCTTAAAAAATTAATTGTTAGTCATGCAGCAACATAATCTCATCCACAAATTTGGGGATATTCTCAATGGTTTTTTCACTTCTTAATTCCACCATCTCACAATTATTAGTTTGAATTCCACCATGAAAGATACTATTTTGACATATATCGTGGAATTCAAAGACTTGAGGATTGTTTGCTAGTTGCAACGTCAACTTATTTTATTGGAAACGTATTATCGCACAGATAACATGATAAAGTAAGGTTTTGGTAACCATTTAAAAAAAAAATACTTTTAAGGACGATCAGTCATTTTTTTTTTAAATTAATTATTAAAAATGTGTACATGAAATAATGATGACGGTCATAAATTTTAAAATTATGATAATGGTCGTTTTAAAAATGATTATCATTAAAATTTAAAAATAAAGAATAAATATTTTTTATGACGGTTATTTAAATTACGATAATCATCAAAAAATTTAAAATAAAAATAAATACATTCTATAACGGTCGATTAAAAAAAAAATATTATAAAAACTTAAAAAAAAAAAAAAAAACTACGTAGTTTTGGTTTGTCTAAGGCAAGCTTAGAGCTTGTGACACTAACCATCTGCATTCGTCCAAATTCTTAATTAGTTCTTAATTTAATTTTTCATGTCAACCAAATATAATATTTTCAATGATTTTGTTTTAAAAATATAAATTAAAAATATAAACTCTCTTCCAATTTTGTTTTTGAAAGGTCAAACAAATAAGCCGTGTTGAATTGTTTATACATATGGACATGAAAAAATTCATTCTTACTTATGTGTCAACGTACCATTTACTTTTATGTTGATAGCTCTAATTGATTTTGACTTAATTAGAGGGTGCAAGCAATAATACAAAGGCCTTTTTCTAAGACATTACGTAGAAAAAAATCATTTAATAAATCCACTATTTATTATTGATATTAATAATTTAATTATCAAGTTTCTCAAATTAAAAGAAAAAATTAATTTATCAAGTAAAATATAATGTATTATATGTTAATACATGATAGTCATAAAGGTTCCTTCACTAGTATAAAAATGACTTTTTTTTAATAAAAATTTATTAATTTTTTAAAAAACTAATAAAATATATGTTATTACATGATGGTCATGAAGGTTCCTTCACTAGTATAAAAATGACTTTTTTTTTTTATAAAAATTTATTAATTTATTTAAAAACTAATAAGATATGATATGTAGTAGAAACAATCAAGGTATATTATTTTTAAAACAATGTCAAAGAAAAATAAATTATAGTTATTTTTTTTATTTGCGCCTCTTAACTAAATTACTTCAATCTTTTTTTTTTAAAGACCTAGCCGCCCCATTCCTAAACCACACAAAAATCCACTGTATCTCTTCTCGCGTGATAATATAGACTTCATTGTACATGCCTCCCCTCTAGCCATCGGCGTCCTCATTCACGACCCATTGCACCATAGTCCGGTCGTCAAAGACCATGCAGAGCTTCCTCCCATAGCACCACCACACCGATCGCAGAGGATGCCATCATCCAAAACGTACTCATTACACCACCACGCCAGTTTGGGGAAGACGACCCAGTCTCCACTATTTTGCAGATGTGGTTCTTCAGTATCCATATCTACCTTATTTCACTATTTTGATCCATTAATTTAGGGTTTAATGAAGTGTTATAAAACTTTTTATCTATTAATGAAGTGCTAATTATTTGGGATCGATGTCGGCCAAAAACTTTAATGTATGAGGATTTGGGTGGCTGGGTTAGCCTTTTAATCACAAAATTGCAGACACTTGGATGCATATATGCTCTTCCTCTTTTATTATATTATTGTTCACTTTGGTACTACATGATGAGATTGAATCTTTTAGTTCTGCTTAATGCTTGAGTGGAACATTGCATGTTTTACTGAGCAAATCTTACATTGTTTGTGCATTTTTTTTTCTCATTTTTTGAAAAATAAATTCATTGGCATTGTTTGACTGAATGTTGGTGTGTTTCTTTAACATTACACTGTTCTAATGTCATCGTTTTTCTTGTTGTTACTATCTCTGCATTTTCCTGCTTGGAACAAGAACAATATATAAGAATTGCTTGTTTTTGGAGGCTTGCAAGGGATGGAAATAATGGCTTGTATTATGGTTTGGTTGTTCAATGTTCTAATCTATTTTTGTGTGTGTATATTTTAGATTTTCTATTTTGATGCGAACCAAGTGTTGCCTTGGACAGGTAGTCCTAGAAATGTCGTCTGCTTCTTTGAGGTTAGCACAAATTTCTTGATATTTTGTTCACCAATTATAATGCAAATCAATTCAAAAATGTATTGTTTAGGTAGGATGGTTAGGTTGATTCGTGTGTTTTTTGCCTTATTCATTGAACTGGACTGTTGTTTTGCAGTTATTGTTTCCTTCACCTCATTTACGGGGAAGAGAAGGATAATACTATGCAGCTTGGAGTAGGACCGTACTCTTGGGATGAATTCCTCTACATGGTTAGCTTCTTTTTGTTTTGGTTACTTTGGTTCATCATTTTTGCATCACTTTTCCCAGAATTGCCTTATAGTTTGGATTGTACAACACTACCTTGTAACCTTCGGAAGTTTCACTAATATGTTTGGATGATCTACTATTTTTGGAGCTTGTATGGCTTACAGGGAAAACAAAATCCATCAAAGATTAGTTCTTCACAGGCTCATAACATTAGCACTATTATGTACACAAGTGGTACCATTGGAAATAATAAAGGTGTTGTTTTAACACATGAGAATCTAGTATATACTATGATAGGGTTTGACCTTTTTCTGCAACAATTTGAAGACTACGTAAGTGTGATTTTTGAGCCTATGAATTTTTTTTTATTTCTTCAACAATCTATCTTGGTTGCATAATATTGCATACTCTCTTATTTTTATTTCATATTTCTATAAATAATCTATCACAGATGATACCAAATGATGTCTTTCTATCTTTTCTTTCGCTGGCTCATATACTCGACCGTATAGTTAAGGAATTCTTTTTCCAGTACGGTGCTTCTGTTGGATACTATTATGGTATGCAAGTGACTTTCCTTTTTTCAAAAAAAAAAAAAAAAAACTCTCTTATCCTAGTTTTGGACCATTTGTCAATTTTAAAAATTAAAAGAAAAAACTTGTAGATAATAATATTAGTATGATAAAGAAAAAAAAATTCTTAATAAAATATAGGGTTATTTTTCATTTTTTTGAAGCATCATTGTAGCTTTACAACGACGGTTAATGATCGTCTTTAAAGCCATTTTTTAGCGTAGTATTTTTTTCTTAATGAACATATACACCAAATTTTGTTTTTTGTTTTGTTTTAGATAACATGTACACCAATTTGATAAGAAAAACAAAACAAAATTACCTAATTGCTAGCGAAAAAAATAAAAAACTAAAATATATTTATTATTATTTTTTATTGTATTAAATAGGGAATATTCTCTAAAAAATATAAATAAATAAAAAATGAAAGTTTTAATATAATAATTTAAAGTCATTATTTTACTTTAATTTTTCTTATCATCTTTCATTTTCTTTTTGTAATATTAAAAAAATTAGATACCAAATAAATAACCTCAAACAAAACAAATACCAAATCTGAATCTCTAATCCCAAATTTATAAATAAATAAATAAAAACAATAATAAAAGGAATGGGTTCACTGCATAAAGAGGAATGCAAAGTAAATAAGTTATTAAAAAAAATTAAAATAGATGGAAAGAACGAGACAAAATAAAATGAGATAGAATATATGATAGAGCAAAAAAAAAATAGCCTAAATTCTAGTTCGCCAATAATCAAACATGCCAAAGGCTAGCCATAATACAAATTAAGATATAATCTATGATGGAAATGGTGAGGTGGGTTCTTCTAATTTAAATCAAAGTTAGAAAAAGCCTATTCATAGTCATTAGGTAGACATAAAAAAAACCATCACATACCCATAATTAAACAAAATTAAGTTAACCCCCCAAATATATTATTACTCTTCCTTGTTCTCATCCTTTCTAATATGAGATGGCACAATATTTTGAAGAAGACCATGATCTCTAAGCAAAATAGAAGCTGAAGATTTAATATTATCTTTCTTGAACAAAATTACCAGGAAGATTAAATGAATTAAAAAGATTAATCACGCCAGAGCTAGCTGTAAATATAAGGATGTTTATGCTGCTGATTTGGAAGTGGTAGACCAATAGATTGATGCTTCTGCTGCAGCTAATATAAAGGTAATTGAAAACAAAATAGAACCAAATAAATACAAAATATAAAAAAAAAAATTAAATTAAATAAATATTTTTGTAAAATATCAAACAAAATAGAATCAAAGAAATACTTTTGTTTGCCAAACAAAATATAATCAAATAATTTAAGGGACAATTTCTCTTTTATAAAAGTAATAGATATGTATATATAGAATTCAGACACAATTTAAGATATTTGGTTGAATGATTTATGGATTAATTATAAAAAAAAGGAAAAGTATTTAATTGTTTGAACTAATTAAAAAAGAAAAGTATTTAATTGTTTCACCTAACTTCTTTATATATGGTCTCTATATAATAAATATATGTTTTCTTTTATAAGGTAAGAAATATTTTTTTAAAGGTGTTAAAAATAAATTTATGTAAACAACTGTGTTATATAATAACTGAACTGAAAAGAAAAGAAAATGGTAGAAATCAAAGTCTTGTTCCAATAACTTTTAATTTAATCCCAACAAAATTTTCACTTTGTAACGAAACTCTAGTTTTCATACGTAATGAAATTCGGACCCAAAAAAAAAAATCATTAGTAAAACACAAGAAAACAAACGATACCCATTATATAGAAGTACTCTTATAAGTTATATGATAACGCCATGGTGATTTTCATCTTCAGTACAATATATTTTATTTTGTTTCGATGAAGTCTGTTTGTTCCAAATTGATTTGAAAAAGAGAATGTCAAGGAAGATATTACGCATATTATGTTGCTGTTGTAATTAATATTTGTCTATTTATAATAGAACTCTTATTTATATAATATTTTTGTAATTTTTTATATATACCTCTACTATGAGGTTTGTAATTTATCAAAAAATAGTTTTTATTTTCGTTATATTTAACTTGGTATCAGAGCGAAAAAAATCAAAAAGAGACTTTGTCTTTTTTGACTTCGTCATTCAGACCACCGCTGCAATCATCATCGTCGCGGCAGTCGTCTCCCTTAGTCAGATCTACTCACTGTCTGCTCTGCCATCGCGTTCCATTGTCTGTTGGTCTGCCTGTCGCTGTCGTCACCTCAGGGACTCAGTTTCGTCGCCAGTCCATAGCCGCCTTGCCAATTCTGCCTCGCCAGTCCATAGCCTGCATTCAGCTCAGACTTAGTCGGCTACTCTGCTCCAATTTGGGCCGCACAGTTGCCTCCATCCGTCTATCCAAGTCAAGCCACCATCCTCCGCCTTCGCATGTTTCTATGGTCTTGCATGGTTGACAAGTCAAGCAGCTTTACCTTTTAGCCCTAGCCAAGTCAAAAGCCTAATTTCCTTTTCAACTCAAGCCCAATCTCCTTTTCCATTAGCCTAGTCAACAATAAATAGCCAGGTCAACAGTCAACATACAAAAAAAAAAAATGGTAATATTCTATTCCGCTATACATTATTATTGTATGTTTCAATAGAAGATTCGAGAGAAAATCATAGTTTTGAGACCAATGAAATTTCAAAATTTGAAGTCTTTGTCAAGAGTTTAGAAGACGGTTCTTTCAGTAGTACCAAACTCAATGGTATTAACTTTCGAACATAGAAAAAGAGTTATGTTCGTTTATCTCCGTGGGATGCATAAGATGGGACATGTGATTAGAACAATCAAGGCTCCTCGTGAAAATGATGTAGAGGCCTATACTAAGTGGGAAGATGATGATGGCTTTGTAATATCAATTCTATTCAGTGCCATTATTGATGATGTTCTATAGATGGTGGAGGAGTGTAAAACAGCTGAAGCCATATAGAAGACTTTGGGAGACTTTTACACTAATGAATTGGACTTTATACAGGTCCATGAATTAATGTGCAAAGCTGTCGATATGCAATAGAATGGACAACCAATATTTGTATTTTTCACCAAGCTAACGAATGTATGGGTTGAAATTGACCAGAAATGTCCATGTAAAATTAAAAATCAAGAGGACCTTATATGATACTAGAAAGAGAATGAGCTTGAGTGAGTTCATGCATTCTTAAGAGGACTTGATACGAAATATAATAGTGCCAAAGGTGAATTGTTCCGAATGCCAGACCTTCCGAGCTTGACCACGACTTTTACATACATTTGTAAGGATGAATCTCAGCAAGAAAGTCTTAATCAAGCATAAGTTGAAGTATCCAGTCTAGCCATTCAAGCCAAATCAAAAGTACCTTTCCTCTAGCAGCATAATTCAGTTCCACTCTATCAGCAAGGACCTCCATCAAGCTTTGCCAATTGCCCTCATTCTCAATGCTCTTATTGCAATGAAGTTGGACAATTTCGAGAGATTTGTTGGAAACTAAACCCACACCTGCAACCTAAAAGGCAAAATTATATTCCTAAAGCGAAAGCAGTTGCAATGCAAGTGGTCTAAGAACCAGATTTCTATGGAGTGATTGGATATGATCATCATGTGACATGTGGAGGTACCCTTATAGCTTCAATAGCTAGTCATGGTAAGATTGGTGTGGCCTTAAACATTTCTCACTTGGTATTAGAGCCAAGGTTGCGATAACTGAAAATGAAAATGAAGACACAACTATTCCCTCAGGTATCACTCCTACTTTTGATCAACAACTTCCTAGTACTGAAATGTCAATCATTTGAGGATGTACACCTACTAATACTAATAGCATCAAGTATAATGTTGGACAGTATGTGTTTTTAAATAAGTCTACTTGGGGTCAACCAACCAAAAATAAGAACCAAATATTCATGGAAAATCAAAATATCTAGTACCCAACTACATGTCCACCAAAAGATTATCTAAGCCATATGAATCATTTGTAAATCAAAGATCTGCTGTATCAGTACCTAACAAAGTGCAAGATGTGTTAAGAGATCTAAAGTGGAGGAAGGCAATGGAGGAAGAGATGAAGGCATTACAATAGAACAATACTTAGCAACTTATGCCTCCACCACAAGGCAACCTCCACCACAAGGCAAGAAGGCAGTTGGTTGTCGCTAGGTGTTTACTGTAAAACATAATACTGATGGATCTGTGAATCGGTACAAAGCCCGCCTTGTAGTAAAAGGGTTTACTCAAACGTATGATATAGACTACGAAGAGACTTTTGTTCATGTTACCAAAATGAACACTATTCGGGTTCTGCTCTCACTTGCCTCAAGTTTAAACTAACAACTTCGACAGTTTGATGTCAAGAATGCTATTCTTCATGGAGAGTTAGCCGAGGAGGTGTACATGAGTCTTCCACCTTGGCTGTAGTTGTTTCTCCAAGTAATTTTGTATGCTAATTGAGGAAGTCTCTATATGGTCTCAAGCAGTCCCCTAGTGCTTGGTTTGGAAGGTTTTCATAGTTTATGCAGAAGGTTAGTTACAGACAGAATAATTCAAACTATACACTGTTTCTCAAACATCAACAAAGGAAGATAATAGCTCTGATTATTTATGTTGATGATATGGTAATTATTGGCAATGATACTGTCGAGATGGATAAATTACAAAGACAACTAGCCTCTGAATTCGAGATGAAGGACTTAGGTAAACTAAATTACTTCTTAGGAATTAAGGTAGCTAGGGAGAGAGAAGGAATTTATCTGTGTCAGAGAAAGTACATTCTTAACTTGCTAATTGAGACAAGTATGTTGGATTGCAAACCTGTTGACACTCATATTGAACAAAATCATTGTTTATCAGAGTACCCAAATCAAGTACCAACTGATCGAGCTCGCTATCAGAGATTGGTTGTGCATTTAATTTATTTGGCACATACTAAACCAGATGTTGCATATGCAGTAAGTATGGTAAGTCATTTCATGCATAACCCGAGCGAGAGTCACATGGATTCTGTTGTGAGAATTTTAAGGTACTTGAAGTTAGCTCTAGGGAGAGGAATACTGTTTTCTAAACATAACAACACTCTTGAAGTTTGTGGCTTCACAAATGCAGATTAGGTTGAAAATATTACAAATAGAAGGTTGACATCAAGTTACTTCACCTTTGTGGGAGGTAATTTAGTTACATGGAAAAATAAGAAATAGAAAATTGTGGCGTAGTTTTGTGCCGAGGCTGAGTATAGAGGTATGACTTATGGGATGTGTGAATTGCTGTGGATAAGAAATTTGCTATTTGATTTGGGTTTCAAACTCAAAAATACTATGCAGTTGTATTGAGACAATCGTGCAGCCATTGATATGTCACAACATTCAGTACAGCATGATCGCACTAAGCATGTAGAGAATAATCGTCTTTATAAAAGAGAAGATAGATGCCAAACTTATTAGCTTACCTTTTGTTCCTACTGAATAGTAACTTGCAGGTGCGCTCACCAAAGGAGTTTTCAAGAAGGTATTTTATTACTCATTGAGTAAGTTGTGCATGGTTGATATGTAGGAATGAACATATATGAGTTTGTTTGGATTTGGATCAAAATTGGAACCAACCTAATAAGATCAATTTAAAAAAGAAAAGAGAACCGAACAGAACCATAAAATTTGAAAAATTAATCCAATACGAACTAATTTTTTTGGTTTGACTTGGGTTGGTTAAAGAAAATTTCTTTCTCTTTTTTCGTTAATGAATTTTATTTATTAATTTTTTTAAACTCTTGTATTCTAGTTTCTAAAGTTTTTAATGCTAATTTTATTATAATACCTAATTTTAAAAATATAGATTTCAGTCATTTATCTAATATCATTATCCATATTAAATATAAAGTGCAAGAAAAATTAGAAATATAATTAAGATAAATAAGCAATAAAGAATAGTAATCACATATCTGACAAATTTGCTAATTTTCATATTCAATAATATTGTTCTTACAATGAAAACTCTAACAATAAAAATACGAAATACGATGTAATTATAAATTTATAATGGATAAATAATTAAATAATACCAAGTACTCTCAAGTGGAGAAAAAATAAAATACATGAGATTACTTGATAGAGAAGTATTTGTATGAATTTCGTTTAAATATCCAAACTCCAACGATAAAAATGGCCAAAATTTGTTGGCAACTAGCTAGAGTTAGACGAATATATGACTTGTGAAAGACGTCGTGAATAACTCGTGAGGAACTTTAATTTAGGTTTTTGAGAGAAAATTGATTCATTGAAAAGGGTATAAAGTATAAATCTAATCAACTGTGAATGAAAATTTAAATTTTTTAAAATAATTATATAAAATAATAGTATAAAAATAATTAAAAATTAAAAAATGAATTAGGTTGGTTCAGTTTTTTTAAGATTTTAATAAATGAAAGCCAAACCAACCTAATATTAATCAATTTTTATTATGAACAACTAAACCAATGAAATTTAAAAACCGATTTTTTGGGGTTGATTTTAATAGATTGGGTTGGTTCTAGGTATTTTTGTTCACCCTTATTGATATGTATGCATCGATTTGAGGAAGAGTATTAACATGAGTCGTATAGTTAATATATGATATATTGTAATTAATATTTATTTATTAATAATAGAACTCTAATTTATATAAGATTTTAAATTATACAAAAATTTAATAATTTTTTATATATATTTTTACTCCGAAGTACGTAAATATATAAAAAAATAATTTTTATTTTCGTTATATTTAATTGTTGTTAGCTATAGCTATCTGCTGTGTCCATTAATTATTCCCTAGCTTCGTGTATACAAGTACTTTTTTCTCAATTTTTTATTTTGAATCAAGGCAATTTATTTTTGAATACTAATTAATCTAAAATATGGAGAGAGAATTCCAACGTACGCTCAATTGAATATGAATCTTCATCTTTACTATATATCAAACTCTTGAAGTAATCTATAAGAAAAAAAAATTAAATACTAAAGTTATCTTTTTTTTTTTTTGGTCAAGTAGGGATCGCATATTAAAATTCTCAAGATTATTATTTTAATTTTATAATATTAAAACTAATTAATAAAATAGATATTAAATTAAATTTTTTTAAAAATATGAGTAAAAAAATATATTATTTATTTAACTTAAATACTATTACGATAACAATCTCTTTAAAAATACTTATTTATTGAGAAAAAAAATTATTATGTACTAACGACTTTTTTCTGTTTTGATCAAGTTTTAAAAGCTATATTGCATTTGGCAATGAAAGGAAGAAATAGTTTTTATTATAGGTTGGGCTTTATATTTTTAAGATACTTATGTTTTGATAAAAAAAAAAAAATGGTCATATTTTAAAATGGTTTTAGTTTAATATTCATAATATTTGTAAAATTTTAATTTGATCATTTTTGAAAATAATGGAGTCATATTACATCTTCTATTTTAATTCCTTCTCATTTTAAGTCTTCGATCGAGTAGCTCTGGTCCGCCATTTTTGGAACTTTTTCTCTGAGAAAAATTAGAAACAATGGCCAATGGAGCTAGGGGAGGCAGTAGTGGTTTGATACAAATCTCTAGCTCTTTTGAACTACCCTTGTCTCTAAGCAATGGACTATTCGAACCTTGCTACAAGAGTTTGGACTTTGAACAGTGATCACTTTTCTACTGAAACCAAAATCAATATGTTCAATATAAAAATTTAGGAATGCATTCAAAAAATAGTTTTGAAAAAGAAACGCGAATGCAATTACATTGTTTTTCAAATTGCAGTATAAGAGTTTCCCCTTCTTTCAAGTTATATTCTATCAAAGAAGTGTTCTGGAATGGTGTTCCTTCTCTTCAACAGTTTTCTTCTTATTCAGATATCTACAAAATGTTTTCAAAAGGGTAAATGAGCTAGAGGAATGAAAACTAATCATCGAATCGAAGCACATAATCAAAGGGTAATTAATATAGCCTATGGAGGGGACTGAGTTAAAACATATATGAAATGTATTACACTTCATGATGAAAGTTGACCAATTTTTTTGACTTTTTTTAAAAGAAGGTCCAAAAGTGGTATATCAGAGCTGCTCGAAAACTTAAAATGGGAACGGATTAACAAAGAAGATGTAATTTGACCGTTTTGTCATTGTCTAAATAGTCACATTTGACCGGTACTGTTCAATAGGACCAACAAAGATCTTTTTAATTTTTTTGTTTATTAAACTTGAATTATTTCAAAATATTATCAATTTTTAATATTTTTATCAAAATATAAATATTACAAAAATACTAAGCCTTTATAAGTTGATGAAGGTAAAAAATTATATGTTATAATGCATCTAACTATTATTATAGTATTGGCAAAATTATTTTAACATTTTAATTTTTTAATTTCATATTTAATTTAATATTTACTCATCAATTATTCAAGCATATAAGGTTAGAGCTGTCAAACGGGTGAATTATGTCATGTTCGGATCGACTTGTTTATGATTTGATCTATATAAGATTAATCCTGACTTAACTCATTTATTAAACAGGTTAAAAAATACAATCCTAACCTAACTTGAGTTGACCCATTTAATCCGTATAAATATATTAAATAATATATATTATATTTTATAATATAAAAAATCAGAGATATTATATCGAGTATCAACATATATTTATGTAACTTATTAACATAATAAATTCTAATTAGATTCCAAAAATTAAATTAATTTAAACATTATTTTAACAAAAAATGTAAAAATATTAACTAACATAAAATAAAAATAATATCAATAATCATAAATATTATGATACATCAAATTTAATATGTTAAAGTTTCAAACAGTAACAAAAAAGTCTAATATAAATATATATCATAAATTCTTTATAAGTAAAAACTTGTTTTAAGTCTAAAATAAATAATTAATAATAACAACATATAAAATTAAACTAAATAATATATTATTATAAATTGATAAAAATAAGAAAATAAAATATGAAATGAATTTAAACATCATTTCAATAATATTTCAAAATATAAACCTACAAAATAATTAAATAAAAAATAATTATCTACATACCATAATAATTTTAGTTATTTACTTGTGTTACTTATATGAGTTATGAGTTTTTCAATTAATCCATTACAACATGATTTTTTAAATGAGTTAAATTGGTCGACTTGTTGACAATCTAATACATATAAATTTAATTTAAATTTAATTATTTTGTAAATATGTCGTGTCGAGTTCACAAATATTACTAAAAATTGTCGACTCTATATAAGGTTACATGAAAAAACCGAAAATATCTTTTTATATTACCTTATCAAAAACACGATAAATGCTAAACGTGTATTTATGCGTATCAAAAGAAGAAAAAGATATATATATATATATATATATATAAACCCAACTTCCGATAACGCTAGCTTCATTCAAAGATGGACCATCTTTAGACCACCTTTTTCTTTTTCATCTAACGCTCTTTCCGTGAATCAATGTAAATTTCCAAGCTCTCCTCCCAACTCATCTCCTTCTTCTTCCTCTTAAAATAGAACCCATAAGTCTTAACCTTTCCCACCATGTCCATGTCCATTTCCTCTTTACCTCTTTCACCAACAATGAGGTTCTTTATCTTCTTTTACCTCTTATTTATTTTCTATTTCACTTCTGAATCTGTCAACTGCATAACCTTGCCCAATATATCCAAAACGACGACACTTAATGTCCAAGCTTTGACTCAAAATAGCCAGAACGTTTTTTCATTCAATTACCCCAAAACCACTCCCAAGTTCAACCAACTAGAAGTAGAGAGCCTTCCCTCTTTCTCTTCTTCGCTCTCTTTGTCGCTACATTCTCGAGTTTCGCTTCATAAACCAACACAAATCAATTACAAATCTCTAACTTTAGCTAGACTCGAGCGTGACTCAGACCGAGTCAGATCTCTCACGGCTCGTTTAGATCTCGCTCTTAACCGCATTACCAACTCAGAACTCAAACCACTCAATACAAGCATTAATGGGTCAGACCTTGAAGCTGAGAAAATACAAGCACCAGTAATCTCTGGAACGAGTCAAGGAAGTGGTGAGTATTTCTGCCAAGTCGCAATCGGAAAACCACCGACTCCAGCATACTTAGTTCTCGACACTGGTAGTGACGTCAGCTGGGTACAATGCGCACCCTGCGCCGGCTGTTATCAACAAGCCGACCCAATCTTTAAGCCAACAACATCGTCCTCCTACTCTCCCCTCTCTTGCGAAACCCCACAATGCAAATTGCTCGACGTGTCGGAGTGTCGAAACGGAACGTGTCTTTACCAGGTTTCCTACGGCGACGGCTCTTACACCGTCGGTGATTTTATCACCGAGACAATAACTCTCGGATCATCTTCTGTGAAAGACATTGCAATGGGCTGTGGTCATAACAACGAGGGTTTGTTTATCGGAGCAGCTGGGTTACTTGGGCTCGGTGGTGGTCCTCTCTCTTTCCCTTCTCAACTTAAGACGACGACGTTCTCTTACTGTCTCGTAGACCGTGATTCAGATTCCGCTTCAACTCTTGAGTTCGACTTGTCTCTACCTCGTAACGATGTTACAGCTCCATTACGCCGTAACCCCGAACTGAGTACGTTCTTTTATGTCGGAATGACGGGACTAAGTGTTGGAGGCGAGCTGCTTTCGTTATCGGAAACGGCGTTTAAGCTAGATGAGAATGGGAATGGTGGTGTGATTATTGACTCGGGTACGGCGGTGACTCGATTACAAACCGATACGTATAACGCTTTACGTAAAGCATTTGTGAATGGGACTAAGCACTTGACTTCAACAAACGGCGTCGCATTATTTGACACTTGTTATAATTTGTCACACAATACCAGTGTGGAGGTTCCAACGGTGGCTCTGCATTTCCCGGAGGGGAAAATGTTACCGTTACCGGCAAAGAATTACCTGATACCTATTGACTCTGTAGGAACGTATTGTTTTGCTTTTGCGCCCACTACTTCGACGTTGTCGATTATTGGGAATGTGCAACAGCAAGGGATACGTGTCGGTTTCGATTTGGCTAATTCTCTCGTTGGCTTCTCGCCCAACAATTGTTAGAGTTCGTCTATTGTCTTTTGGGTTTTTGAGCGTTTTTATTCAGCTTTGTCGTAAGAATTTTTTTTACACTTTTTTTTACGAGAGTGAATGGCATGGATGGTAAATAAAATGAAACTCTGTTATAACTTGCCATCAATTGTCTTCAAAAAGGTCTTTCTACCCGACCTGATTTCTTTTTTCATGGGACCGGTATTTATATTAATGTTTTTGATATCTATTATCTTTTAAATTATTTATCGGTATTTTAATAATTTTTAATTTATTAAAAATATGTATTTTTAATACAAAAAAAAAAATAATAATACTATTATATTTATTTATTATAAAATTTTTTATTTTATTTGATAAATTTTTTTATTCATTTATTTTGTCTATTATTATTTTAATAAAATATGTCAATTTTGGTTAAATTATTATTTATTTTATATTTTTTTGTTAAAATTTTTAAAAATAAAAATAAAAAAGTATAGAGTTTTTTTAATGCATATTTTTTTTTTATTGATTAATGTATATTATCTATATTTAGTTATACTTTCATACTTTATACTTTGTACTAAAAGATGAAGTTTTCTCTTGATTTATTTGACAAACATTTTGTTTAACATTTTTTATCTTATTTTTTAGTACTCGTTTCTTAGTTTTTTTCCTCTTATGTCAAAAAAGAGTTCCTATAAGCAATACTTATTTAGGGATTATTCATATTGAATTTTTTTTTTTATTTTTGACAATTTTGTTATTTTGATATATTTATTAGTAAATATATAAATAAAAGTTTGTAATTTTATATTTATTTGATAAATTTTATTTGACAATTTATATTTATCTAATCTTAAACTAAAAAAGGGAGCTGATTCTTTATATATTTACAAATATTTTATTTGATATTTTTTTTAAAACCCATTTTTTAGTTTTTTTTTTCCTATATCAAAAATATGTATATAATATAACTAATTATATTATAATATGTTAATTAATGCATGCATTTAAATTATAAAAAAAATTATTATAAAAAACATAAATGAGTTTTAAAAGTAATAAAATGATCAAAGAAAAATTTAGTACAAATGAACTCTAATTTTACATTGCTTATAAGTACTCTTTTTATTTAAGGAAGAAAAAAATAGAAAAATGAGTTTCAATTTTTTTTTAAATATTAATTAAAATATTTATCAAATTTTTAAAGAATCAACTATCTCTTTTAGTATAAAATATATTAAATAATAAAATTGTCCAAAAAAATTCAATTCGAATGATTCCTAAATATATTGTATATAAGAACTCTTTATGATATAAGAGGAAGAAAAAACTAACAAATGAGTTTAAAAATATAAAGTAAAAATTGTAAAATAAAGTATTTGTCGAATAAATAAAAGAGTGAACTTCCTCTTTTAGTATAAAATATAGTTAAATATAGATAATAGAGATACTAATAGATAATAAAAACATTAGTATATATTAAAAAATAATGTAAATATGTATAGATATGAATAAACTTCTAATAATAATAAAAGTATACCTTAAAAAATTGTCTATGCTTTTTCATTTTTATTTCTAAAATTTTAATAAAAAATGTAAAATAAATATAGCAGCTTATCCAATATAAATAATAATAATAATAGACAAAATAAATGAATAAAAAAATTTATCAAATAAAATAAAAATCAAATAAATACAAAGGAGTAAACCCCTTTTCATATATAATAATAGATTTATTAGGAATGGATTAACATAACAACAATATCCCTAAAATAAATAAATATAACAATATTATCGTACATTTTGGTAGAAAAATATACTTTTTAATAATTTGAGGATAAATAAGATATCATTTATTAACTTAGAAAATAATGGGTATAAAAACATTAATATGATGAAATTCCTCCAAGTCATCAATCGTAGTTTACAACAACAAAAAAAAAAAAAAAAAAAATATATATATATATATATATATATATATATATATATATATATATATATATATATATATATATATGTATGTATCAATCCTGAAGATTTCAAGTCTTCTATTCACTATTATCATTTGAATTATATAAGCTGTAATTATTTATTTCAAGCCATCTGTAAAAATTTTAATCATATTGTACATTTAGTTTTATCTAAAAGGTGTATGAAATCTATAAGTATAAGTCACACCATCTTTTATTCACCAAGTTCGAGTCTCTTAAGTTGAAAATATATTGTTAACGTTTAGGTTTTTGGCCGATCTATAAGTAGTGTTTTGTCACTTGACTATGATAATTTCAATATATGTTGCTGATAATTTATGATTTGTGCATTTTTTTGGAATATGAAAGTTGAAATTTAAGGTAATAATTATGATGGTAAGAATTGGATTTTTAAGTGCTAATATATTTCAAAGTACATAGATTATTCAAAAGCTATATTGCTTATGTTTTGGTAATAAAAAAATTGATTATGCAGAAGATGTTAATTCAACTTTTAAAGAAGAGATTTACTAAGTGCATCATTGGTGAAGTTATTGGCTTCAATGTCATGCACCGCACCGTTGTAAGCTAAAAGGTTTGTTTTATGCCCTTTTTTTAATTTACTCCCTCTATTTGATTTATATGAAACTGTAAACAAAGTGTAAAATATTGAAATAACTAGTGAATTGAATTTTTTATGTGATATTTTATATCTATTTTTATCATTATATGTAACATTTTATATTTATTTTTTTTTTCATTATATGTAATATGTTACATATACTTATATTTTATATATAAAATTTTACATTAATTATATCTTTGTATGTAACATGTTACATTAATGTTATTAGAATTCCAGTAAAAATGCAATATATTACTTCTAACTCTATCAATGAATGTAACATATTACATATATTTTTATATTTGAATGTAACATGTTATATATCTTTTTGGCAAGATAGCAGTAGGATTATCAGAGTTTAGATGAAGTCGCTGGAAGAGTTATCAAAGCTCCAATGGATTACTGATGCAGTCATCAAAGCTCCAATGAGATTAGAGTGTTCATAGATCGAGAATAAATAATATTTTAGTAAATTTTTTTCTTATTATGTATATAACACTACGAGTTTTAAAGGTTAAATCGCTAATTTGAAAAAATTATAATATTTATTTAAACATAATTTATTTAAGTCAAATACTTAATAATATTAATTACTTAAAATAATTTTATAAAGTCATATGTTATTAAAGAATAATAATATATATATATATATATATATATATATATATATATGTATGTATATATTCTTTCTATTTATGTTATTTTGTTAATTTTATATATTATTATGCTATATTAGTTGTTATTTCAAGTATAACCCTTTAAGAAACAATATAGATCAAACTATTGCTAAGTTCAATAATCAAATGGTTTGGAGGGAAAGTAGAGAAGCAATTTCAATCACCAAAAAGAGAAGCAAAGCAATAGAATAGTCATACTTATCATCATGTTCACAACCTTCGTTACTGACCATAAGGACAAAAATCTTGTTTTTGCCAGTAATCAAGTTAACCCAACATGAAAGAGGATGAATGTGTGGAGACGTAGAATAAGTGTGAGAAGAGAGAAATTGGATCTAAAATTGGAGCAATTAGAACATAGCTAGCAGCAACTTTCAAAAACAACAAAAAGATGACGATCTAATTTTTGTCGGAGTTGGAATTGTCGTCGTAATCAACATGAAGGAGGATCTAATGGTGACCTCTTTGAATATAAATTCGAGAATGCAAGAGAAAAATTCGAGTATGGCCCACATCACCGTCGTCATGCGGAAGAAATACAAATAGATCGTAATCCTATTCGATCCAACCATTTTGATCTAATTCAGAACAAATTATATAAAATAGATATTCATTCCAATTTAATGAATCTTTTTGTGATCATATTTCAAACTCAAGTAGATATCTTTAGCTCATGTTGGTCTTTCTGTATCCAATCGATTAATACTAAATGACAGTGAGCTACTATTGTTACTCGTTTCCTTGCGTAGATGAATTCTCATTCTCAAAGTCTCTTTTGTCAACAAAAAATAAAAATAAACCAATGTATTTCTAGGATGGGATGGGATAATGATGTTGGGAAGCTTTGTTGAGAAAAGTTGGGGATAAAGAATTGAACATAATTAGAGCTAAAAAGGGACTCATCCATTTGTTGTCATCATCAACCAGCTCATGGCAAAATGAATTTGAAAAAGAAATGCAAATAGAAAAGTTTGATTGTAGTGGGGTGCACAACTCAGAAAGGCATGTTGTCTAAGCCCCCTTTTCATGTAAAGTAAATAGATCAATTTAATCCCATCTTTGGGTAGCATTTTTGGTTTATAAAATTTTAATTTTATAAATTTGGTTGAAAAAGTTTCTAAGTAAAATTTTCCAAAATTTTCAAATTGATTAAATAAAAATATTTTAATTCAAACAATAAACACGAATTTTTAGCATGTAGTATGTGTTGAGATTTAAACCTTAAACAACCATACGAATAAAATTTACTAAACGTTGAAAATTTTAAATTAAATTAACTAATAATTTAAAATATATCTATTAAAAATATAGCTAGTTTGTTACAATTTTATTGAATGTACTTAACTAGTTAATTATAATGTTTAATTAGATAATGTTTTTTTTTTCTTCTTTTTAAAAAATGAGTATAAATAACATTTTACATATATCACAAATTTATAACGTATTAATTTTTTGCACTTGTGTGTCGTATAACTTAAATTGATTGATTTAAGTAAAACATTTTTTTTTCTTTTTGCAAAGATGAGTATAATTAACATTTTATATATATAACAAATTTATAATGTATTAATTTTTTTTATTAAAAAAAAAGGTTAAATGAACTAAATTAAAAAGTAGTTATTAAATGACTAAGTCCAAAAATTGAAGGGATAAAATTGATATTTTATTCTATCTTATATTCCTTATAAATAATCTTGGGTCATTATCCATCTCTTTCAATGTGGCTACATCAAGGGTATTGGACAAAGGGACGTGATACATGGATAGAAAGCCTGCAGGTGAGAGTGAGAGAGAGGGAAAGTAACAAGAAAGAGATGAATATTATTCAAAGCTAAGACGCAACTGTATACCATTTTGTTGTCATCTAGTAGTAGCTCAATCATTTTACTACTTTCACACAATTGGCTTTAGTTCTTCTTCTTGCCGTTCCACGCGCCAATGCAATTTAACAGAATTAAAGGGTTTTAACATATTACTATATAAATGATTTACCTATAATAGTGACCACTTAAAATGAAGAAATTCTAAGAAATTTTGGTCAATTATGTTATCTTTGGTTTGTTCGATGTAATATGTTAAAAAAATTATATTTTTAAATTTTGATTAAATTTTTAAATTTATTTTCCAATTTTTAAAAATTTTATACATATGTGTGTTCTAAAATTTTTAAATTTAATTTCAAATTTTTTAAAAATTTATACATTAGTTTTATCTTAAATACTAAAATATATATTTTTGAATCAAAATTTTAGAATATATATGTAAATTTTTAAAAATTTAGAATTAAATTATAAAATTTTAAAGTTTAAAAATTATGTATGAATTTAAAAGTTTAAATACTATATTATAAAATTTAAAAATTTGTAAACTTAAGTAGGAATTTTATTATAAAAATTAATAATCTTTTTGGTAAGAAAAAAAATATAATTTTTTTATAATATAAATAATAGTAAAAAAAAAAAAATCATATTATTTTACTTTATTAAAAAATAACATATATTTTTTTAAAATTAAAAATAAATTTCATGCGGGACAAAAAAATTATTTCTTACAAATAAACCAACTAATAATGAAGCTTCTAGACTTAATAAACGATGTAAGTATAACCGTAATTTCTTAAGCATTAGTTCAGACAGTCGCAGTTTTCGAGAGCGTGGACCACAACTTCGGTTCACAACAACGAATAAAGCAAAATCAGAAGTTGAAGACTTTAGAAGAACATTCGCTGATTCGCATCTGAGTCTCGCAGTTTGAAAAGTATCTTCATATTCTCTTATTAGCCGTTTAGTTTTAGTTTCTTCTTCATTTCTTCGCCAAAGTTTTCAATTCGTCCCTTTTTTTAAATTCCACAATTTTATTTTTATTTATTTATAAATTAAAATAATTAGCCTCCATAGTCTATATTTTGACCAAGCTCTCATTCTTCGCCTTGGTCTTCACGTTTATCTTCGTCTTCTTCTCTCTCTTCGTTTATCTTTGAATTGTATAAGCAAATGACAATGCTTGTGCTTTGGTTATTCGAGTCATGAACGACGCTCAGAGCCTCTCTTCTTCTTCCTTCTCTGCTGATTCTGCTTCCATAGGCACCGCCGATCAGGTATTTCTTCGTATTCGCTCTTTCAGATACTCTCTGCTTGGTTTGATTTCGATTAATTGGTATCAGACAGAAGTTTTGATGAATCACTGTTTGCAATTTGCCGAATCAAATTTCAGATTTAATTTCTTTACTCCAATTTTACAAGTATAGACTTATGCTTTTTGTCGTGCTCCAATTGAATAATATTTAGTAGATGATATCTTTTTAATATAGTTTTTTTCTTTCAATTTTAATGGTTTGTTAGTTTAACTTTGAATTATGTGTACTCTCTTGTTAAAATGCTAAATAATAAGAAAATTGTGGAGCGAAATATGAGAAAGCTAATTTTTTTTTAAATCAAACCTAATTGTGCACTTCAGACATGTGACATAAAACCAGATCTTGTCACTAGATCACTAGGAGAAATCTAAAGTTTCCAATTGCAAATTTGCAATTACTTGCATTTACACTGACAAAAGAACTCTCTCTCTCTAGATATAGATATAAAGTTTATATAGTGAAGAGAAAATTAATAGGCAATTAAAGACCAATCGCCATAAATCATGACACAAATTTACTCAAAACACAAAGAAAGTTATAATCTAGAGCGACAAATAAATTAATTAATAATGATGTCATGCCATAATTTATGTTAAACCCCACAATTAATTCCCTACATTTACCCTGTCATCTCTCTTCCCAAATCTTTATGCTTCTTCCCATTTATTTTGAATTAAATATCTAAAGATAGTGTAATTGAATTGTTCTTACTTTTAAGCAGCAAATAAATTAGGAATAGAAGTGTTTGTTTTCTATTCCTCAAAACTTTTAAATTGATGTTTGTTCAATTTATTTCCTCTATCTATTGGTAAGCCCGAGAGTCTTTGAAGCGAATTATGATTGTTTCCATTGATTTATGTTACTTATAGAATGTAGGTCGGAGTCAGAGGAGTGGTGAAGGTAGTCAAACACTAGTTTCTGAGCCCTCACGTCGATGGAGAGATGTTTTCTGGTTGGCAATATTTGTAGGTCATTTGGTTGGATTGGCATGCGTCCTATCTATTCTTGGGCTCAATAGGTTTAAGAAAACTGACAGGCTGAACATAGATAGGTACACTCAGGGATGGCTAGAGAATCATAGGGGATTGACGGAGGATTATTGGCCTCTTTATGCTCTTGCTGGTGGAGTTGGGACTGTTCTTGGATGGACTTGGTTGTTGTTGCTGGGTTCTCATGCCAATTACATGATTAAGGTATCGGTGCACATTTTGACGACTTATCTTGCCGTGATTAGTGTTTTGTGTTTCTGGAGCAGACAATTCTTCTGGGGCGTTGCTTTTTCCATTGGTGCTGCATTACAGTTCTTCTATGTCATATCAGTAATTGAGAGGTATGAGCTTTATTCATGTTATGCTTATTATGAGTTAATCATTATAAGAATTTGGAGTCCTAGTAATTGGATTATGGATAAGGGAATTTATAAGGCATGTCTGTTATAGTACCTCATTATTTTGAGACTTTACTCTTAAAGTACTGCACTACAAGAATTCAGCTTATTCTTATATTTATATTTTATAATACTAGCATATAAGAGATGTAATAAATGTCAGCAAGTCTTCTTGTAAAATATCTTTTGGTCTTTTGCTGGTGATAATTTTATAAAATATAATGTGTATTGTTTAGGCCATCATAAAAAGCTTAGAGGTTTGTCTGTTTTGAAGTCATATTTATTAGAATAATTAATATTTTATTATAAGATTATTTTAGTCTTTTTCTTTTCTTATTTATTTTGTCTTCAAAAGGTTTAGCTTATAACATTTACAATTAACTTTTGCATCTAATAAATCCTAGTCTCCTCTTTTCCTCTGTTTTCTATTGTTTCTTTCTTAAATGCTAGATTTGAATAATTATCATGATATCAAAGCATGCTGTAAATTCAAGTACGGTTTTCACGGTATCATTCACGAGTCTTGTCTTTTGCATCGGATATGTATTTTCTTCTATTTTTTGATATTTTTGTTTGAACTTCAATTTTTGGATTTTTCTTTTAATTTAGCAATTTAGAAGTTCTTTGGTTTTGTTTTCGCAATCACTAGTAGTAAAGATGACTCGCTATAGTCAATTAGTGTGAGATTAGTTGGGAAGAATTATTCGTATAAGAGTTACATGATGAAAAAAAAATTTAAAGGTAAAAAAATGTGGGGTTATGTATCTAAAATTATGAATAAACTTACAGCAAAAAAGACTGATTATACAACCCTGCTAAATATTTGAAAAGTAGATAATTCAAAAATTATTACTTTAATAAACAATTCTGTTGAATACTCAATAGACATCCAATTAGCAAAATATGATACAGTGAAGGAAGTTTGAGAATATCTTACAAGACTGTATACACAGTCAAACTTTACAAAGTAATATCAATTAGAATAAGATATTCGAGCTATTGAACAGAAAAACACGAGTATTCAAGAGTTTTATTTAGCAATGACGGACTTGTGGGTTCAATTGGCTCTAACAGAATCAATAAAACTTCGAGCTTGTGTACCTTATATTGCTTGTAGAGAGGAACAACGTTTGGTTCAATTCTTAATGGCACTTCGCGGTAATTTTAAGGGCCTTCGTGGATCCATTCTGCACCGTAACCTACTACCTTCAGTTGATTCAATGGTTAGTGAGCTTTTAGTTGATGAAATATGTCTTAAGTCTCAAGCAAGAAAAAGAATTCTCCGAACACCTAATCCTTCTGTTTTTTTAGCTTCTCCTCGACCTCCTGCTCATTATGGGAACAAGATTTATACAAAAGTTGGGTTTGATGCCTGTAGTTTTTGCAAAGAAAATGGTCATTGGAAAGCGCAGTGTCCTAAATTGAATCGAGCACCACATCAATTTGGCAATCAATCACAACTACATCAGTTTCAACAAAAGCACCAATTCAGGCCTCCATAGTTTGGCAATCAATCACAACCACGTCTGTATCGCCCTCTGCAATTTAATACTGTAGCAAGTTGTACCTCCGTTGGAATCCTTTGACCTTTTAGCCTCATCCTCTAATTTTATATTGGCTGCTCTCACCGAGCAGTTTCAAAGGTTTCTTAATACGCAGTAGCATGCTATGTCTGTCTTTTCTACAATAAGTCAGTTTCTCTATAGTTCTTCCGGTATGTCCTCCTCAACTTGAGTTTTGGATTCTTGGGCTTCGCATCATATGTCTCCTAATTCAAATTTTTTTGCTTCCTTGTGTCTTACATCATCTGTACTTGTCATGACTGTTGATGGTACTCCTTTGCCATTATGAGGTGTTGATTTTGTTGTTAGTTCTCATTTATCTCTTCATAATATTTACTACATTCTTAAGTTTTTACTAAATCTTGCATCTATTGGTCAATTGTATGATTTTGGTTGTTCAGTATCTTTTCCTTTTACTTCTTGTCATGTGCAGAATTTGCAATCCTAGAAGCTGATTAGGACAAGCCGTAGGCGGGGGGATTATATGTTTTGGACGAGCTGATCTTTCTTCTTTTCAATTGTGTCCTTCATCTTTTAGTTTTTATTTATGGCATTTACGTCTTGGTCATGTTTTCGCTTCCCGTTTACAATTTTTAGCTTCTACTAGAATTTTAGGAAATTTGCAAGCTCATGATATTTCTGATTGTAGTGGTTGTAAACTTGCAAAATTTTATACATTATCTTTTAATAGTACTTATTCTGTTGTACTTTTTGATTTAGTTCATTCTGATGTGTGAGGACCTTTTCTTGTTAATTCAAAAGGAAGGTTTCAATATTATGTCTCTTTTATTGATGATCACACTCATTTTTGTTGGGTATATTTTATGAAACGTCGTTTTGATTTCTTTAATATTTATAATAATTTTAGAACTCTAGTAAGAACACAATTTTGCTGTTATTAAGTGTTTTAGATGTGATCTAGGTGGTGAATATACTTCCAATAAATTTTGTGATTTGCTTGTTTTAGATGAAAATATTCGCTAAACTTATTATACTGACACTCCTAAGCAAAATGGTATTGCTGAAAGGAAACATAAGCACATTATTAAAACTTTTCGTTCTCTTTTATTGTTATCTTTAATTCCTAGTGAGTTTTGGAGACAAGCAGTTACTGCGGTCAATTTAATCAATAAGATCCCATCATCTATCACCTCGGGTTTGTTTCATTTTGAAAAATTATATGGATGTAGTCCTTACTATTCCTCCTTGACAGTCTTTGGTTTTACTTGTTTTGTCCTTCGTTCCCATGTAAAACGTACCAAATTATCGTTACGTTCTTCTATTTGTGTTTTTTTTTATGGTGAAGGACAAAAGTGATGTCGTTGTTTTGATCCAACTTCTCCAAAACTATATGTATTTCGTCATGTTATCTTTCTTGAGCATATACCTTTCTTTTCTATTCATGTTATTGTTCACCAAATCAGATCTTATTCATATTGATCATTTCTCTGATCATATCAATGGTTCTTCTCCACAAGTTCCTCTAACTACAGATTCTAAAGATACTAGTACACCGCAGCTTTCCCTCCTCCTACAGTTGCTCAAGCTCCTCCTGAAATTGTGAATACTCTTTGCTATCCTCAGCACACTCGTAAGTTTACTAAACTACCAGATTTTGTTTACTTTTCTTATTCCACTTCTTTTACTTCATTTTTAGCACCTATTCATTGTCTCTCTGAGCCATTATCTTATAAAGAGGCAGTCTTTGATTCCCTTTGGCAGCAATCTATGACTGAGGAACTTACTGCTTTACATCAAACATATGGGTCTTGAAATCTTTGCCAAGTAAACAAGCTATTGGTTCTCGTTGGGTATATAAAATTAAACCTTATTCTATTGGATCTATTGAAAGTTATAAGTCCCGAGTAGTTGCAAAGAAATACTCTCAAATGAATAGTATTGATTATGGAGAGACTTTTATCCCTGTTAAAGAAATGATTGCAGTTTGCACATTTATTGCAGTTACATTTGCTCATGGGTGGTATATATCCTAGATGGATGTTAAAAATGATTTCTTAAATGGTGATCTGCATGAAGGAGTTTACATGGTTCTCCCGCCTGGTATCTCACATAATCATGGAGAAGTTTATAAGCTTCAGAAAACCTTATATGGTCTAAAACAAGCACATTAATCATGGTTTGAGAAGTTCTCTATTATTATTGGGTTTTATTTCAATGATCATGACTCTGCTATCTTTGTTAAGCATATCACTACAGGTCGTATTTTGCTTTCTTTATATGTTGATATGATTATTACTGGTGATGATGTTGATTGGATTGTATTGCTAAAATCTGAATTAGATTGTCAGTTTAAAATGAAAGATTTTGATTCTCTATGGTATTTTTTGAATATTGAAGTTGCCTTCTGTCCTAAAGGTTATATTATCCTTCAATTTAAATATACTGCTAACATTCTTGAGTGGGCTTGCCTTACTAATACTAAAATTGTTAATATTCCTTGTGAACACAATATTCAGTATTCTCCTTTTGATGGCACTCCTTTGCAAGATCTTATCTTATATCGAATTATTGTTAGCAACTTGATCTACCTTACTATTACTCGTCCGAACATTGCTTATGCTATTCATATTGTTAGTCAGTTTGTTGCTTCTCCTACTACCATTTATTGAGTAGTCGTTTTACGTATTTTGCGGTATCTTTGGGGCACTATTTTTCAAAGTCTCTTACTTCCATCTACCTTTTCCTTAGAGCTGTGTGCATACTCTAATGCTAATTATGATCGTGATCCCACAGATCGCAAGTCCGTCACTGGTTTCTGTATCTTTTTGGGTGATTCTCTTATTTCTTTGAAGAGCAAGAAGCAAACTATTTGTTTCTCAATTTTCTATTGAAGCAGAGTATCGTGCTATGCCATCTACTACCAAAGAAATTGGTTGGTTACATTGGCTACTTGCAGATATAAGTGTTTTTCTTTCTCATCTCACTCCTATGTTTTATGACAACCAGAGTGTTATACAGATTGCTCACAACTCAGTTTTTCATGAACGCACCAAGCATATCGAAATCTATTGTCATTTTACTCGTCACTACTTCAAGCAAGGCACTATTATCTTGCCTTTTGTTCCTTTTTTTTTGCAGATTGCTTTACTAAGTCATATACTATTTCACGCTTTCATTTTTTAGTTGGCAAACTCTCGATGTAGTTCGATGCTTCTTACAGCTGCATCTTGAGTTTGAGGAGGAATATTAGAGTAATTAACATTTTATTATAAGGTTATTTAGTTTTTTTTTTTTCTTATTTATTTTGTCTTTAAAAGGTTTAGTTTGTAACATTTACAAATAACTTTTGCATATAATAAACTCTATCTTCTTCTTTTCCTCTCCTTTTTTTCTTCTCTTATTTCTCTCTTAAATGTTAGATTTGAATAATTATCAATATTCTTGCGAACTAAGTATATGATTAAATAATTACTTAAGGTTTCAAATATTAGTTAAGCTGTGGCGTGGTAGCTCTTAACTTTTGTTTTAAATTCATATGAACATAATGTAAACATTATAGTTCTATTTTGGATTTTACATTTACATTATAGTTCTATTTTGGTTTTTACAAGCCATATGAACATTAATGTAAGTTGTCTTTTTTAATATCAAAATTTTGATTCAAATAAGTCATAAACCAGAAGTTCAAACTAAATAGAGATGCATGTCAATATGAGCTCTAGTTTTATGTTACGTTTCATAAAATTCTGGAAGTCATGTTTTGAGTTATTAGCAGATACATGACTCACCTTTTCTTTGTTTATTGATATTAAACTCTCTTCCTCTATCTCCATACCTCCCTCTCCCTTCCTCCCTATTATGCGTGGCCTGACAAACCTAGTGCATGCTTTCTATAAAACTTTAATACTATAGTAAAATCACAAAAAATAGTCAAATGTTTTGGCCCTCTGATAATCTATTATCCATCCCTAGACTTCCATTTACCATGCTGGTGCTGCACAAGGCTGTCAAGATAGTGTGGTCTCTGCCTAAAGTTTTGAGAGTGGCTTACGGATTCATGCTTGTGATGCTTCTGTGGATGGGAATATGGTCTTTTGGAGCAGCTGGTGTTGTGGCCTCAAGCATGGGTGATGGTGGACGCTGGTGGCTCCTTGTGGTGAGCTGGCAAGTTTTGCTCTTTATTCCACTTGTTATAGAGATGAAACTGTTTGAAGTAAAACTAGGAATTTCTTGGTAGTGATATTTGTACTGCTATCTTACAATGGATTCAGGTGCTATCTGTAAGCTTATTTTGGACAGGTGCAGTCCTATGTAACGCTGTGCATGTTATAGTGTCTGGGATGGTGTTTCTTACTTTTATTCATGGTGATCGAGAAGTGTCGTCAATGCCTCCAAACTCATTGATGAAATATGTTAGATATTCTGTTACAACTTCTTTTGGCAGCATCTGTTATGGATCACTATTCACAGCTGCTATTCGGACACTACGGTGGGAGGTATCAGGCCATCCTTTTCCGTAACTTACTTATTGTATTCTTTTGTCATTGCTGAATGCGAGTTTTAATATATATATATATACATTTTTTTTTTTTTGAATTCGAAAATATATTTCAGATAAGGGGAATCCGTTCAAAGATTGGCAACAATGAATGTCTGTTATGCTGTGTTGATTTTCTCTTTCATCTTGTGGAGACTCTTGTTCGTTTCTTCAACAAGTATGCCTATGTACAGGTAGTTTTAGACTCTAATTGAGACTCTGTTTGCTATATACCTGTGATTTTGAAATGTCAATAGGACTTTTTATTAGATAGAATGATGGAACATGGTGAATGTGTGTGGTCTAGGTAGAAAAAATAAGATTGGAGGAGTACTCGTTTACATTATCCCTTAATTGGTTAAGATTATATGTTGTTACTTATAGCTGTGTATTTGTTGTACTTTTTTTCGTAAAATTTTAATTGATCTGTAACCAAAACATCTTTCTGTTTACTCCTGAACTTTATCCTTAGAGAGAGAAAAGCTGTCTTGTACTAGCCTTTTACTTAGAGCTGTTCAGTCTTTAAACGAAAGTAGTTGCCCAAAAGAATTTCTGGTACTGTTTGAGCCAATCGTTAGTTTAGCGGATAAGTAAAACTTAGGCACTAGTTCCAACTCAGTTACTCATTTGAACTTTGAAAAAGTAAAAAGAAAAAGAAGAAAATAAAGCTTTGAACTTTGAAAAAGTAAAAAGAAAAAGAAGAAAATAAAGCAAGAGAAAAGGTAAAAGGTAGATATTATACTAGCTACCTTTATGCAGAGCCGAATTATATTACAAGATCATGATAGCCAAGTCAAGATGGGTGGTTGGTTGGTTCAGTAATTGAAAATGAAGCATCAAAACATTACCTAGGCTTTGCTTGAGGAATATGGAGAGGTTGAATGGAGTTAACAGAGTCATCTAAACAAAATGTTTTTGGATCTTGACTGGTAGGAAGCAATCACTACTTCTGTCCGATTAATATTTTAAACAAAGAGACAGGCTAATGAAAACACTAGGTACAACGGATATGAAAGTGTATTATCCCGGTAACTAGTTTTGGAGATATATAATTCACATTTTGTTGCAACATTAATAACTATATATAATTATGTGTGGATAACAAATGATTTATTGGGTTTTAAAATAATATCGTACTGAACTCTCCCTGATGGGGGTTATAACATATGATATGCCAACTGATATGATGTTCTCCCAAGATATCCTCTTTCCTTTAATGCCTTACTTTCAAACTTGTTCTTCAGTTTTTGCCACCACAACCTGAAATTCTTGATCTTAATCGTCCTGATTGGGACTCTTTTGGATTATATTTGTTTAGCTCTTGAAGGTTTGCTAAGAATAGTTTATTATGGTCATCCTACCCTCTTCAGATAGCCGTTTCTGGTAAAAATTTCAACCATTCAGCTAGGGATGCCTGGGAATTGTTCCAGTCAACTGGTGTGGAAGCACTTGTTGCATACGATTGTTCTGGTGCAGTTCTTTTAATGGGAACACTTTTGGGTGGACTAATAACTGGAACTTGCTCAGGAGTCTGGACTTGGTTTAAATGGAATGACAGAGTGATGATGGTGGGTACCACTGCAATGTTGATGGGGATGGTATTGGTAAGCTATTCTTTTTGTAAAAGTTTGTTCTTGTCTTTGTAGTTATGATTTAGGTATGATTTATGAATATTTTATCAATTTGACTTACCTAATGCCTCTGACAAAGTCACAAGAAGGTGAGTTTGGTTTCAGTACAAACAAAATTTGGCTTCAGTTTAGTAGTTCTAGTGGTAAAAAGAGCAGTTCTTAGGGTTAGTTATCCATTACAGCATTTTAGATTGAAGAAATCCGATTAGCAGCACATAGCACAAAGACATAGGAGTATATGATAGGCATGATGAGCCAATTGAATTGTTTGTGTCAATTTTGTTAAAAAATTCAATTCGTAACAGATCTTAGTATTAATATATTCTTTGTTAAAAATATTTAATTTGTATAGACAAATTGCTCTATTGTTTTCATCTGATAGATGCAATGTGGCACGGCATGTGTGATTTTCAGGTTGGACTAGCCATGGTGGTTGTTGAAAGCGCGGTCACCTCCATATACATTTGTTTTGCAGAGGATCCCATGTTGATTCATAGGTGGGATGCTGGATTTTTCAACCAGATGTCGGAGACATTGCATCAGCGCCTCCAACATAGGAGTGCACGAGTAAGGGAAGGGTTGAGCCACTATCGGCTTGACGGCCACATGCAAGTGGCATCCCCTGTTTAAAAGTTGTTATCAAAATGTAGATTGTGGTGTTATTGATTGTTCCCAATTTTGTGTGTACGTTTGCAATGCAATTTTCTTTTCTTTTTTTTGGATTTTTTTTTTGTCTTAAACAGACAGGTCATATCATTATTTCGCAGCTTCACGTTATATATATTCACATCTATATCACTTTCTTTCCTGAATGTTTTTGGAACAATAAATCGGGCAAAACCATCCTCATTTCAGCATTATATTTTCAATATTACATATTTCCAATAAATCGGACAGTCATTTTGTATTTTCCGAAAAATCTGGTGTCCTAATATTTTATTTTTCAAAGGTTTTACTATACTAATATTTCATGTATTATTGCTAATTCTCATTCTTATTTTTTTCTTATGAAATACTTTCATTAATTAATTTTAATAAATTTAGAACTAAAGTTGATATCAACTTAAAATTGGGTTAAATTAACCCAATTTAAATATTTATATATTTTTTTAAATTGTTTTTATTTTTATTTAAGCATTAAAGTTAATAAAAAATCATTCATTTTTGGATAACCTAATTTTTAAAAAATTGAATTGTATAGCATAATAAAGAAAAAAAATGGTTAATTGTATAGCATAATTTTATATATAGAATTTTATTTTTAATTTTATAAAAATTATATGTTTATTTTTTTACGATGTAAATAAATTTTTATTTTTTAGTATTAAAAGAAAATTAAAAAAATATGTTTTTTTTTAAATTAAAAATTAAAAATAAAATTATTTATAATAAAATATTAATATTTGTAAAAACTGAAGTACCATATCACGCGTGCCGATTATTGTCTTTTTTCTATAGGAAAGGAAGGATAAGAGAAAGAGAACTAGAAGTACTGGTTGTTCAAGTAAAATAAAAAACAAAAAGGGTAAGATGAAATTAAAAGAAAAAATGAACACCACGAAAGGATTGTACGATTGCAGCATAAGATGCGTCATTGTCTTTTATATATATATTATATACTAAGTTTCGACACGTACTTTGCAGTTTGCAAGTATTATCTGAATTTATTTTTTATTTTTATTTTTAAATAATATTATATGTATTAAGTTTTTATTAATATTAAATAATATATTTATATTAAATTAAATGTTAAATTTAAATAATAAAATTTTAAAGTAATTGTTAAATTACTTAATAATAATATTTAATTATATTATAATATGTAGACTAAAATATGTATTAAATTGTAATAAAAAATATATTTTTATATTTTTAGACTTGCATGTGTTTATTTATATTTTTATCTATAAACTTTAAAATTTTGTGCTTAGAAAAATAAAAATAATATCAATTCTTTTACTAAATCAAAGTGCTTTAATTTATTGGTTGTCTTGATGTTAAAAGAATAATACTATATGCATTAAATGATATGTCTGTATTAAATTATATGTTAAATTAGGAATGTGAGAGTTTGAAAAATTAAAGTAATTGTGAGACAATTTATTAACCGATAATCAATTATATTTTAATATGTTAATTGATTCATGCCTGAAGTTATAATAAAAAGAACTTTATTATAAGAAAAATTAAATAAATTTCAAAAATAATAAAATTATTAAAGAAAAATTCAGTACATATGAAACTCTACTTTATCTACTCTTTTTTATATAAGAAAAAAATAAAAATAAAAAATGAGTTTAAATTTTTTTAAAAATATAAAATATTTGTCAAATATAGAGGAGTCTAACTCGCTCTTTTAGTATAAAGTATGTCAAAATAATAAAATTGTTAAAGAAAATTTCAATCTAAATGATCTTTAAATATGCATTAATTAAAAAAAATTTAATTCAAATGATTTTTAAATATGCATTAATTACATATAAGTAAATTTCAATTTGAATGACTTTTAAATATGCATTAATTACATATAAGTACTCTTATTGATATTAGAGAAAAAACTAAGAAATGAGTTTAAAAAATAATAGAAAAAAAAATAGCATCTTTGAAAATTTGTAACAATAAAAATAGTACTTATGTATTCAAATTATATATTTTTACTATTAAAAAAAATTATTGTTATTTTATTGTTTTGAACCTGTCCAACTAGACATCATTCAAATTAAATTGCGATAATTTAGACTCGTTCAATAATGAATATCATCTAATTAGATACCGTTTAATATTATTATGTGACATTTTGTTATTATAATTTTTAGGAATATTATTTTTGATAATTTTCCAAAAATTAAAATTAAAAAATGCCAAACAAAATATTTATCAAATGATCAAATTTCTTTTTTAGTATAAAGTATAGCTAAATATAAATAATGTTAGATAATAAAAAAGTTAGCATATACTAAAAATAATATAAAGATATACAAAAATAAATATATTTTTAATAATAATAAATATATAAAAGTAATAAAAATATACTTTAAAAAAACTTTCTATATATATATATATATATTTTAACTTTGATTAAAAAAATTTAATAAATAATAGCCACTTAATTAAAACAATATATTTTGTATAAATAATAGTAAACAAAATAAATAAAAAAATTTATTAAGCAAAATAAAAATCAAATTAATAGGAATAATAAACTCCCCTTTTTATATATCTTTAAAAAAACTCTCTGTACTTAAAATAAAAAAATAAAAAAAAATTTTGACTAGAAAAATTTAATAAATAATAGCCACACAACCAAAATAACATATTTTATATAAAAAATAGTAAATAAAATAAATGAAAAAAATTATTAAACAAAATAAAAATCAAATAAATAAGAATGGTAAACTCTTATTTTTATATATAGTAATAAATAACAAAAAAAATATAATAAATAATAACTACCTAATCAAAGCAACATATTTTGTTTAAATAACAGTAAACAAAATAAATGAATAAAAAATTTATCAAACAAAATAAATCAAATAAATAGAATGGTAAACTCTCATTTTTATATATAGTAATAGAATACATAATAAATAATAGACACCAAAGTAACATATTTTGTATAAATAATAGTAAATAAAATAAATAAATAAAAAATTTATCAAATAAAATCAAATCAAATAAATAAGAAGAGCCAAGTCCCTTTTCTACATATGGTAATATATATGGTGATCATATTTCTCCCAAATACTTTAACCAAATTTATTTAACAAATTATTTTTAATAATTAATTTAAATTTATCTAATTATAAATATATATTTTTCCTGATTTTATTTTCTCTTTCATTTTAGGAGTTTTATTATATTCAAATTTTAAAATTAGATAGCATTCACACCATTGATTTAAACTATCATATAGTTATAATAATTTATTTATTTTAATTTTTTATTTGATTAATTTTTACAACATATTTATAATAAATAGAAAATTAATTGAATTTTTTTCAAAATTAACATATCTAAAATTTATAATAATAAAAAAGTACCCCTAATAACATTGAAAAATGTCATGAACGGCTCTAAATTGTCACAGTTTAGTTTGAATGGTGTTCAATTGAACTGCATTAGAAAAAATTAATTAACAATTATTTTTTAATTATAAAAATGTATAATATGAATACAAATTATGCTATTTTTATTATTACAAATTTTGAGGGTGCTATTTTCTTATACTTCTAAATTAATAATAAAAGTAAAATAATATTTAGAGTCCTTATTATAGGTAATCATTATATTTAATTTTCTTATGCTTTTAAATTAATTATAAAAATAAAATAATATTTAGAGTCCTTATTCGATGTGGTAATGATCATATTATTATATTTTTAGTGGATGTAATTCTTATTCTATTATCATGTTTAAAGTCCTTATTTAATGTGATAATATATCTTTAAAAAACAGTTAATATTAAATGATTAAAATATATGAATAATTTTGTTTAACAAATATTATGCGTGATTATAGTATAAATATATATTAGTAGCCTCTATTTATTATCTAATTTTTTATATCATCTTTTGACAGTTGAGATTTAAAAAGAGTAAAAGAGAAAATAGAAAACCCTAAATCTCAACTCTTAAAGACTAAAACTAATAATGTAAAAAATTAAATAATAAATTGTGTTTCCTAATTCTAGTCATATAGTTTATGTACAATAAACATAAGTCACTTGTTTTGAAAATTTAGGATATGTAAGTCATTTTAATCTTCCTATCCTAAATAAAAATTAATAAAATATCACATTTAGTGCATGTGAAAGAAATGTGTGACTCTTTTAAAAGATATAGTGGGCATTTTGAATTAATAAACTAACATTTTAACCCTAATTTTCCTTCACGTCACACACAAAGTTCTCATTCTCTTAACGCTACATCTCCTACGTTTCATTACAAATCGAACTCACAAATTAGACAAGAGTGAGACAAAACTCTTTACTGAATTTCAAACAATTCATGAAGTTATAGGTCATTTTATTAGGATTAAATACCCTATAGGTCATTCTATTTATGTCAATAAGATATTTTAGTCATATAATTTATGTACAATACACATAAGTCACTCATTTTGAAAAATTAGGACATATAAGTTGCTTTAATCTTCCTATCCTCATTAAAAATTAATAAAATATTACATTTAGTACATGTGAAAGAAATGTGTGACTTTTTTGAATTAATAAACTAATTTTTTAACCCTAATTTTTCTTTACGTCACATATACAAAATTCTCATTCCCTTAACGCCACACCTCTTATGCTTCATTGCAAATCAAACTTTCAAATTAGATAAAAGTGAGACAAATTTTTTTTACTAGATTTCAAACAATTCATGAAATTATTATAGGTGCTGCCTTGCTATAAAATTAGTTTGAAATTTCTCATGCAATACTATAAGTCGAAAAGGGGTTCTCTATTTTGATAGTTTTCTTGTTTGGTAGAAGAAGCAATGAATAGATGAGGAATAGAGCACAATGAAGAAATAATGAAATGAAGATAAATATGAAAATTTTAACTTATAATATAAGCAAAAAATAATGCTAAAAATGAACAAAAAAAAAAAAGGAAAAGATAAGATGGTAATGGATGAGAACATGTACAATAACATTTTTTGCACCTAATTAAATGAGGTCTTAAATTGGTAGTTGCTTTTAATAATAAGATATTTATGTTACTATTTAAAAAGTGACTTATATGTCATAGTTTTTTCAAAATGAGTGACTTATGTGTACCATGCACAAGTTATATGACTAAAGTGTTGTAATGACATAAACAAAGTGACTTGAAGAACTAGTGACCCAAAAAATTATGTGTTATAAATAACTCAATTATTTAATTAATTTTATTTTTAATAATTTTAGTAAAAAATATATTCGTTATATATGTTCATTTTTTACAACGTTTAAAAATATATATTTATTTGCGTTGTAATAATGTTTTTTTTACTTTATTGATGAAGTTAAAAAAATAAAATTTTATATATAAATAAGATTATGTCGTACAATTAAACTTAAAAAAAAAATTATATTTTAACTAAAATTGCATCCTACTATAAGGGTTGGTCTCTTAGTGATAACAAATAGAATTGAGCTTTTGGTCTTTTAATTTATGGTTAATTATATTTTATGCTTAAAATATATAGGATTAATTGCAAAAATATCTAAAATATTTAGTTATAATTATATCCAAAATGTATGGGATGAGTTGTAAAAATATTTAAAATATTTACTTAATTGTAATTATACCCAAAATGTATGAGACGAGTTACAAAAATGCCCAAAATGTTTACTTAGTTGCAATTATGCCTATAATGTTATGAGTAACGATAAAAAAAAATGTCTAACAGATAACTAACATTAAATTATTTAATATAATTGTTTTTCTGGAGAATATTTTGATAAAGTCATATTTTTAGTTGGTAGAATTAAGTGCATTTTATGTCCACAACGTATAAGGTGAGTTGCAAAAATATCAAAAATATTTAAGGTTGCAATTATGCCCACAACGTATGAGTAATGATAAAAATATACTAAACTAATAACTAACGTTAAATTATGTTGTGTGCATAATTGAAGCTAAATAAACCTTTTGAATATTTTTGCAACATACATTATAGGCATAAATCGTAGTTAATTTTACTGCCTAAACACATAATTTTGCTAAATATTCTCAACAAAAGTAATTTTGTTAAATAATTTAACATCAGTTGAACATGCTTTTATTTTACCCATAATATTGTGAGTATAATTGAAATTAAGTACACGTTTTTGACATTTTTAGAACTCAACCCATTCATTTTTTGCATAATTGCAATTAAATAAAAATTTTAGGCAATTTTGTAATTTGTCTTATTTATTTTAGGTATAATTATAATTAAGTAAATATTTTAGATATTGTTATAATTTATTTCATGTGTTGGATATAAAACTAATATACCCTTTAATTTATCCACTGCTTGTACTGTGCTACTGTTGGTCTATACAGTGCTCTCTCTCTCTCTCTCTCTCTCTCTCCGCCTGTTACATTGCAGCTAGCAATTTAAAAACCCTGCAAGCTTTTTGACTCTTAGCCATTACCAAGATGAATAGGTTTCTTTCAAGCAAACCCTTTCAATTAAAGTCCCTCATAAAGAAATAAAAAGGGTAAATAATACCATAAATAAGAAATGCATTTCAAACTTTTTGTTATTTTTGTCTTTAGCTTTTTCCCTCTTTCCTTCTTTTCATACTCACATTTCAATGTCCTATCATTGTTTTTTTTAGCTTCTTCACTCTTCCTTCCATGTGTTTGCCACATTTGTCTCGATGTTAAATTACTCGTTGTTAAGTTATCAAAAACATAACCAAACCAATCCGTGAAACAGTTCTAACTCAACTTATTTTTATTAGTTTTGTGTTAGTGTTGAACTGATTTAAAATTTACTTCTAAGGACACCTTGAATTGTATTGATTTTTAATACTCAAAACCCAAATACAACATATTCAATTGAAGTGCATGTAAGGTTGATTATGATTTGTACTATAATTGGAGTGGTAAAAAGTTTAATTGTTTGATGTTTTTAACTTTCTTAAAAATAAATATATTTATTTTTTTAATGTAAATAAACATATTTTTTTTTAATGTTATAAGAAAAAGAACGTATATTTTTTAATTAAAAAGATTAAAAATAAAATCAATTAAATAGCTATTATTTATGTACTAAAGGATTAATAAAATCAATTCTTAATAAATTAAGAACTAATATGGTTTAATAAAATTATAAAATTAATACCCTTTAGAGGGGTTCAAATTGGGTTGAGTATACAATTATGTTGTCCTTTCGATCGTCAAATTTATTTTAAACTTCTACTTTAAAAAGATTTTGATTACTTCAAAATAATAATTTAACAATGACTATGTAATGCGATTCTATACTCTAAATAAAACATAAATCAAAATCAAAATTTACTATTTTATTTCATATTAATTTAAAAATGAAGAAGTGCATAATTTAAATAATATTTATATGTTTAAAAAAATATTAATATGAATTACATGTTTTTATATGTTATCTACTAAACTAATATAATTATCCATCCAATAATTAAAATAAAATAACTATATTAGACATACATCATCATTTTTATTTAATAAAATTATAATATAAAAACTAAAAATAAATCAAATAATAATACTAATCAATCCTAAGAAATTTTGAATATTAAGAACCGTTCCAATTTATATTGGATAGGTTTTTGAATTTTTTAAAACCAGTCTAACTAAAAAAAGAGAGGAGAAAATAGGTTAAATTGGTTTTGACTAAATGAGTTAATTTGATTAGAGTAAACTTTGAACACCCATAATATCAACCTAATTCATATATATTTTATATTTAAATTTATATTTGTTTTATTTATTAGTAATAATATAATATTATGTTTTTAATTAAATTACCATAGATATATTGTAACGTTTTCCCCTCAATCACTTGACACCATTCGAATTCTTCGATAGATAACTTTGTTCTCTCTCTTAATCATGTATTATTTATTTTATATTGATAAAAAAAAACATTTCTTATTTGTTATGCTAAATTATACACATAGTTTTTAAATTTTTCTAGCTTCAATATTTTAGTCTCTTTATTTGTTTTATGATTTACTTTATTTCCTTTTTATTTTTATATATTAGTTTACTTACTTTTTTCTTATAATTTAGTCTCTTTATTTTTAAATTTTTCTACTTTGTTTCCTTCATTTTTCATACCTTTGAACTTTAATTTCAAGTTATTCTAAAAAAAAAAGGACTAAATATATAAAAATTAAAAAATAAATAACTAAATTATAAGAAAAATGTAAAAGTATCAAAATGTGACAATTTAAAAATAAATATATAATTAGAAATATTAAATAAATAAAATTTAAAAAAATGGTGTGGTCTTATAATTATTTAAAAAAAAAAAACAATTTAGTCCTAAAATTTATGAATTTGGCATCTTAAATCTCATTTTTTTTAAAAAGGCAAAATTTGTCATATTTTTCAAAGTTTGTTAAAAAATTAACAATGATACTCTTTCCAAAGAGTATTTATGAGATAAAAAAAATTCTCGCTCTTTCTCTATTTTTCAACAATTTTAACTCGTATTTTGATGTAATTTGGATGTAAACATTGACTAAATTTTATTAATTTTTTAAAGCAATTTGATTGTAAATTTTATATTTCAAGTTTTTTAGAACATGATATATTTTGAATATGATATTAAATTAAAACAATCTAATACAATTGAATGATAAAATATATAATAAATTATAAGCTGAAAAAGAAAATATAGCTCACCATGTATTTATTGAGGTTTTGTAAATGATTTTACATACAACTTTGCAAAATGACTTTCAATTTAACAAAAATTAAGTTAATGTTTATAATCCTAATTATTTGGGCTAAATATTACATATCTAAAATCTGTAATAATTTCATTTATATTTTTAAAATGAGACTATTGGATCAAAACATTATACCTTTATATTAATATTCAACCTAAATATTTAACTAAATTAAAATAATTTTTACAAATAATATTTTAAGCAATTTTATAAATAAATTTGTTAGAAAATGAGAAAGAGGAAAATGTGTAAAATATATAGAGAATGGATTATGTTGGTTTTCATTTTTATTTATTTAATTTGTTATTTAGTTATGATTATATAAAAAAAAATTAAAATTATTGTAAAAAGACGTAAAAGTTATTTAGTTATCTCATTTTATTAATCATTCATTAGGTAATTTTTATTATCAATGGAATAAATTATCACCATTAGTCTCTTAAGATTAATTTAACTCATTAAAAAAAAATGGAATTTGTAGTAATTAAAGTAACAATTTTAAGAGTTAAATGCATATTAAACATAATATTAAGATTAATCTTTCACTTCTAAAAAAAAAAAAGAAAAGAGTTAATTTTGAAAATTAGCCTATTTATAACTTCTTTTTTACATATGAAACCTGGATTTTGTTGATATAAAAGTATACAACCAAATATAATTAAAATATCTTTATCTTTATAACATAACAAATAATATCAAAATAACACAATAGAACTGGCAAAGAAGCTGGCATCCAATAAAACGTGCTGAGAGAAATTTTGAAAGAAAACCCCCCAAGATCAATCCACCCAACAACAAAAACACCCACACAACTAATGTCTGACTTAGGTAGCATAACCAAAGATCAATTACTCTAAGGATAAAATTGAGTTTTATGCTCGTTGGTTCTCTCCATTTCATTGTTGATTGTTGTCACCAATGTTAAAATATGTCTCACATGAAAGGGCTATATGGACATTATTTAGGATTAATGTGATAAGGTAGTTATTGGCTTTGGAAACTGATGCACAGTTATTTTGTGAGATTTAATAAGAGAAGTTATTTTCCTATGTGCCTACTTTTATGGGGAGTAGGATAACTGCTGATATATATATTTTTACGTAGGAATTGTCCTCTCTCTACCTACATTATTCATAGTATCAGATTTCCCATAGATTCTGGTGAAGTAGAGAAAAGGGGGTTAAGTGAGAGAAATAATTTCTACAAGTTTTCTTCAAGAAGATTTCATTATGTCAGATTCCGGTATGTTTTATTAAATGTATATTTCCGCATAAAAAGATGATTATGTGATTTTCATGATAGTTAAAGATTCTTATCTCAAATATTTAAAATTATTACATTTGGTATCAGAGCCAGGTTGAAACTATCATGATTTTCCTTTTAATATAGATATCGAATTCGTTAAATTTTTATAATATCCGGAATTTGCTGTTTATTGTTTTCTAAAATTTTTCTAATTGTTATTGAAATAATATCATGATTATGGTTGAATATTTATCCGCATGTATCGGTTTGATATCGTATGAGTTGATTTCAAATATATCAATTTCTTTTAATCACAATTCAAACTGTAAGATTCCGAGCATTTGTAGATTACTTTTTGCCGTAATACATATAGATCATTATTGTTTTGATTTGTTATGGGCTTACTTATATTAGTTAATAATTGTATTTATGCATGAATGGATTGAAGATATTATTTATCTATTTTTTGAACATGATTTTTGAACAATCCGTATTTATATTATGATTATGCATGTTGTCACCAAAGTGATCTTGTTAAAATATATATATATAAATGCTGAATTGAATTATGACTTTGCAAAAAAAAAAAAAAAAAATTGTTATAGAATGATTATTTGATTATTATGGTTTGACCCAAAGGTGCACCAACTTTCAAGTAGTCATTAAATTATTTAGGTTAATTGATAGAATTAAAGTGAGATTGGAATGGATGCCCAAAGGTGACAAACCAATCAAATTTTAAAGAGTCATCAATTATGCCTAGGTGAATGAAAATCATCTTTAAATTTAAATATTGGTATATTGCATTAGTTAATCCAAAGATTGAACGCAATATTACTAATGAAATTGATTTTCTCAAAGCATTAATGTTGTGATGATTTTTATTGCAGTGTCAGTTCCTGTTTCACTTCATTCGCTAGCATCTTCTGTTCCGATCTTTAGTGGAATTAATTTCTCTGACTGGAAGGAACAGATTCAGTTTCACCTTGGTGTTCTGGATCTTGACTTAGCATTGCGAATTGACAAACCGGATGCTATTACTGAAATAAGCAGTTCGGAGCAGCAAGCTTTGTTTAAGTCATGGGAAAAATCGAACAGATTAAGCATTATGTTTATGCGAATGTGTATTGCGAACAATATTAAATCAACGCTTCCTCAAATTGAAAATGCAAAGGAATATTTCAAGGCTGTGGAAGATCGGTTTCGTTCAGCAGATAAGTCCCTTGGAGGGAGATTAATGGCTGAGCTTACCACCATGAAATTTGATGGTAACCGTGGAATGAATGAACATGTCCTTGAAATGACCAATCTAGCTGCCAAACTCAAATCTCTGGGTATGAATGTTGATGAAAGTTTCCTTGTTCAGTTCATTTTGAATTCCTTACCTGCACAGTATGGGCCATTTCAGATTCACTATAACACTATTAAGGAAAAGTGGAATGTGAATGAATTGGCAAGTATGTTAATTCAAGAAGAGGCAAGACTTAGGCAACAAGGACAACATTCAGTTAATGTCATGAGTCATGGAGTTGGAAGTAAAGGAAAGAAACTGAAAAAGAGTTTCAAGAAAGATCCATTGAAGGTTGCGGGACCTTCTCATGTCAATGAGACCTATAAGAAGGAACATAATGGACCGAAGTGCTACTTCTGTCATGGCTGTGGGCATTTAAAGAAAAATTGCCCGAAACGTAGAGCTTGGTTCGAGAAGAAAGGTAAGCTTTTAGCTTATGTATGTTTCGAATCTAATATGACTCAAGTTCCTTCTAATACATGGTGGATTGACTCTGGTTCTACTATTCATGTTTCAAATTCGATGCAGGGATACCTTTCGATCCGGAACATAAAGGAAAATGAGCATTTTATAGTCTTGGGAAATGGAACTCAAGTACCAGTTGTTGGTGTTGGAACATTACGTTTGTTTTTAGAGTCAGGCCATTGTTTGGACCTATTTGATACTTTTTATGTTCCTACTATTTCTAGAAATTTAATTTCCATGTCGAGACTTGATTATGATGGTTATACTTTGTATTTTGAATATAAGGGTTTTCGTCTATTGAGAAATGGCTCATTTGTTGGTTCTGGTATTTTATCTGAGGGGTTATATAGATTTAATCTTAATAAAGATTTTGCTAAAACACTCCTCACCCTACATCATGATGTTGGAACTAAACGTAGTAGAGTTAATGAGAATTCTTCTTTCTTGTGGCATAAAAGACTGGGTCATATATCCAGAGAAAGAATTGAGAGAGTAGTAAAAGATGGAATTCTTTCAAATCTTGATTTTACTGATTTCGATGTATGTGTGGATTGCATTAAAGGTAAGCAAACCAAACATACAAAGAAAGGCGCCACAAGAAGTGGAAAACTTCTGGAGATTATCCATACTGATATTTGTGGACCTTTCGACTCACCGTCATTTGGTGGAGAAAAATACTTTATCACTTTCATCGATGATTTTTCACGTTATGGTTATGTCTACTTGTTGCATGAAAAGTCTCAAGCAATAAATGCTCTAAAGGCATACATTGCTGAAGTTGAGCGACAATTAGATAGAAAAGTGAAAATCATTCGATCTGATAGAGGTGGTGAGTATTACGGAAGGTATGATGGAATAAGACAATGTCCAGGATCGTTTGCTAAATTCCTAGAAGAGCATGGTATTTGTGCACAATACACAATGCCTGGTACGCCTCAGCAGAATGGTGTGGCTGAAAGGCGTAATCGTACTCTTATGGAGATGGTTAGGAGTATGTTGAGTAACTCCTCAGTACCCATTTCATTGTGGATGGAAGCACTTAAGACAGCTGTTTATTTGCTTAACCGTGTTCCTAGTAAGGCAGTTCAAAAGACTCCTTTTGAATTGTGGACGAGAAGGAAACCAAGTATGAGACATTTTCATATTTGGGGTTGTTCAGCAGAGGCTAGGATCTATAATCCACATGAAAAGAAGTTGGATTCTAGACCAGTAAGCGGGTACTTTATTGGTTACCCAGAGAAATCCAAAGGGTATAGATTTTATTGCCCTAACCATAATACGAGAATTGTTGAAACCGGAAATGCCAGATTTCTTGAGAATGGTGAAACTAGTGGGAGTGATGTATCACGTAATGTTGTCATTGAAGAAGTTCGGGTGCCTATCTTGATACCCGTAACTTCAAAGGAAATTGTAGTTTCTCCAGTTGTCGAATAGTATGATAACATAGAACAACAATCTAATGATCAGTCACTGCATAATGAGAATGTCACCAATGAATCAGTTGCTGAACAATCACAAGGAATAGCATTAAGGAGATCTCAAAGAGAAAAGAGATCAGCTATTTCAGATGATTACTTGGTATATCTGCAAGAATTCGATTATGATTTTGGGACAAATAAAGATCCGGTTTCATTTTCACAAGCCATTGAAAGTAGTGATTTTGAAAAATGGATCAATGCTATAAATGATGAGTTGAAATCAATGGAACAAAATGAAGTTTAGGACGTCGTTGATTTGCCTGAAGGTTTTAAGACAATCGAATGTAAGTGGGTCTTTAAGACCAAACGAGACTGCAATGGCAATATTGAACGACATAAAGCTAGACTTGTTGCAAAAGGTTTCACTCAAAAAGGAGGTGTTGATTACAAAGAGACGTTCTCTCCTGTATCGAAAAAGGACTCTCTTAGGATCATAATGGCTTTGGTGGCTCATTTCGATTTGGAGTTACACCAAATGGATGTGAAAACTGCTTTTCTAAATGGGAATTTAGATGAAGAGGTTTATATGGATCAACCTGAAGGTTTCTTGATTAAAGGAAAGGAGCATATGGTATGCAAATTAAAGAAGTCAATTTATGGACTTAAACAAGCTTCCAGACAATGGTATCTTAAATTTAATGATACCATCACGTCCTTTGGATTTAAGGAAAATACCGTTGATCGGTGTATATATCTAAAGGTCAGTGGGAGCAAGTTTATTTTCTTGATTCTGTATGTTGACGACATATTGCTTGCCAGTAATGATCTTGGTTTGCTGAGTGAAACCAAAATATTCCTTTCTATGAACTTTGAAATGAAAGATATGGGTGAGGCAACTTACGTGATAGGAATTGAAATATTTCACGATAGATCACGTGGATTGTTAGGATTGTCTCAGAAAGGATATATCGATAAAGTTCTTGAAAGATTTCATATGGCTGAATGTGCAGCCACACCTGCTCCTATTTGTAAAGGGGACAAGTTCAGTGAAAAGGATTGTCCACAGAATGCATTAGAAAAGAAAAGGATGGAAATTGTTCCTTATGCGTCTGTTGTTGGAAGCTTGATGTATGCTCAAACTTGTACAAGACCGGACATTAGTTTTGTAGTTGGAATGCTCGGGAGATACCAAAGTAATCCTGGAATGGAGCATTGGAAAGCTGCAAAGAAAGTTTTAAGATATCTGAAGGGAACAAGACACTATATGCTCACGTATCGAAGATCTAATCAGTTAGAGGTGGTTGGCTACTCCGACTCAGATTTTGCTGGTTGTGTTGATAGTCGGAAGTCAACTTTTGGTTACTTGTTTCTATTTGCTGGAGGAGCAATATCATGGAAAAGCGCTAAACAGACTATCATAGCAGCATCTACTATGGAAGCTGAATTTGTGGCATGCTTTGAGGCCACAGTTCATGCTTTATGGTTGCGAAATTTTATCTCAGGACTTGGAATTGTTGACAGCATTGCCAGGCCGCTGAGAATGTATTGTGATAATTCCGCAGCAGTTTTTTTCTCCAAGAACGACAAATATTCCAATGGAGCTCAAATATTTGGCTGTTAAGGAGGAAGTTCAGAAACAGACGGTGTTTATAGAACATATTAAGACTGAGCTTATGATTGCAGATCCTTTGACTAAAGGGTTAGCACCAAAGATATTTAAGGAACATGTTGATCGCATGGGTCTTTATTGCAATCTTTGATGTATGTTTGTGGATCTTTATGTTTTTCGTTCTATAACATCTATAGAGATATCACTAATTGTGTTTCTGACATTTTTATTTCTGCTTATCATCAATTACGTAATTATGAAGATGGATTATTGATGGCAGGAATCGTCTTTGACAAAGACATTATGGGGACATTACAGTTACTTCCTATTGTGGATTATGATTAAGTTATTTGCTAGCATTGTAGTGCATGGAAGGGAAGATGTCGCTTTATTGATATTCACCGTCATGACTCATGTTGGTAAATTATTTAGTTATGATATTATTGTAATCTCAGTAAAGTGCAAATAAGCTAACACTATGCGCATATTATGTTTACCTTGTCAATTCAAATAAGTGTCATTCATATGAGCCAAGTGGGAGAATGTTAAAATTAGAGCTGTCAAACGGGTGGGTCGTGTCGTGTTCGGGTCGACCTGTTTACGACCCGACCCATGTAAGATTGACCCTAACCCAACCCATTTATTAAATAGGTCAGAAAGTACAACCCTAACCCAACCTGGGTTGACCCATTTAACCCGTATAAATATATTAAATAATATATATTATATTTTATAATATAAAAAATCAGAGATATTATATCGAGTATCAACATATATTTATGTCACCTATTAACATTATAAATTCTAATTAGACTCCAAAAATTAAATTAATTTAAGCATTATTTTAACAAAAAATGTAAAAATATTAACTAATATAAAATAAAAATAATATCAATAATCATAAATATTGTGATGCATCAAATCTAATATTTTAAAGTCTTAAATAATAACAAAAAAGTTTAACAAAAATATATATAATAAATTCTTTGTAAATAAAAACTTGTTTTAAGTCTAAAATAAATAATTAATAATAAAAACTTACAAAATTAAACTAAATAATATATTATTATAAATTGATAAAAATAAGAAAATAAAATATGAAATGAATTTAAGCATCATCTCAAATTCTCAATAATATTTCAAAGTATAAACCTACAAAATAATTAAATAAGAAACAATTACGTACATACTTTAATAATTTTAGTTATTTAATGTTACTTATGCGGGTTACCCAATTAACCCATTCAACCCTGTTTTTTTAAATGGGTTAAACGGGTCGACCTGTTTACAACCCAACACATATAAGCTCAACCCGGACCTGACTATTTCGTAGGTGGGTCGTGTCGAGTTCACGGGTCGTGTCAAAAATTGCCGGCTCTAGTTAAAATATGTCTCACATGAAAGGGCTATATGGACATTATTTAGGATTAATGTGATAAGGTAGTTATTGGCTTTGGAAACTGATGCACAGTTATTTTGTGAGATTTAATAAGGGAAGTTATTTTCCTCTGTGCCTACTTTTATGGGGAGTAGGATAACTGCTGATATATATATTTTTACGTAGGAATTGTCCTCTCTCTACCTACATTATTCATAGTATCAGATTTCCCATAGATTCTGGTGAAGTAGAGAAAAGGGGGTTAAGTGAGAGAAATAATTTCTACAAGTTTTCTTCAAGAAGATTTCATTATGTCAGATTCCGGTGTGTTTTATTAAATATATATTTCTGCATAAAAAGATGATTATGTAATTTTCATGATAGTTAAAGATTCTTATCTCAAATATTTAAAATTATTACAACCAATACATTAAACATTCAACTAGAACAATATAAAATTTTATCTTATTTGCCATAAGAAGTCAAAAATCCAAGTCTTTTAGAGCAATCCTAAAACAGAAGCCCTAATCCACACTAATAAACTATATGGAGAAAAACAAAATGTTGATAGACTATAAATAAATATCACGCAAAGGTTTACAGAAACTCTGCAATCCTTGAACAAAATGATAACAAACGCAAATCTATATGATATTTGGTCTCGTTGAGTTTTATTATAAAGAAACTAGGACAAAAAACAACAAGTAGAAAAACGATTACAAAACCAGAAAAATAGAAAATAAAGAATAGAAACAGACAATTGAGAACATAAACAGAAAATAAAAAATCGACTACAGAAAACGAAAAAAAGAAAACAAATACCCAAAATGGGCAACCGACACCCATTTGGCGATCACGACGAAGACTGGGAGGCAATTGTACGACGATTACGAAAAGCAAACAGGGAACGAAAGACGGCGACGAGATGGATAAGAAATACTTAGACTACGACAATAAACGACGCTGAAAACTACCAGGAAAGAAAAGAAGAGGAAACATGCCAACCCTCACAAGCGAGCGGCAATGGAGGCTCTGACGCCCTAACACCTAGTTCCTGATAACACCTCTCAAAATCCTAATTTGTACACTCACCACTCGCACCATGCACACTTTGTCCTCACGATCTTGGGCCTTGGCTGTTGTTTTGAAATTAGTTTAACGGCATAAATTATTTTTATTTTTAGTACATTCATATATATATATATATAGATATATATATTTATTTATTTATTTTTATTACAATATAAATAAATATATATTTTTAATATTAAAATAAATAAAATTATATTTTTTATTAAAAATATTAAAAATAAAATTAATTAAATAATTAAATTATATATGTATAAAAATTTTAAAATTTTTAAAAATTTAGAGGAACAAACTTGAAAAATACTGATAATATAAATTTAAGAAGTATTTTCTTAATCAAGTAATACGACAGACAGGTTAAATAATTGTGTTTTTTTTTTTAAATAATAACATTAATTTTGAATTTTAGTACCACATTTTTTTCGTAGTGAGGAGGTTTGACAGCGTGTAATATAGCGAGGGAAGGAATTGGTCATTGGGTCTGTTGTACAATATCGTAGAGAAAGAAAAAGCATCAGAGCCTGAATTTAGCTCTCAGTAGGCATACTAGGACTGTAAGAGTAAGATAGCCTAGGCTCTAGAGAGAGAGACTTGAGACTCGAGAGTGAGAGAATGCAAACAAAATCTCAACCTTGTAGGGGCCGATTTTTGTCTTGGGGATTGCACTTTATATTCTCAGTTCTCACTGCCCCTAAAGAGCGTGTGTTTGTACCTCCATTATACTTTTTTTTTTTTAACAATAAAAACAATATTTTTTAAAATTTATAATGATAAAAATAACAACTTTTATATTTAAATTTATATTTTTAAAATTTTAAAAATAATTAATCTATTACTTTTTTTTAAACAATCATTCTATTAAAATTAAACGATTACAATTTAGATTCTTTTAATATTATATGTTTAAATTGAACGTTCAATATTATTGAAGTGGTTATAAATTTTAAGGATGTTATTTTTGATAATTTTTCTTTTTATAAACTAATTTAGTTATACAACATAAATTTTTTTATATAAAATTTTCTTTAATATATATATATATATATATATATATATATATATATATATATATATATATATATATATATATATATATATATATTTTTTTATAACATAAAGAAATAATATTTTTTAGTGTTAAAAAATGAACATATATTTTTTATTTAAAAAATTAAAATAAAATTAATTAAATAATTAAATTATTTATGCATAAATTTTATAAATTCAACATTATTTGCAAAATATAAAAAATAAAAACTATAGTATAATTATTATATATTTTAATTAACTCGTTATGTTAACTTGTTATACATGTGAAAATAATACTTTAAAAATAATTAATTTTTTCAAAGCAAGATATGTATATAAAAATAATTCAAAATTATTAATTAAAAATATTAGAACTTTATTGCTAGTGGAGTTGCAATTTAAAGATAAAATAAACATATTAACCAAGAAAAGAAATATTATATATATAAAAAAAAATATTAGCATTTTAAATAAGATACACAAACTTCATACGTCTCAAAATTGTTAAGAATTCAAACAAGGGGTGATCTTCGGACTTTCGATGTGAGATTTTATATACAAATTTAATTACATTTTATGATAAGAATAAAGTTACGTTCCAAAGTACTAGATATAATTTTTTAGTAAAACAAATACACGTGGTTTGTTATTGTGGAAAACTTTCTTGTCATCTAACATAATACATTAACATACAAAATGCATGTTGTGTAAATTAAGAATTTATTTTTTAGAAAAATAAATCTAAAAACTAACGTAAAATAATAATTAAAATAAAATTATTTAAGTTTACAAAATTACTATTAATGTTTAGGAAAGGTGGTGTAAGCATCTAAATTACTCATATATTATGAATTTACTTGTTGATAAGAGGATTTCAAGTAAATAATTAGTTTTTTTTAAAATGAAATATTGCATTTAATTAAGTACTTAATTTTATATTTAACCAATTCAACAAACTATTTATTAGCATCAAACATATATATGATATGATATGCCTAACAAAGAAACCAATCCAATAATAAAGGCCAAGTAAACGTCCCACTTAAAAAAATATATTTAAGAAAATAGAAATAAAATTGTAAAACATTTTATTTTGAGAAAGTAAAATTTTATTATTGAAACGTTAAATGTATAATCTATTTAAAAATCAACAATTTAAATATATTAATAATATGAATTGGCAAACATTTTTTGAGCAAAAAAAATTTTTTTTGAGCTTTTATTGTCTTATACGTTGTAAGTTTTTTCAATGAGGTTTGTTCAAATAATATATTAAATGTTTTTTAGAAAAATAATATATGATATTCCATATTAAGATGTATATTGACAATAAAACACAGGGCATAGCTTCTCCTAAATGAATTATAAATAAGACAAATAAGCAAGTTACATACATATCACAAACGAATATAAATATAAATAACACCGTCCCATTTAGTAATTAATAAGAAGTATAATATACATAAAATTTTGAAAGGGCAGTTAAAAACAAAAGATTCATAATTTCATATATAATAAATAATTAATAACTCAAAATAATAAGTATAAATTGAAGATATTAGTACATACGTTTTCATTTTCCTCATGCTCAATATATAGTTTTATGTGTTATTTTTTAAGTTTATTGGTTGAGTTTTTTAAGAAAATAAAATAAAAGAAATAATACTAACAAATATAAATGCAATTAATACAATACAAAGATGACATTTTATCTTAAAATGTAAATGCAAAGAATCCAATATAAAGGTCAAATTTTACTTTAAAAAGTCTATGTGCTTAAAATTTTACTACATAAAATAACGTGATACAAAAAAAAAAATGTTTTATTGCTTAAAGAAATTAAGTAAAAGATGTACTATACTCTCTAAAATAACATTATATAAATAATGAATAAAATATTCACTTCAAAAATTAAAATAAAACATGAGATAATTATACACATCAAACAAAAAAAAAAAATGTCAAATTAATATAATGTTTATCACTTATAAAAACTAAATAAAAATTAAGATAATTATATAAAGGTTGAAAAAATAATCGTGGGCCATCTAATAAGACAATAAACACTTAAATATTATAAAAAAATGAAGTTAAATAATTTAATAATTATTTTTTAATTATTAATTAATTTTGATAATGACATGTACAATTATTTCTTCAAAATTCTATAATTAAGAGTTTTTGACTAGAAAAAATTTAAGAATACGTGACTCCTCAATTTAACATTAATTATAAGTAAAAAAAAAATTGAGATAAAATGTAGATAATTATTTCTTAGGATATTATTATCGAAATAGGCCGTACAAAATTGAAAAAATAATTTTTTTAATCCCTTCAAATAAGAAATAAGATTACACTTTAAATTAATAACATTATAATTAAAACAATCATAATAATAGCATTTATTGTGAGGCAATATCAACATTTTTTTTTCTTCTCTTTAATTAATTTTATGTTTTTCAATCGTATTACCATAGAATTTCTTTTATTTATAATTCAATTATTTAATTAATTTAACTTGTATTAATTTTTTAAAAAATATATTTTATATTATAAAAAAATAATGTATGTATTTTTTAAGTTAAAATGAAAGTTTATGGCAAGCTCATGAAATAAAACAAATTATAGTAAGTTTATGTTATAGGCATGCAGGAGAGTGGAGGAAAGAGGCGAGGCAAGGAGAGTGAAAAGGTGGCATAGAAATTATATTTTTGGGGGTAAAAATATATATATATTTTTTATTTGGATCAAAAAAAAATTTTATTGGGCAACGGAAGTCATAATATCAGTAATTCATCTCTTATATATAAAAAAGAAAAAGAAAAAAAAAGAATCAGTAATTGATCGATATTTAATATATCAGTAATTTAATTTGAGTTGTGGCAACAATCTAACTAACATGTTTTGGGTGATGTATGGGGGGATATTGGGAAACTAAAATCCCGAAGTCAGAAAGCAATAATAAAAGCCTTAGAGTTTTTACAATAAAAAATTATTAAAATGTATGAGCCGTACTGATACGCTATTCTGCTATTAAAGATACACCCTGATTTCCTTTCTTCATTTTTCTGTTCCCACTTTTTCTTCTTCCTTCTTTTTCGAACGTAAATTCTATAGTCCTTTACTTTGTTTTAGACGTGAAACCCAGATAAAGTTTTTTATTTGGTAGAAAAAGAGAACGAAAATATGCAGAGCTCCAAAGCTGTTCCTTCAAGCCCTGAATTATTTTCTCACTCTTCCTTCTATTTCAGGTGTTTTTTTTTTTTTTTCCCAATTTTTTTTCAATCTCTGTTATCGTTTTTAGAATTGTTGATATGTTCCTTTCTCTATGCTTGATTATGGGTTTTTCTTTGTTAGTTTAATGGAATCCTAAAACTGGGTTTAAAGTTTTCGTCTTTGAGTTATAATTATAACTTAGTGCGTTTCTTTGGTTTTGAAAAACAGAGGAGAAGACAACCACCAAAACCATACGCGTTTTCAGGATCTTGGGGAGCTTGACCATTCCGCTTCTGTTTTTCCTCACGATGATGCTGTTGATTTAATCCCAAGTATTCTACTTTTCACTCTCTCTATTTGTTTTTGTTTTTCTTTGTTTTATTCATTTATTGCTTAGTTGTTTAATATTTATATGCTTTATTCTATACATTTAATGGACATTTCTCTAACCATTTTTGGTATTTTTTATCTTCTGGTAGGCTCCATCTTCAATTTAAAATCAAATAATGTCGCTGTTATACCCAATAACTTACAGTACACGACCTTGAACACAGTATTTATCTTCACCAAACTCTTACTTTCTTATTATCTTCATTTATTTGGTATTGAATGCTTATTTAAATTAAAAAGATGAGTTTTTGGTTGAGGGGTTTTTATGAGTTTTTGCTTAGGCTGCAAATGGGTCTTCTTCAGACATAGTTACAACAACAGGAGGAACAGGGTGTGTTGATACAGGACAACTGTTCATGTATCAGAAGGGGACGAGAGTAAATACAACGCTGGGAAACGGACACTTCGAGAATTGGGGAGATTCAGCTATGGCAGATAATAGCCAACAGACTGACACTTCCACAGATGTCGATACTGATGATAAAAATCAAGTAACTATTTTTTTTTGGTCTTTAATGAATATACATATATGATACATCTATTTTGCTATTTTTGTCAAATAACAATTTGTGTTATGGTGGGTCATCTGGCAGTCTAGAGACTTTTGTCCAATTGTGTTATGTTCCCCATTCATATTAGGGTTTTAATAACTATTGGTGGGTCCGATAAAGCCATGTTGAGACTCCTCACTTCATGTACTGTATTTAGAACTGTGCCAACACTTGGGACATGTAAGGTGAATTTTAGCTGATATTTTAGTCTCTAATTTGATGCATCAGTTAAGACTGTTAAATGTGAAGAAGGTTTTGGTAAATTTGTTGATCGATTCTGCTTATTTCCTTCAATTGTATATGATTGTTTTCTTAATTGATTTTGCTTACTTTTTCCTAGTTAAAGTTCAGGGAGACAAGAGTTACTGAAAGACGCTCTTTGTTTTTGTTTTTGTTGTAGTTTCATGGAGGTCAGCATGGAGCACTTATAATGGTGGATTCAATGGAGCATGGTTGCAATGCTAAAAGTAGTGATCAAAAGGTCATTCTTATGTGTTTGCTTTTGTACCTTCAAGTGATGCAATTTGATTCTATTTAAAAATTTGGTATCGATCTAAGATCTTTTATATTTGCAGGCACTTCGAAGGCTGGCTCAGAATCGAGAAGCTGCTAAGAAAAGTCGTATGAGGAAGAAAGTAATGCACCTTTGCTTAATTTGTGTGACTTAAATGTTATGTAACTTGTAATTCATTTCACCGTCGTTATGTTTTGGGATGGTTATTATTCTTTTGAGTTTTGGGTTTTTCTAAGTTTTGAAACTTTGCCTGTGTCTATGCTTAATATAAAACTTTTGATTAGCTGATCACAGATAAATCTGATTTTGATTGTCTGGTTGATAATAAGTTGATGTTTATCTTTGGATTATCAATAGTTTCTAATGAATTAGTATATACCCAAACACTATAGTAATTTTAAGACTTGTTTGTTTTAAATTTACATTATCTTTTAGTTAATGGATGGAACATATTTGGATGATTTAGGTTTTGGTTTTGGATAGGCATATGTCCAGCAGCTGGAAAATAGTCGACTTAAGCTTGCACAGCTAGAGCAAGAACTTCAGCGAGCTCGCCAGCAGGTGCACAAAATTCAAATTTCCAACATTTTGTATTTTTGTTTCCTTTTCTTTTTCTCTAAGAGGAGGGAAAGGTGGCCTGATATATGCTTCTCTCTGTTATGGTTGAAACTTGATAATAATTGGCTTTGTAATTTTAATGCAGGGTGTTTTTATTGCATCGGGCTTTTCAGGTGATCATAGCCATTTAATGGCAGGAAATGGTATGTAACTTTTGATGTTTGTATGGTGCTTATTTTTTAGTTACTAAGTGCCTTTACTTGAAATTCTTTATTAGTTAGATCTTTAGGTGAAACCTCCTTTAATATTGACATAACATGTATCGTCATGTGGTTCTAATGATTTCATGTGCAGGGGCTCTTGCATTCGACTTGGAATATGCACGCTGGCTTGATGAACATCAAAGGCTGATAAATGACCTACGATCAGCTGTCAATTCACACATGGGCGATAGTGAGTTGAGAATTCTTGTAGATAGTGTAATGGCACACTATGATGAGATCTTTAGGATAAAGAGCATTGGTACAAAGGCTGATGTATTCCACATGCTATCTGGTATGTGGAAGACACCAGCTGAGAGGTGTTTTATGTGGTTAGGTGGATTCCGATCTTCTGAAGTCTTAAAGGTCATCTATGAGTGCATTTCTTTTACCTTCTATAGTATAAACTAGAAAAACTATACTCTGGTTGGTTTTTTAATTGCTTCAGTTCTGTGGGATACTCAGATACTCGGGAACCACCTCGAACCTCTAACCAATCAACAGCTGATGGGCATATGCAACCTTCAACAATCTTCCCAACAGGCAGAAGATGCTTTGTCTCAAGGGATAGAGGCCTTGCAGCAATCTCTTGTCGAAACGCTTTCCTCGACTAGTCTTGGTCCTGCAGGTTGTGGAAATGTTGGTGACTATATGGGTCAAATGGCAATTGCAATGGGAAAGCTTGCAACTCTAGAGAATTTCCTTCACCAGGTACAGAGTGACACATGTACGAATTACAATTGCATATTTAACTATCATTGATAATTTCTCTTGTGGATTCAGAAGTTATATTGTCTAACTTTGCCTTGAACTGTGTACTTATTAGGCTGATCTTTTGAGGCAGCAAACCCTACAACAAATGCATCGAATTCTGACCACTCGACAAGCTGCTCGTGCTCTTCTTGTCATTAGTGATTACTTCTCACGACTCCGGGCACTGAGTTCGTTATGGTTAGCACGACCTCGGGAATAAGGATTGAGGTTACTACACTTTCCATCTCTATTCTTAGAACTAACGCAATTAGACAGCTAATTACTCTTATTAGGAACCGCAAATGAACTTATTACCTGCTTACGTAGATGAAGTACCCCTTTTGATTTTTGCCAGTAACTTGGCATTGAGATTCTGTAATGTTGGCCTTAAGAATCAGTCGCAGAGTCCTATGAAGTGACGTGAAGTATTTGTATTCAGCTTAGCTAATGTAATGTGATGGTCCCTGTGGTCAGGTGTGGGAATGCAAATCATGTATTTAATACCAGTTTGTGGTTAATGAATGCCAAGTTAATTGTTATTTCGTTCATGGCTAATGAATGCATTTATATGTCACCAAATTCTCCGACTCCCTTTAGTGTGAATACTGAATACAAATACTTTTACCCTCTAAAAAAGGTGCTTGTTAGCTAAAGATCTCGAGTGATACTTTAAAGTACTTTAATTAATTGAAATGTACTCATTTGAGTAAAAAAAAAAACATTCGAATAAAAGTTTTGAATAAAAAGTCATAGACTATTTTAGTTATTTGTCAATTTTAAGTGTCGTCATCAAAATTGATCGGTCATATTTCCATTTTTTATAAAAAATTATCTTTAATATAGAAATAAATTAATTATTTATTTGATTTTATTTTTAGTTATTTTTAATAAAAAAACGTGTTTATATTTTTAATACTAAAAAAATGTGTTAATTTATATTATAATTAAAATAAATATATTTTTTTTTTTGAAGGATGTTGAAAATGAAATTTTAAAATTATAATTATTCATTATTTTTGAAGTAAGTGATAATATAATATTAGTTTAAATTTTTTAATTTTGTTAAATTAAGATGCATAACTTATTTTATCTTTGGTGAAAAAATAATTTTAATCATAATAGGTTTATTGTATGTTTGAGTCACAAATGTAATATTTAAATTGAAAATAAATTTAATAGTCTATTATTTGTTTTAATACTTTTAAAAGAATTATGCAAAAATTTAAAAATATATATAATTTTTACAATTTTAATAAATTTTCTTCAAATATTCATTAAAATCGTTGATATTTTTTGTAAAATTAAATTCATATTTTCATCAATATCATATATTTGTCCATAGTTTGAACTAGTGGTGTTCAAAAATTGGACCAAATCAATTAAAATAAAAAAATATGGTCGGACTGGACCAATTAATTTTGTAAATTAAACAGTTCAGTTTGATTTTTATTTCTTCAAATTGTTTTATAAACGGTTCGATTCGATTATACTAATTTTTAAATTGGACCGGACCGTTACTTATAATTATTTTTAATATATTATTCTTTAAAAAAAAAAAACAAAAGATATATATTAATTATATATCTTCTCATAATCAAAGTATACAACTCTAATTCCCTAACTAATTTTTAATATATTATTTATGGATTAATGTATTATTGTATTTTATTGTAGAATTTGCGAAAATATTTAGCTCTATATTGTAATTGATTATATGATTATTTTTAAGATGTTTATATGATTTATGAAAAATGTAATATGATTTATATTTGTAGTATAAATTAATTAATTTGTTTAGATTCATATTTTTTTTTACTTTATGTTATTTTCAAGTTTTAACAAGTTTAGAGAAAAAAAAAAATATGAAAACCGTCAAAAACCGTTAACCAAATCGGATTGGACCGTGCAGTTTTAATAATTTTATTAGATAAATTTGGTTCGATTTAGTTAAAGCAATATATTCAGTTCAATTTGATTATTTTTTTTAAGCTAAAAATGGATCGGACAATAGTCCTTGATATGAAGAGTTGATCCTCAACCCAATTTTGTCCAATATTATATAGCTAAGGCCGCCCATAGCCAAAGCTAAATTAGGTAGATTTTTTAGTTTTTGAACTAAATAATATAATTTTAGATAAATATTATAATTTTTTTCTAAATTAACGATTTTATACCTAAAAATTTACAATTTTGGTACATTTATACATGGATTTTAAACTAAGAATTAAGCTTTCATGAACACTGCCCAAGAGTAAGGGTATAAATGACCAAAAGTAGGAGAAAAATTAAAAATCTAAAGCTTTTTTCTAAACTCACCTTACTTCGTCGTTTTAGAGGCATGAATTTACCATTTTACCCTTCATTTCCTAAACTCTCATTTTCTCATTCAAAGATTTCGACCATCAAACTCCTAACTACCACGGTGAAACTTCAAACAAATATTAAATATCTATTTTTCAGGAAGTGGAAGGTGCTTTCAACAACGATCTAACTCATCTGCCACTTTATTTTTCTTTCAATTTTAGTTTTTAATCTAGTAAGCAAAACAAGATCATTAAATTTTGAAAAGTGTGTATTTTAATCTTAAAAGCAAAGCAAGATGGTCATATAATATACAAGATAAGCCGGACAAATTAAAAGAAAATATTTCTCACTCTTACTTCTTTTTTTATTTACATTCCTCTCTCAGCGAGTGTTTTTTGAATAATAAAAATAATTTAAAGAAGTAAGTGCTGGTAAATTAAAATAGGCTGAGAACGATCAAGCAAGCAAGAGCAAAGGTGATATGGTGAATGGAGGAGTTCAAAAGAAATTTGGAAACTGTTGAGACATCTATATGATTGCTTCTTATTATCTTGTGTGGAAAGTGGCCCCGACACATCATTGCCTTTGAAAGACTTGCTTATTTTATGCACTTTCTAGCATTATAAGATGCAAGTTGTTAGGCTTTTTCTTTATTAAATTTTTGTTTAGAATTTCTTTTTGGGCCTCTATTTTTTTATTTATTTATGTAAAGTCTTATATTTATGTAATTGTATGTAATATGTTATATTAATTATATATTTATATGTAATATGTTATATCAATCTCCAGTATAATCGCCGGAGCTCTAGTTAGAATGTAACATGTTACATCAAACTGTATCTACGAATGTAACATATTATGTTCACCTCTATATTTAAATGTAACATATTATATTTCTATCTGACGAGGTGCCCGGTAGTATCACAGAAGTGCTAGGTTCTAGAGAGGTCATCGGCGCTCAGATGAGATTGGAATGTCGAGAGATTGAAGGATATCCAGACTGAGTTTTGAGGTGTAAAATTGAAAGTTTGAAAAAATTATAATAATTATCTAAAAACATGTTATTTAGGTCTAAAGAATAAGGTGTTAAGGTGATCTCTTGACGGATCCCAAGATGGACACATACGCCCAACAAAATTCGACTTTAAATTTTGTCATATATGGTCCCATGTGACCTTTTTTAAAAAATTACAAAAAATAATATCCCTAAAAATAGAAAAAATAACATCTCAATAATATTAAACATTCAATAATAAACGGGTACTGCAGTTTAATTTGAATGACGTCTAATTAAAAAAGTGTTCAAAGAAAATGATGTAATAGTCATTTTTTTAATAGTAAAAATATATAATTTGAATGTAAAAGATACTATTTTTATTGTTATAAGTTTTAAATTATGTTATTATTATTGCTTTTACAATTTTTTTTAATAACATGTGTATATTGTATCAACTTGTAGTATATGAGGGACATTTTTCTTTGAAAAGTGTATTCTAATCATTGATACTTTCCATCCTCAGTATGTTTCCAACCATTACAAAACAAAACTAGACACGAATGAGTGACATATAACACGTAAATCACATGTTTTCATAAGAAATAGTTGACAACAATAAATTGCTAATGGAATTTATAATAATAAATAACACGATAATATCAATTATTATATATAGAAATACTTAGAACAGTAATTCATTACATTCCATATATTTGTTTTATTATGATGGACTAAATAAGTAACAGTTAAGATAGAGTAACTTGTGCAATATTAATTAATTTTTGCATTTGGAGGACTAGGAGTATCCCCACGGCAACGCTCTTCAGGAAGACATCCTCTCTGGTATGGATTGGCTGCTTGCCTGTGACACTGCATCGGATATTTAGGACCACAACCAGGACCCTGATCCCTTCCAATTGCTCCATAATTGATTTCTCTTGCATTTGTGCTCATTATCATGAACGTTGTGACCACGAGCATGCAAAAAATCATTGTCATTGCTTTTGAAAGTATAGCCATTATTAATCTTTTCTTAATGCTGTAATGTCTCGCTTGTTTCCTGCTAATAATTGTTGTTATGAAGGTGATTAGAAAGTAATTTTACGATCTAACTCTATTTAAGCAAATTGTAGGGAGGGTTTTACATTGAAATTGAATATGTATATGTTTGTCGATTATTTATCCAATTCAATCCAATCATTTAGTCCGATAGAAATCCTTGAATTTGAGCCAATCATTTAATCAGATTACAAAATCTCCATTAAATCATTTGATGTCATCTGATCCGATCCGATCTAACCCAATCTTATATCGGCTTTGTTCGGATCAATCCAATCTATAATATCTTTTATCCGATTAGATTCCAAGGCTCATCACTTTCTTCAAAATTTACATCATCAAAAAAATGATAAAAAAATGACAGCCCTGAACAATATATTCTTTTCCATAAACAATACAAATGAAGTAAAATAACAAAGGAAAAATAAAAAGGAAATACAAAGAAATGAGGATTATAAGTATACTATCACTTGAGTAGCAAACGATGGCCCTGCGTGTTAGTCCAGAATGCTACCTACAATCTCACTACCACTTAAAGCACCCAGAAAGCATATGTGATCGCTATTCTGGCAACTCTACCTACATGGTCTTCATTCCAGATGATGCCCAGGGATTAACTCAGCATGTTAAAAGAAAGTACTTAGCTAGACATGGCTGAGTTATCAATGGATTGGAGTGCTTGATTGGCAAAAAAACGGACATCAACATCTGGGTCCTCACCAAGCTCAACCAAACAGGGACGAATAGTCTTCTCAACCACCTGAATTGTAAGATTTCTCAGTCCAGAAAGATCAAGTAAAAATGTGTGACATGAAGGGAAGGTAAAAACAACTAGGTAATATCCAGCAAAAAAAAAAATCAGAGTCTATAAATACGACTAGAGAAGACTAAAGCACAAGTTGATAAAAGACTTACAGACTGGTCAACTATTGGTACAAGGGATTGCAGAACCTTCGCCACATTGAACTTAATATTGGGGACTCTGAAACAAAAAATTTGAAAGAGGTGATCATAAGCCCTAACACCAGGTCAATTTGTTATGTTACATAACTATAGCCCAAGAATCCCATACCTGTCTTTTGATGCATTGACGATCACTGGCAGCAATTGTGCACAAGTAATTTCTGACCCCATCACGGGGGCAACAAGAGAGATTGCACGCAAGACGGTCATCCGGTACAAATAGTGAATATTGTTTATCATCTCCAGAACCTAGGCATTAAGATGCTCACTTCAGCTGCTTTAATTTATTTATTTTAAAAACAAGGTGCTTGAACTATTGAATAAAAATCTAAAAAGGTAACAAGTGAGGGAATGACAAATAAAAGGTATAGTGACAGCGACAGCATGAACAAATCAAAATTGCCGGTCTATGTCCCCAGAAAAGGAAAAAGAAAGAAATAAAATCTAGTACCAAAGACAAGTTTCACTACCAAAACGCAGAATTCTAATAGATATTAACCAAATAATTAATATTAACCTGGAAAAGGATTACTCTGTTGTCTAATTGTGGCAGAAATTTACAGAGCCAAGGCAAACGTCAAATTGAAAGTCAAATTTAGATATCAGGAAGCACATTATATTTTGTCAAGTCTTTTGCAGAGAACGAATATATAATCCCTTACAAAAATATAAGAAATTAATTAATCACTCAATAAATCAACCTGGGGAACTATGTGCTGCATTGCCCACTCTGGACCAAATTCTTCTGCAAGGCGCTTTATGTTATTAGCAGCTGCTTCACGAATTGAGTAAACCTGCATCAGACAACCCAGACGGTGAATAAATGGTTTAGGAGAAGCTGCTGTGGGGTAAAGAGGGAGGGAGGGAGAGGGAGAGAAGAAAAAGCTTGCAACAGAAACACAGTGATGACGAGAGAACATGCAATACTAGATCTAGATGATAGTTTCCCATATCTACACATAACAACATTAAGAGCAAGCAAAACAAAAAGTGCAAGGTTTCTCAGTTATGACCTAAACCACCCGGAAAAGATGTAATCAGTTACAAATTGTTCTCATCACGTGCCCTTTTTTATTTTATGTTTATGCTGGTGATCATGTATTTAAGTTCCAAACTGAAAAACTCTCAAATTTTGTTTAACCAATCACGCCAGACAGGCATTGCAGAAACCCTTGCTTACCGAATTTACATGGAAAATTACGCTCATCTCTATCCAAGGGGCAGCCACCATCAAATGGCTCAATATGTGCAGATTAGATAAAGCCAAGTAGACGGTGGATTCTCCCCTTGCGGAGAAAAAATGAATCAATAATTCCTGATTATTAGCAATCTACAGTATCTTCATCTATCTGAAGTTCTGAACCCAGAAAAATCATAAAGCTCCACCTCTTGAAGAAATATATATAATAAAAAAAGAGGTTAAATACTTAAGAATGAGATGCAAGGGAGTAAAATAATAACAGGGTTAAAAACATTTCATGTTGTTTACATCCGAGATGGTTCCAGACAAACCTTGTCTTGCAACCATTGCATGCAAAGCGCACCAAGCTTGTCATCAAAAAATCCTACACCTAACTGACTCGCCAATAAGGGTATATACTCTATAATTGCAAGACGAACTCTCCAATGTCTGTCCTCTGCAAGCTCAACAATGGCAGGTAACAAGGATTGAGACAGCAAATCAATTCCAATAACCTGCAATAATACCTAGTATCATCTTTCAGATAGCAAAATTACAAAAAGTAAAATTAACATGTTACACAAAATAGTATAAACGAAATGTTGCCCATCTACCGCTTTTGGTCAAAAATGAATATTGAGGTCGAGCAAATATTGATTTAAAAATGTGTACAACTTTACTGATGGATCATGGAAGACATGACACATGTTTTTCTTAAATTTCGATAAAAATTTTAGGAATATAGAAAAATATCAATATGGATATCGTAAAATAACAGTTTAAATTTTTTAATTTTATTAAATTAAGATACGTAACTTATTTTATCTTGATAAAAAAATAATTTTAATCATAATAGAATATATTGTATATTTGAGTCACAAATATAATATTTAAATTAAAAATAAATTTAATAGTCTATTATTTGATTTAATACTTTTAAAAGAATTATGCAAAAATTTAAAAATATATTTAATTTTTACAATTTTAATAAATTTTCTTTAAATATTCATTAAAATCGTTAATATTTTTGATATTTTTTGTAAAATTAAATTGTTAATATTTTCATCAATATCATATCTTTGCCCGTAGTTTGGACAATAGTCCTTGATACGAAGAGTTGATCCTCTATCCAATTCTGTCCAATATTATATAGCTAGGGCCGCCTATAGCCAAAGTTAAATTAGGTAGATTTTTTAATTTTTGATCTAAATGGCATAATTTTAAGTAAATATTATAATTTTTTTTTTTAAATTAACAATTTTACACCTCAAAATTTACAATTTTGGTACATATAGGGATTTTAAACTAAGAATTGGGCTTTCACAAAGACTGCGCAAGAATAAGGTTATAAATGACCAAAAGTATGAGGAAAATTGAAATTCTAAAGTTTTTTTCTAAACTCGCCTTACGTCGTTGTTTTAGAGGCATGAATTTACTATTTTACCCTTCATCCCCTAAACTCTCATTTTCTCATTCAAAGATTTCGACGATCAAACTCTTAACTACCACGGTGAAACTTCAAACAAATACTGAATATCTATTTTTTAGGAAGTGGAAGGTGCTTTCATCAACAATCTAACTCATCTGCCACTTTATTTTTCTTTCAATTTTAGTTTTTAATCTAGTAAGCAAAGCAAGATGATCATTAAATTTTGAAAAGTGTGTATTTTAATCTTAAAAAGCAAAGCAAGATGGTCATTTAATATACAAGATAAGCCGGAGAAATTAAAAGAAAATATTTCTCACTCTTACTTCTTTCTTTATTTACCTTCCTCTCTCAGCGAGTGTGTTTTTTGAGTAGTAGAAATAATTTAAAGAAGCAAGTGCTGGTAAATTAAAATAGGTTGAGAACGATCAAGCAAGCAAGAGCAAAAGTGATATGGTGAATGGAGGAGTTCAAAAGAAATTTGGAAACTGTTGAGACATCTATATGATTGCTTCTTATTACCTTGTGTGGAGAGTGGCCCCGACACATCATTACCTTTGAAAGACTTGCTTATTTTATGCACTTTTTAGCATTATAAGATGCATGTTGTTAGTCTTTTCTTTTTTTAAATTTTTGTTAAGACTTTGTTTTTGGGACTCTTTTTTTTTTTTTTTTGGGTATGTAAAGTCTTATATTTATGTTATTGTATGTAATATGTTAATTACATATTTGTATATAATATGTTATATCAATCTCCACTAGTTAGAATGTAACATGTTACATCAAACTGTACCTACGAATATAATATGTTATGTTCACCTCTATATTTAAATGTAACATGTTATATTTCTATCTGACGAGGTGCACGGTAGTATCACCGGAGTGCTGGGTTCTTGTGAGGTCACCAGTGCTCCGGTGAGATTGGAGTGTCGAGAGATTGAAGGATACCAAGACTGTGAGTTTTGAGGTGTAAAATTTGATAGTTTGAAAAAATTATAATAATTATCTAAAACCATGTTATTTAGGTAAAAAATTGAAGAATAAGGGGTTAAGGTGATCTCTTGACTGATCCCAAGATGGACACATACGCCCAGCAAAATTCTACTTTAAATTTTGTCATCTATGGTTCCATGTGAACTTTTTTAAAAAATTACCAAAAATAATATCCCTAAAAATAGAAAAAATAACATCTTAACAATAAACGGGTACTGCAGTTTAATTTGAATGACGTCTATTTAAAAAAGTGTTCAAAGAAAATGATACAATAGTCATTTTTTTAATGGTGAAAATATATAATTTGAATATAAAAGATATTATTTTTGTTGTTATAAGTTTTAAATTGTGCTATTATTATTGCTTTTATAATTTTTTTTAATAACACGTGTATATTGTATCAACTTGTATTACATGAGGGACATTTTTCTTTGAAAAGTGTATTCTAATCACTGATACTTTCCATCCTCAGTATGTTTCCAACCATTACAAAGCAAAACTAGACACGAATGAGTGACATATAACACGTAAATCACATATTTTCATAAGAAATAGTTGACAACAATAAATTGCTAATGGAATTTATAATAATAAATAACACGATAATATCAATTATTAAATATAGAAATACTTGGAACAGTAATTCATTACATTCCATATATTTGTTTTATTATGATGGACTAAATAAGTAACACTTAAGATATAGTGACTTGTACAATATTAATTAATTTTTGCATCTGGAGGATTAGGAGTATCCCCACGGCAACGCTCTCTAGGAAGACATCCTCTCTGGTATGGATTGGCTGCTTGCCTGTGACACTGCATCGAATATTTAGGACCACAACCAGGACCCTGATCCCTTCCAATTGCTCCATAATTGATTTCTCTTGCATTTGAGCTCATTATCATGAACGTTGTGACCACGAGCATGCAAAAAATCATTGTCATTGCTTTTGAAATTATAGCCATTATCAATCTTTTCTTAATGCTGTAATGTCTCGCTTATTTCCTGCTAATAATTGTTGTTATGAAGGTGATTAGAAAGTAATTTGACGATCTAACTCTATTTAAGCAAATTGTAGGGAGGGTTTTACATTGAAATTGAATATGTATATGTGTGTCAATCATTTATCCAATTCAATCCAATCATTTAATCCGATAGAAACCCTTGAATTTGAGCCAATCATTTAATCGGATTACAAAATCTCCATCAAATCATTTGATGTCATCCGATCCGATCCAATCTAATCTTATATCGGCTTTGTTCGGATCAATCCAATCTATAATATCTTTTATCCGATTAGATTCAAGGCTCATCACTTTCTTCAAAATTTACATCATCAAAAAAAGGATAAAAAAATGACAGCCCTGAGCAATATATTCTTTTCCATAAACAATACAAATGAAGTAAAATAACAAAGGAAAAATAAAAAGGAAATACAAAGAAATGAGGATTATAAGTATACTATCACTTGAGTAGCAAACGATGGCCCTGCGTGTTAGTCCAGAATGCTACCTACAATCTCGCTACCACTTAAAGCACCCAGAAATCATATGTGATCGCTATTCTGGCAACTCTACCTACATGGGCTTCATTCCAGATGATGCCCAGGGATTAACTCAGCATGTTAAAAGAAAGTACTTAGCTAGACATGGCTGAGTTATCAATGGATTGGAGTGCTTGATTGGCAAAAAAACGGACATCAACATCTGGGTCCTCGCCAAGCTCAACCAAACAGGGACAAATAGTCTTCTCAACCACCTGAATTGTAAGATTTCTCAGTCCAGAAAGATCAAGTAAAAATGTGTGACATGAAGGGAAGGTAAAAACAACTAGGTAAATATCCAGCAAAAAAAAAAATCAGAGTCTATAAATACGACTAGAGAAGACTAAACCACAAGTTGATAAAAGACTTACAGACTGGTCAACTATTGGTACAAGGGATTGCAGAACCTTCGCCACATTGAACTTAATATTGGGGACTCTGAAACAAAAAATTTGAAAGAGGTGATCATAAGCCCTAACACCAGGTCAATTTGTTATGTTACATAACTATAGCCCAAGAATCCCATACCTGTCTTTTGATGCATTGACGATCACTGGCAGCAATTGTGCACAAGTAATTCCTGACCCCATCACAGGGGCAACAAGAGAGATTGCACGCAAGACGGTCATCCGGTACAAATAGTGAATATTGTTTATCATCTCCAGAACCTAGGCATTAAGATGCTCACTTCAGCTGCTTTAATTTATTTATTTTAAAAACAAGGTGCTTGAACTATTGAATAAAAATCTAAAAAGGTAACAAGTGAGGGAATGAAAAATAAAAGGTACAGTGACAGCGACAGCATGAACAAATCAAAATTGCCGGTCTATGTCCCCAGAAAAGGAAAAAGAAAGAAATAAAATCTAGTACCAAAGACAAGTTTCACTACCAAAACGCAGAATTCTAATAGATATTAACCAAATAATTAATATTAACCTGGAAAAGGATTACTCTGTTGTCTAATTGTGGCAGAAATTTACAGAGCCAAGGCAAACGTCAAATTGAAAGTCAAATTTAGATATCAGGAAGCACATTATATTTTATCAAGTCTTTTGCAGAGAACGAATATATAATCCCTTACAAAAATATAAGAAATTAATTAATCACTCAATAAATCAACCTGGGGAACTATGTGCTGCATTGCCCACTCTGGACCAAATTCTTCTGCAACGCGCTTTATGTTATTAGCAGCTGCTTCACGAATTGAGTAAACCTGCATCAGACAACCCAGACGGTGAATAAATGGTTTAGGAGACGCTGCTGTGGGGTAAAGAGGGAGGGAGGGAGAGGGAGAGAAGAAAAAGCTTGCAACAGAAACACAGTGATGACGAGAGAACATGCAATACTAGATCTAGATGATAGTTTCCCATATCTACACATAACAACATTAAGAGCAAGCAAAACAAAAAGTGCAAGGTTTCTCAGTTATGACCTAAACCACCCGGAAAAGATGTAATCAGTTACAAATTGTTCTCATCACGTGCCCTTTTTTATTTTATGTTTATGCTGGTGATCATGTATTTAAGTTCCAAACTGAAAAACTCTCAAATTTTGTTTAACCAATCACGCCAGACAGGCATTGCAGAAACCCTTGCTTACCGAATTTACATGGAAAATTACGCTCATCTTTATCCAAGGAGCAACCACCATCAAATGGCTCAATATGTGCAGATTAGATAAAGCCAAGTAGACGGTGGATTCTCCCCTTGCGGAGAAAAAATGAATCACTAATTCCTGATTATTAGCAATCTACAGTATCTTCATCTATCTGAACTCAGAAAAATCATAAAGCTCCACCTCTTGAAGAAATATATATAATAAAAAAAGATGTTAAATACTTAAGAATGAGATGCAAAGGAGTAAAATAATAACAGGGTTAAAAACATTTCATATTGTTTACATCTGAGATGGTTTCAGACAAACCTTGTCTTGCAACCATTGCATGCAAAGCGCACCAAGCTTGTCATCAAAAAATCCTACACCTAACTGACTCGCCAATAAGGGTATATACTCTATAATTGCAAGACGAACTCTCCAATGTCTGTCCTCTGCAAGCTCAACAATGGCAGGTAACAAGGATTGAGACAGCAAATCAATTCCAATAACCTGCAATAATACCTTGTATCATCTTTCAGATAGCAAAATTACAAAAAGTAAAATAAACATGTAACACAAAATAGTATAAACGAAATGTTGCCCATCTACAGCTTTTGGTCAAAAATGAATATTGAGGTCAAGCAAATATTGATTTAAAAATGTGCACAGCTTTACTGATGGATCATGGAAGACATGACACATGTTTTTTCTAATATGTAAAGGATACAGTTGATACAGATTGAGAGAAGTCAACTCTGAGGATTTAATTCCAGAGACTTACCTGATTAACTTGATCAAGTTTGCTGATAATATTAAGACGCACATCAGGAAATTCATCCTTCAGTAGAGAGAGAAAAACTGGAAGTAGTTGCTCTAACGTTGCATCCTACATTAAACGCCACCAAATATCAACTCAATGCATGTGACAATGTAATGCTTCTAGACTATACAGACATAAATTCAACAAAATAAAATAATGAGATTCATAAATCAATAGCACGTTGGGACCACAAGAATCTAATCCAAAAGGTCATGGAACATTTATAAGTGAAAACGATAGACATGAACTGCTAAAAGCACCTTATCATCTAGCTTCAAGGGTAAATATTCATTGCAATCTCATCAAATGGACAAGTTGAAACCCAAGAAACCCCCATCAAATAGGTACTTAATTCACTTTACATTCCTCGAAAATTTTCACCTTGGAAAGACATAGAATGCCCAAAATGCCTACAGACGAGAACTGATCTACAACAAGGTAATCAATATCACTGAAGAAAGAAATAAAAAGCATCAATCTAGTTCCTAAGAGGATAAAAAGCATCTCAAGGAAATGATGAACATAGTCAATTTTAACAACCAAGTAAACCAATTAGTCATCTGAATTTGAAATTTAACTATCAGTAAGAGGTGTAGATTATACGCAAGGTCAACTTAGTTAAAAAAATGGATTCATACTAAATCCAAAGCCTTAACTATTCATGGAATCACCACATGATAAGATACAAATGTTTTGACCCAAAAAAGGTACTAACTGCCACAACCAGTCAATATAAAGGAATAAATTGTGGCAACTATCATGGATGTACAAAAAGTCTAGCAGTACAAGTATTCATTCTATCCAAACAGCGCTTGTATTTTTCTCAAACCATTTACAGCATGAAATGAAGGCATATTTGTTCATTTACGATACTCGGTTAGCAGAGACCATGCTATTAATTGAAACTGAAGAAAACATCATATCTGTACCTTGATTGGTTTGTCAAACTCAAACATAAATTTCTTAAAATAACAAATTAATCAGAATCCCAATGACATCTCCAATCATAAGAGCACTCCTCAGCAGAGAGCATTTTTTGCCAGACCACAGCAATAAGCATAACTTAACATCCGTACCTTTCCTAAGGCAGGGGCTATTCCCATTATAACTGAAGCCAAAGCAGAACGAACATGCTGAGATGAGTCTAAAGACAGTTCCTGCCAAGATAATTATATAGTAGGATAGTTGATATTTAAGAATACATCGGAATGGTAAAATCAAATAATTGTAAGGTAACTGAATTTACAAATGAAATTAAGTATATGCACCTTCACGCATGGCAAAATATGCTGAATTGCAAGCTCTGGACTCAAAATTCGGCAAAACTTAGTAACTTTTCCAGCAGCTGCTATACGTACTTCAGCTTCATTATCTCGGAGCAACCGCACATATGCAGGGACCAAGTCCGTTCTATGAATATATCATAAGAAATAAAATATTTAAAAAGTGACCCTAGAGTAACATTGAAGTCCATCCTAGCCAACCATAAACCAACTGAAAGGATGAAGCTATATTCTTGTTTTATTACTGAAAGGTATTAAAAGAACCAGAAAGAAATAAAATATGATCAAACCAATATGGCAATACCTTGTAGGCTCTGGTCCCACAGCTTCACAGAGTTCATATAATTGATTTGCAACCATGTAACGTACACGCCAGGACTTATCCTACTCAATAAGGCAAACACAAAACTTCTTGAATATGCAAATTGGGTATCACACATTTTATACACATTTCAAATGAGTGCGCCACACTAAAGGTCCCAATGTTAAAAAGGTTATTTTCAATTTTGACAAGCGTAGTCCCATATTTATGTAACATGAGCACTTAAGCGTAAAAATTGGTCCCTTTAATGGGACTAAAGTGCTCCTTTTTAATAATTGAGGTACAAGAAGTGCTCATTTTTCATAATAAGGAGATTTGAAGTGCTCATTTTTTATAATAAAGGGACTAGAAGTATGCAACTTAAAAATAACAGGACTAAAGTGCTCATTTTCACACAATAAAGAGACTAATAGGACCACTTTCCCCATTTTATATCACACACTTTATCCTACTTATCCCTATGAACAAGCTCAAAGTGCTACTACATAGTATCAATGTTTTTTGGAAAAAAAAAAAGAACATTAACAAACACCTACACTTCCAAAAGCAATACAAAGGAAAACAGAAAAAGGGTTGTGCAGTATAAATTGTAAAATTGATTGTACCTGAGAGAAGCTAACAATGACAGGAAGAATATGTTTAACACAATCTTGGGGTTCCAATAACTTGCCAAGGGCTGCACAGCCTTCGACAGCCAGTAGTCGAACAGAATCTTGATCTGAAAGAATTAAAGACGAGTACATCATAACTTAAACTGCAACAAAAAAATGAACGTGGACAATATCATGGAAAAGCATTACTTAACTATTAGGGTAAATTGTTTTATCTAAATTTCATCCTTAACGAGAAAAAAAGTCTCAATTTCATTCAGTGAATGCATAGTTTGATCTATCATATAGCTTCAACATAACTTTTTGCTTCAATTATTTTTTCAATGCAACCACAAATCTATTTCTTGCCTACTCATCTTTAAGTGATACTGTCAAGTGTCATGTTAATCCAAAAAGAAAACAGGGTTAATCCTCAACATAACTTATTGCTTCAATTACGTTTTTTCAATGCAACCACAAAACTATTTGTTGCCTACTTAGCTTTAAGTGATACTATCATGTCAATCAAAGAAGAAAATAGGTATGAATCCCCAATTCTCAATTAGAAAGGAAGAGTAAAATAAACTGTAGTCTTATGTGGAGGCTTTTTAAAACTGTATAGCATAGTGCTGCCAAAACCAGCTTAACTGCTCCATCAAATTCCCCAGAAAGAAGAAAAAGAAAACAGACAGAAAAAGGAAGGAAAATACGCAAGCATAAACACAGAAAATAAGTAACATAATTATTAATGGTAGGCACATATAAAGTAGAAACATAAAGCCAGATAAAACGCTCATGAACCACATATCAGTGCATTTTTCATTGTCATATTTACAGGGTTTATAATGAGGTGATCTGAATTAGGAAAAAAATTGTTATATAAATTTAAAAATGAGTCTAAATTTTCATATTCAAGGCACTCAAGTAATTACCAAAAATTCACAAATTAAGCATTTAAATTAAAGGGGGCACATTTAGGAAAGCATAAATTTTTTGCAGTATGCAAAAAAAAAAATATATTATAGAACTTTAATTACCATCTTGAGTAAGATCATCAAATATTGATATAAAATCAGTCTTCAGAAAAGAAGGTTCAACAGTTGCTGCAAATTTCCCGAGATTCGTTGCAGCAGATCTCCTAACCATAGGCATGTCATCTTGACACAACTGGCTGTATATGGATCGCAGCTCTGTCTTCAATGTTTCTGAAGCACTAGGATATGCAATGTGAAAAAGTCCACATGCAGACACTCGAGCTGTAAACCATTCACCTGCTGCCAATCTCTAAAAACAAAAAAATGCAGCATTATTGGCCAAAGATTCAACGAAGAACAAACCACTTAATTAACAATATAGTGGACAAAAGCAAAGAAATAATCTTTTCATATATATGGAAAATCTACAATGTCCAAATGATATGACCAAAATGACCAATGAAAATAATATTGTGAAAAAAAAAATTATAATTTTGAGTGTTATCTCACCTTTACAAGAGGAATAAACCAATCCACCAAATCACTCTCCCTCATCTGAGACCCAATTCGGTAAAGAGACTCTACTGCTTTGCCCCTTACACATGTCTCCTCCACAGTGCAAAGGGTCTCCAAAGGTGGGAGCAAAACATGGATATGCTCAACTCCCCCAACATAAGGAATAAACACCCCCAACTCTTCTGCCATTGCAAGAAGCACTTCATCATCATCGTCATTATTTTCACTCAAAAATGGAATCAATTCCTTGCGAGTGCGTTCCTCGCCAAGAGCTCGAGCAATTGTCGATAGTCTACGAATTGAGTTTAACCGCAGCTGGATATCATCATTTTTCAGCTCATCTATGAGAACAGCTATTGGGTACAACGGTTCGTCAACCATAGACATTGTGATTCAAATTCTTCAGAAAACTTCACAGACGATGAAATAATCAGATTCTCAAAAGCAGTGTGACAAGCTAAAATATTAAGACTTGAAATTGTCAGTACCCAAAGCAATGATTACATCAAGAAACTACTGATGCATTTGACAAGTTATTCCGAGTAAAAACCACATTACATATACAACAATTTATGCAAACAAAACGGTCTCAATTCAGGTTCATAAAAATCTTTACCGGAGATCACAACTATATATGAAAATATGATGCACACACTGCTTGTCGGATAGAATGTGCAAGAAATGCGAGCAAACAAGAACACTAACATCATATAACCATAAACTGAAACAATCACTAACAAAATATTTGAATAATTTTTTTCCTTTAATCTTCATTACTATGCCACAATCTTCTCGCATCTTATGTCGCACTACCAAGCACAGCACCAGATTAAACCTCCAAGATCTAAAGCGATCCCTAGAATTCGAATCTAGCAACTATAGAAATTGTTAAAAAGGAAAAGAAAAATGAGAGAAACATAAGATTATGAATTCCAGAGCAAGTAACCCTAAGGCTCCATACTGTGGCTAAAATAGAACTGGGGAAAATGAAAAATTAATCTTCATTTAGGAGAACGCGATGATCCAAGCTCATGGATTACTTTTAGTTAAAAGAAGTTCTCCGTCAATAATTTACAAAAAAAAGTCAAGAAAATACGGGAAATCCGAAGTGGGATTTGTCAAAATTTTCATAGCTTTCTGAGGAAACAAACACAAGGAAAGAATTCAAGATAATCACAACTCAGAGGCCAAAAAAATAAAATAAAAAATGACACAAGAATTTCACACTCTCGAAGGAAATCTGAAAATTTGAGAAATAGAAATGGCCTTACCGATCTCGATACCGTCTCGCCGGCTACCTCTGACTCTGATGCGAGAACCGTTCTAAAAATGGAGGAAAGGAGAAGCCTATTATCCAGTTGGGGCTGATGATGGTTATGTGACGTTAAAAAAAAGACGTTGTTTGTCGGAAATGGAGGCCCATAATACGTATTACACAAACTTCTTTTCTTTTTTTCCGGCAACAGGGTTGTTTATTGTCCAATTCGTCCCCATTTTCAGTATAAAAAAAATAAGCAAATTAAATCGAACATAGTATTCTAATTAAATTAAATTAAATTATTATCTAATAAAATTATTAAAATTAAACAATTCAATTTAATTTAATTAATTATTTTTATATTTTATATTTTATTTTTTTTTCAAATTTATTAAAACTTAAAAATAATATAAAGAAAAAATATATTTCAATCTAAATAAATTAATTAATATATACAACAAATATAAATCATATTACATCTTACATAAATCATAAAAATATCCTAAAAATAATCATAGAATCAATTACAATATAGATCTAAATATTTTCACAAATTCTACAACAAAATACAATAATAATTAATCCATAAATAATATGTTAAAAATAACTTAGTGAGTTAGGGTTGCATATTTTGATTATGAGAAGATATATAATCAATATATATATTTTGGTTTTTTTTAAAGAATAATATATTAAAAATAATTATAAGTAACGGTCCGGTCCGATCTGATTTGGTTTAAAAATTCGTATAATTGAACCAAACTGTTTGTAAAATGGTTTGAAAAAATAAAAACTAAACCGGACCGTTTGATTTACAAAACCATTTGGTTCGGTCTAATCCAATCCAATTTTTTGATTTTAATCGATTTAGTTTGATTTTTGGACACCCCTAAATATCAATGCACATTTGTTAACTGAATATAATTCATAATATATGAATTGTGTTAAATAGAAACTATTTAATTAATCAATGTTGACTTTAAAAAATTAATGAATAAAATCAGCGCACATTTAAATATATTTTTTATTATTTAAATAAAAATATATATGAATAATTTAATTAATATTTATTGAAGGCTATTAATATACTAAATAATTTATGTTTCTTAATTCAATATTTAAATATTAATTAATGAATATAAGTTATTTATAATTATGTCATTTGCCAAAATCTATAAATATGTTCACATAACTTGAAAATGTATGCAGTTCGTATAAGCTTGTCACTTAAATTCTCTCAAATTTCATTTGATCATAGATTTTGTCTTAAAAACTGACGTAAACATTAGAATGAATATGACATCCTTTGGTGTCGTTCGTAGGTTTACGTATCCCAAGAACATGGCTGAACATAAATTGGCTTCAACATTTGGCAGTGTCTATAGGAAAAAATTTAGTATTCAACCAATTTGAGCTAGAAAAAACTCAAGAACATTTAAAGTGTTCTTTACATTCTTCATCCATTTTCCTCTGTGCTCCCAACATATTCTTGATGACATCTTGCTTTCTTGGCAGGTTCATGACTCGACTAGCACCTAGAACTTACCATTTGCCATCCGCGTGCTTTAAGAGAATGAGAACACCCAAAAGGAGCCCAATTGCCCTAATTTTGGATCACTTCCACTAGCAACCCAGATCCAAATCAAAAAATAGGCTCCTAATGAGGAACAACTGAAAGCACCCGATTAAGAGCAGAATCTAAGTTAAGTTACACTCTGATCACTGAACCATCAAAGGAAACCAAACTTCTCACCTTATCAAAACATAAACCACACTTAGACCTACTGTGTACCACCAGCCAAGTAAACCAGCCAGTTAGAAGGATCAGTCATGCAAAACAATCAAGTAGATCAACCAGTCTAGCTAGGTAGGTCAGATTGGTCTATCAAACATTAATTGGCATTGTAAAGAGCTCAAATTTTTTTCATACTTTTTGCATTCAAAATGTATACAAGTACAAAAACAACCATAAGAGCTCTGATATCAATGTAGAATATTATCAATAATTAATTAATATCTATTTTTTAGGAATATCTTTCACCAACAAAATTGAAGGATTGTTTACTAAATGTTTTACATGCTTAAAATTTCAATACAATCAACGGAATAAATTCTAATACCAAAATGGATTATAACTTATCAATTTACTATTCAAAAGCTTTTTTTGTTTTTGTCTTTGGTAAGATAAAAGAATAAATTTATATATGCTCTTTGTTTTCTATCTCTATATTTTTCTTTCTTGTTCTTTAGTCTTTTTGATAGAATCCTTTTAAAGAGCACGAAACAATAACTGCATTTTGACAGTTTTCAACAATTATCAAGATTTTTTTCTTCTTTTTAAATAAAAAAAACTTTGAACAATATAAAAGAGTTTGATTGAGTACACTTATGAATAACCCATTTGGACTTAAGTCCAAAATCTAACAATTTCATAGCTGTATGTTAAATATTTATTAGCCAACTTCAAGTCCAAATAGATAGATATATTGTGTGGAGAGTTTAAGAATTTGATGAGGGCAGGAACATATAAGAATTGTATCATTGTATGTAACATTAAGGATTTGGGGTATCATAGTTATAAAAGAGAATCCATGAAATCAGTAACCCAAAATCTAGGAAGATTAAACCATAGCTAATCAATACCATTGCGTAAAATGGATGGCTAAATGCTATCATTCTATCTTCTAATTTTGATAGACGATCCATAATTACTATGGTTGATGTATGATTGATTTGTCAGGTAGTTGGTTGCTAAAGTCAGCAAAGACAACAACCCATAATCAACAACCTTTGCTAAATTCTTTATAGCCACAAATGTCGAAGATGGAGTTGCTCTTCCTTACATCATGTCTTGCATAAGCTTTCGCAAAAAGTTTCTCTATAGATAGAGAAATAGAAGGCATTGGGAAATTATATTAAGTTATCAAAGAAATCTATTCAAGGTAGTGGAGAGATGTGTATCTTGCAGAGCACAACTGCAAAGATGTAGGAGAGCTAAGAGCCAAGGCTCCGAATGGGTTAGTTGCAAAGTAAATCACACCATGTATAGTGTGAAGAAAATTTTTTATAGTGAAAAATAAATATATTTTCAATCGGTGTAGAGATTTATTTTCTAGGTATACTTCGTAATTGATATGACTATTTTTTGATAAACATTATTGTATTATTATTCTTGTAGTGAAGACTTAAAGTAGCTTTATGTAGATTAGCCCAATTAAATTTTTTGAGTGAACCACATAAAATTTTCTGTGTTATTTTCTTATTCATGCTTTATTTTATTTATTGTTTTGCTTCCCTTAAATTTGGTTGTAAAAATTGCTCAAATTTTTTTCTATCAACTAGTATTAGAACCTAAGTAGATAAAGTTTTTGTTCGAATGCAAAAGTTACTATTTATTCAATAATAATGCATGATTACCATGAAAATAGTGAAAATACTATTCACTAATCATGAAAAGTATTGTTTGAATAGTAAAACAAATAGTATGATGCTTTTCATGATGGGTGCAATATTTATATTTACTATTCATGAAGGAAATATTTTGTATTAATGATCCTAAGAAATTATAATTTAGTGAGAACAATGACAGCAGATGAAGAAAAATGATGTGGACATTCTTGGCACCTGAAAATAAAAATCATTAATGGAGTGGTTTGACAAAAACTCCAAAGTCAATAAATGAAAATGTTGATGTTGTCTTTAGTAGTGAGTCTCTTTTCTCCATAAGTTGCTGTGGTCATCTTTTGGCATATTATTGATCTCATAATTTGCCATGAAAGAGGATGTGTTACATCTAATATGTCCAAATTTTTCACACGGGCATTGGTTGGCATTTGATGCAAGGTGTGTGATGGAATTGAAGTTGATGGCCGATGAACTTCTTGGAAAGCCAATGTGGAAGTTGCATCATAATTTTTTATGGGGTTTTTTTTGACATGTATCAAAGTAAAATTCTTTGAATTGGTAAAAATTCTAAGTGTGTATACTTTTTATGGTGGAGTATGATAATTCTGTACATTGAGAATTATGGTTTTTGGTAAAACAACGTTGAAAGTGATTATCTGTAGAAACATGATTGAAATTAGTTTCGAAGTGGAAGATTATCAGAAATTGTAGCTGTTTGCTAAAGTCAGCAACCACAATGAGAAAAATTTTGGCAGCCTTCTCTGAAGTGCATCAACACTCTAAACTAATTTCTTTACGGCAACAAATATTGAAGATGGAGTAGCCCTTTCTTACATCATGGCTTGTGTAAGTCATTGCAGAAAGTTTCTTAATATAGAAAGAAAGAGAAGGCATTGGGAAACTATCTTAAAGAGTGAGATCAAATGAATCTCTTCGAGGCAGTAGAGAGATGTATATCTTGTATAACATAACTGCAAAGATGTGAGAGCCTTGAGGCTCTAAATTAGAGATGTACATATATAAATTAGTTTGAGTTTAGACTAAAAATGGAATCAATATAATATGATCGATTCTTTAAAAACGAGAATCAAACTAAACTAATAAATTTGAAAAACTAATCTAATCCAAACTAATTTTTTTGGTTTTGTTTGGGTCAAGAAAATTCTCCTCTTTTTTACTAATAAATTTTATATATTAATTTTTTTGAAACTTTTATATTATAATTTCTAATATTTTTGATACATGTGGTGACATAACTTATATTAAAATACGCAGTTTCATCAACTCTTTAATTCTTTTTAAACTCAAAAGTCAAATCTATTTCAAATTGCCAAGATAAACAATCCTCAATATAACATTATAACTTACACAAGGCAATCAAAAAAGTAAATTGTCGCATTTTTATTTTAGGAAATAATTAAATTAATTAACAATAATGTCATAGGCATAACATGCCTTTGAGTCTCACCTGGAAGGAAGGTCAGATTTTAAGTCATGATTAAACAAACACGATGGTAAACTAGTGACAAAAATGTGCAGCTTTTAAGAAAAATACGGGAAAATTAGTTAAATATTATGTGAATGAAATATCTTTCTTGTATATTCTTACCTCACAATAGAGGTACATATAGAAAATATATTACAAGAATCTTGAATAAACTAGAATTTTGTATAACCTAAAGTCCTATTACAGATAGATATACTAATTACATGACTCACACTAACACTCTCCCTCAAGAATATATAGAAAATATATTACAAGAGTCTTGAGTAAACTAGAATCTTGTATAACCTAAAGTCCTATTACAGATAGATACACTAATTACATGACTCACACTAACACTCTCCCTCAAGTTGGAGCATACATATCGACCATGCCTAACTTGCTTCGTGAGTCATAAAACACCTTCCTAGAAACTCCTTTGGTGAGCACATCTGCAAGTTGCTTTTCAGTGGGAACAAAAGGGAAGTTGATTAATTTGGCATCTAGCTTTTCTTTTATAAAGTGACGATCAACCTCTACATGCTTAGTGTGATCATGTTGCACTGGATTTTGTGATATATCAATGGTTGTTCGATTGTTGCAATACAACTTCATAGTACTTTTGGGTTCGAAACCCAAATCAGAGAGCAAACTTCTTATCCACAGCAATTCACATACCTCATGAGTTATACCTCTATACTCAATCTCAACACTAGATTGCGCTACAACTTTCTGCTTCTTACTTTTTCATATAACCAAATTACCTCCCACAAAAGTGAAATAACCTAATGTCGACCTTCTATTTGCAATATTTTCTGCCCAATCTACATCTAGCTTTGATACCATGTTAAAATATAAAGCATAAGAAAATATAAATATAAAACAAATAAAAGAATAAACGTAGAAGCTAAAATAATAAATAATCAAAGTAAGTTGAGAAGAGAATCAAAAAGTTAAATAAAGACATTCTAATTCTTATTCATATATAATATTGAATGACTACATTGATATTTATAGTGATAATAAACTAAAATCTTAATCCTAATAAGACTCTAAATAAGACTCCTAAACTAATAAGAAAACATTAGAATAATTATCTAATATCTTAATCATAATAGTCTCCGACACTAATAAGGAAATTAATTATTAATTTAATATTCAACTCTCCCCCTCAAGCTGAACATAACCTATGTTCAGCTTAAACAATTATAACATACATATTTGTACTTGATGTTAAACCTCAAAGATGTTTTAGTGCTGGTGAGATTTGGAATTGGTGATGACAGTGCATGATAGTAGACCGATTGATCTTTCTAGAAAACGATAGTAGGTCGATTGACCATTCTAGAAAATGCGGCTACGAAGTCGTGAGGTAGAGATTGATACCAATAGTCGTGAGGCCGTGAAGTTGACGTGAACGACGGCTACAACAGCGGTGAAAATAGATGATACCAACAATCGTGAAGACGTGAGGTTGACTTGAACGAAGACGCAACAGCGGTGAACGACAGCGGTGACAGTTTGATGAGTGACGAAACCAAAGAACCAACCAGCAACTTTTAGAAGAAATCGAACTGAATATGAGGAGTACTAGCAACCGAATGAAGTAGAGAAATTGAAGCATACCACGATGACAGTAGGGGTATATGTATGACAGATGATAGAGAGATGATAGAAAATAGAAAAATATGTTCATGATCGAACACTGCTCTGATACCAAGTTAAATATTATGTGAATGAAATATCTTTCTTATATATTCTTACCTCACAATAGACGTATATGTAGAAAATATATTACAAGAGTCTTGAGTAAACTAGAATCTTGTACAACCTAAAGTTCTATTACATATAGACACACTAATTACATGACTCACACTAACAAAATTATGCTAAAAGAATAGGACGGTTAGTGACTGACCGTCTTATAATCTCTCGTCCTAAAAGAATTAAAAAAATAGAACAGTCATTGAGTACCTCATAAAATTTTTTTGTAGGATGTTCACTGATCGTCTTAAAAGATTTTTAGGCCGTCCTATAAGAATTTTTTAGGATGGTCACTGATTGTCCTATTTTTTTTTTGAAAAAAAATTTCTTAATCGTCCTAAAAATATTAACCATCCAAAACAAATCTTATAGGATGATTATTAGCCGTCTTATAAAAATCTTTTAGGACGGTTACTAGAATTTTTTTTTTAAAATTTTTTTTGTTGTATTTGTCCAGTACTTAAATCTATATATAACCTATATAAATATTAATTTTATTCCAGAAACTTGATTCAGAATAAATTTCATTCCAAAAACATTCATAATAAAGCATCATATATCATTCAAATGCTAGCTTTACACATATTATATTACAGAAACATATATGAAATATACAATTTAAAGATTAAAACTAGCTACATATATATAAATTAACTACAAAATGTTAATTTATATAAAAGATAAGTTGTACGTCTATCTCGCTTCACATTAGATTAGCTTGATCCACATGCAGTAACAACCATTAATTATTTGAAAGTAGGGATGGCAATTTGATCCAACGGTTCGGGTATTCGCGGGTATCCGACCCGTTCGGATCAGTTCGATTCGGGGCAAAACGGTTCGGAAACGAATCGGATCATTATCCATTTGATTTAAAACAGTTCGGTTCGGGGCAAAAATTCGTTCGGTTCAGGACACCATTCGGGTACCTGTTTATTTACTAAAAATTTTAATTATATAAAAATTTATAATATTATTTCCCAATTTTTTTAAAAAAACGGGTCAACAGTTTCGTTTTTTTGACCCGTGGATATTACCCGAACTGAACCGAATCTCTTTTGTCTGAAACGGTTCAGTTCAATTTGAACCACGGGTCAAAATGGTTCGGATCGGATCTGACCCGAACCGACCCGTTGCCATCTCTACTTGAAAGATAATTATACACATACATACACTATTCCTGCTTTAATGTCAGCAATTTTGTTGGTGTGTACCGATTCTTACTTGAGAACTACAATACAAGATATGTAAAATATTTTAAAGATAAATAATATTATGTATTAATTTGAATATACAAATAATAAGGTTTAAGTTTATCGGTACATCATTTGTATCTGTATTTTTAATAAATTTGGTAACATATGTATCTATGTATTTTATGACATAATACTCACATTTATATGAAAATATATACATTCTTATAGGATGGCTATTAATTTTAAGTAATTTTTTCCGTAATAACCATCATATTTTTTTAATAGGCCACGTACTTAAGATTGCCTTATTTATTTTTCATTTTATATTTTTTTATATTATAGTAGTGTTTTTTTTTTTTTTTTGTTCAAACGATACGGTACTGATTTATTAGAAAGGCCACTAGGCAGTTTAACAGTACAAAGAGTACAAATATCAAGATTGCTCACAAAGATAATAAGTAAATAAATTTTGTAAATATTACTAGCACACAATAGCCACTAACAAGTTTACGGTCAAGTCGGCCGCCATGTTAGCTAAAAGCTTTGGTAACCAAACGCCAATAGTATTCAACAACTGCAAGAACACCTCCCGGGTCAAAAACCTTATGATTAAAGATTAAATTATTTCGACTTTTCCATATGCTCCATAAACCAAGTACCACCTTAGCCAACAACTCAGCTCCATTAGTACGAAGTCTTGTCCATTTGAATAGATCTCGATAGAACTCTAAGAAAGATCTATGACCATATTGATGAAAAGGAAAAGAAGACCATATGGTGGAGAGAACTTGTTGCACTCGAGAACACCCTACTAATAAATGGTTAACCGTTTCCTCTGTAAGGGCGCAAAGTGGACAAGAAGAGACCTCAATAGGGCAGTGAAGTTGAAGAAGCGAGTGACGTACAGCCAGTGCCCCATGCAAACATCTCCAAATGAAATGTCGCACCTTAAATGACACTTTAATTTTCCAAACTGATTTCCATACCAACCGGTCCAATCTATTTATTGTAGAAGCATTAGACAAGGGACGTCCCACGACTTCACATGCAAGTGGGTACCCAGAACTGACTGAGTACCATCCATTAGGTTCAAAATGCCAACATAAACGATCACTCGACCCAAAACCCAAAACAGGGGTTTCCAAAATGCATCTTGCCTCTGTAGGTGAGAATAATTGATTAACTTTATGAACATCCCAACCTCCTGACCCCGGAAGAAGTAAATCATTCACCCAAGTGACACCTGCACTCCTAGGAGATTGAGGGCAAAAGCTAGGAATACCAGGGACCCATGGATCATCCCAGATGCGGATGAGTAGACCAGAATGAACCTCCCACCGAAGACCCGCGTTAAGAACCTTTCGTGCCTGCAGAAGACCTCTCCATGCCCATGAGGGAGATGAACCCAGACCAGCAGTCAAGAAAGATTTATTTGGAAAGTATTTACTCTTCAGAATACGACCCAGTAAAGAATCTGGATGCTGAATGATCCGCCAGCATTGTTTGGCCACCATAGCCAAATTGAAAGCATGCAAGTCTTTAAAACCTAGACCACCAGCCTCACGAATATCACATAATTTCTTCCAAGCCACCCAATGTATTTTCCTAGAAGGACCTGAGGAGCCCCACCAAAATTTTTTCAAGAGGGACTCAATATCACTACATAATCCAATAGGAAGAACAAAGCATTGCATAGCATAGTTAGGCATGGCGCAAGCAACAGATTTCAAGAGAACCTCTTTGTCCGACAAAGAGAGTGATCTACAAGCCCAGTTTTGTAGTTTGTTATGAACCCTGTCTAGGATAAAATTTATCTGTGACCTTTTATTTCTCCCATACAGTGCTGGAAGGCCCAAATATTTGTCAAATCCAGTAGAGCAACGAATTCCCAGATAGTTTTGAATGGCTTCTCTTGTGTTGGACATAGTGTTTGAACTGTAAAAAATACTTGATTTGTGAAAGTTGACAGATTGACCCGACACTCGTTCATAATATTTAAGAACTGATCTCACTCGCTCCACCTCATTAATGTTACTCTCGCAGAAAATAAGTGCATCATCTGCAAAAAATAAATGACAATTTTCCACTAGAAGACTCTTTTGATAAGCCATATACAGCACACAAACTGAGAGAGAGATCCAAAGATGATTAATCAGTTATTGACTTACTGTGGAAGTGGAAGTGAGACTGGGCCGAGAAAGAGGAGACTGGGCTGAGAAATAGTGGAACTGACGCTGTTTGACTGAGAGTGAGAGGGGATGATGTTTGATTGAGAAGCTCGGCTAGCTCAGGTGCTACGGCAACTGGCAAGAGGAATTGGTGGTCGTGAGGTGTGAGGTGTGAGGGGCGTGAGAGATCGTGAGATGTGAGAGCAACGAGAAAAAAAATGGTGTCTCTAATTTCCGATAGTGAAGGTCTGAGAGTGAGAGGGGAGGAAATCTAATGAATGGAAATTTCATTTAATTTTTTTTAAAATAATTGTATAAAACAATAATAATACAAAAATAAAAATAAAATAATAAACAGATTGAAGTTGTTCGAATTTTTCATGATTTCAAGAAATAAAAACTAAACAAATTTAATATTAATTGATCTTTTAAAAAAAAAATTAAATTAAATCAATAAAATCTAAAAACTGAATTTTTTGAATTGAGTTAATTGAATGAGTTGGTTGCTCCAGAAACTTTTGAACACTCCTGCTCCAAATAGGTTAGTAGCAAAGTAAATCACATTATGTGTAGTGTGACGAAAAAATTATATAATGAGAAATAAATATTTTCGATCTGGCTATACTTTTTAACTGATATGAATATTTTATAATAAATATTATTATAATACTTATCGCTATAGTAAATGCTTAAAATAGTTAAGTATGAAATAGCCGACTTAATTTTTAGAAAAAATCACGTAAAACTGTTAATATATTATTTAATTATTTAAATTTTATTTTATTTATTATTTTACTTCCCGTAAATCTTGTTGCGCAAATTTTTCCCAACACGACTTCTATCTAGCACCAGATGGTGTTTCTTTTGGCTTATATAAGATGATTTGCTCAGCTCCCATTAAGGCATGTGTGCTTGTATATATTATAGTCCGCTAAGACGAACTTCAAATCTCATCACCAATTTTTTGGTGTATTAATAATAAGAGGCAAATTCGTGAATAAAGATTTCTAATTTTTATTCCATTTTGCCCATACTTCAATCCTAAATACATATATATATCACCTGTTAGTAACACATTCATACATCAAAAATTATATTAATAATAAGAGGCAAATTCGTGAATAAAGATTTCTAATTTTTATTCCATTTTGCCCATGCTTCAATCATAAGTGTATATATCTATCACCTATTAGTAACACATTCATACATCAAAAATTATACATAAGAACCAAACTCACTAAGATCTCGGTCATGTATATTATATAAGATAACACTATGTAAATAATATAGTCCGTTATAGGTTTTATTATATTTCAAAAACTCCCTTTATACATAAAATTAAAATACATAAAATTTTATTTTTAACTTTTTTCATGAAAAAAAAACATATGTTCATATTTCTTAACATAAATAAACATATGTTTTTGAGTGTTAGAAAAAAATAAACACATATTTTTTTACTAAGGGGATAAAAAATGAAACAAATTAAATAATTAAGTCATTTATGCATTGGAGGATCGGTTATATATAGGGGTGTGCATTGGACCAAAATCTTTAATTTTATCCGCATATGATCCGATTCGACCTTTTTATTAGATTGATGAATCTTAATCTACATCCAATCCGATTAAAAAAAAATTTGTATTGGATCGGTTGAATTCGATCAATCATATCAACAAACTTCTTTTGCTCTCTTTTTTTTTTTAACAATTTTGAATAAAAAACTTAAATTTTCACATAACATAAACATATTTAAAAAATAAACTTTAAGAAATATCAAATAATAATATTAAAGTACAAATTAAACCTACATAAAAAACTAACACAATATAAATTATAATATTCATTTAAATAAAACTAACAATCCATTTAAACAATAAATTAAATTTTGTTATTTAATATTTTAGAGTTCCATTGATATTGTTAAGGTATGATGTGATGTATAGTAAAAATAAGAACGACCAATCAAAATATGTCATATGTATAAATGTAAATATATTTAATTTTTTGGTTAGATTAGATGGGATCGAATGGTATATGGTAAAATTCGTTATCCGATCCGAACTTAACAGATTGAGAAAACTTCGATATGATCCGATGATCAGATCAAAATAGTTCAAAAATTAACGGATTGGATTGGATTGATCGGAGTGATAAGGTTATCAAATTTTTGCACACCCCAGTTATATATATAAGACTGATATGTTTGGTGACAACTATATATTCTTTTATGAACCTAAATCTTAAACTGTAAAACCTAAAATTTTAAAATCAAAGATCTGAACTAAGAAAAATTTGTAGTTTTTGCTCAACATATCATTTATATATATATGTATACACACACACATAATCAAATTATACAAAATAACATATTTATTGTACATAGAGTTTACATATATATTTAGTTTATGTATATTCTACAATTATGTACAACGTATCCATATATTATATATGCATATTATATACAATTGATATACTATTTCAAGCCCTAGATAACATGTAGAATATGCACATAATTGAATTGGTTTTAAAGTAACATGTCAATTGTAAATTACATATATTATATACAATTGATATATTATTTTAGGCCCCAGATAAATGTAGAATATGCACATAATTAAATTAGTTTCATAGTAACATATCAATTGTAAATTATGTGTACATATAACATACGTACATATTATATAATTTGTACTAAATATGTACATTTTATGTACAACTAACATATTATTTTATGATTAATTTAATTATATACAAATTAAAATGACTCGAAATTGCTATTTTTTAACTCATTTTATTACGTAAATAATGAACCTGTTACTTGGGCCTAAACTTCAAGGAATTTTTTTTTATATAAAATATGTCAAGATTTCATTAAATCTCAACATAAAATACATGAAGTTTAATATTCTCAACAAAGAGAGATACACTGATATAACAAAAGTTGAATATACTGAATGAAATATATTTCTTGTTGTATTATTATCTCACAATAGAGGTATATATAGAAGATAAAATACAAGAGTCCTAAATAAAATAGAATTATGTACAACTTAAAACTCTATTACAGATAGACACTAATTACATGACTCACGCTAACACTCCCCCTCAAGTTGGCGCATACATATCGACCATACCCAACTTGCTTAGTGAGTCATAAAACGTCTTCTTGGAAACTCCTTTGGTGAGCACATCTGCAAGTTGCTTCTCAGTGGGAACAAAAGGAAAGCTAATGAGTTTGGCATCTAGCTTCTCTTTTATAAAATGACGATCAACCTCCACATGTTTAGTGCGATCATGCTGTACTGGATTTTGTGATATGTCAATGGCTGCTCGACTATCACAATACAACTCCATAGTATTTTTGAGTTCGAGACCCAAATCAAACAATAAACTTTTTATCCACAACAGTTCACAAACACCATGAGCCATACCTCTATACTCAGCCTCAGCACTAGACCGTGCCACAACTTTCTGCTTCTTACTTTTCCATGTAACCAAATTACCTCCCACAAAGGTAAAGTAACCCGATGTCGACCTTCTATCTGTAATACTTCCTGCCCAATCTGCATCTGTGAAGCCACAAACTTCAAGAGGATTGTTGTGTTTAGTGAACATTACTCCTCTCCCTGGAGCTGACTTCAAGTACCTTAAAATTCTCACAACTGCATCCATGTGACTCTCACTCGGGTTATGCATGAACTGACTTACCACACTTACCGCATATGTGACATCTGGTCTAGTATGTGTCAAATAAATTAGGCGCCCAACCAACCTCTGATAGCGAGCTCGATCAGTTGGTACTTGATCTGGATACTCTGCTAGACAATGATTTTGCTCAATAGGAGTGTCAATAGGTTTACAATCCAACATGCCTGTTTCAGTTAGTAGGTCAAGAATGTATTTTCTCTGACATAGAAAGATTCCTTCGCTCCCCCTAGCTACCTCAATTCCTAGGAAGTATTTCAATTCACCCAAATCCTTCATCTCAAACTCAGAGGCTAGCTGTCTCTGTAATTTATCCATCTCAACAGCATCATCTCCAGTAATTACCATATCATCAACGTAAATAATTAGAGCTGTTACCTTCCCTTGTTGATGTTTGAGAAATAGCGTATGGTCTGAATTACTTTGTCTGTAGCCAACCTTCTGCATGAACTGTGAAAACCTTCCAAACCAGGCTCGAGGGGATTGCTTGAGCCCATACAAGGACTTCTTCAATTTGCATACAACATTACCAGGAGAGACAGCTACATACCCAGGTGGAAGATTCATGTATACCTCCTCGACTAACTCTCCATGAAGGAACGCATTCTTGACATCAAGCTGTCGAAGTGGCCAATTAAAGCTTGCAGCAAGCGAAAGTAGAACTCGAATAGTATTCATTTTGGCAACCGGAGCAAAAGTCTCATCGTAGTCTACACCATATGTCTGAGTGAACCCTTTTGCTACAAGGCGGGCTTTATACCGATTCACAGATCCATCAGCATTATGTTTCACAGTAAATACCCATCGACAATCAACTGCCTTCTTGCCTTGTGGTGAAGGTACAAGTTGCCAAGTATCGTTCTTCTGTAATGCCTCCATCTCTTCCTCCATTGCCTTTTTCCATTTTGGGTCTCCCAGCGCATCCTGCACTTTGTTAGGTACTGATACAGTAGATATTTGATTTACAAATGATTCATATGGCTTAGACAATCTTTTAGTAGACATGTAGTTGGTTACTGGATATTTTGATTTTGCATGGATACTTGGTTCATATCTTTTGGGTGGTTGACCTCGAGTAGACCTATTTGGTAACACATACTGTCCAACACTAGACTCAACGCTATTAGTATCAGTAGGTATACATACCTCAGATGAGTGACCTTCAGTACCAGGGAGCTGTTGATCAAGGGTATGAGTGATGCCTGAGGGAACAGCAGTATCTTCATTTTCATTTTCTGTGGTTGGAGCTGGTGCTTGGACACTTGGAGTATCTGTTTCTTCCACTACTGGATTCAATGGGTTAAGAATCTCAACTGGACCCATAGAAATATCAGTAGGTGATTCTTCCAAATCCTCCCCCTCACTATGATACAGCTCTTCAAAATATAAATTCTCCCCCTGACGAGCAGTATCAAGTGAGGAAAAATAACTCATGTCCTCAAAGAAGGTAACATCCATAGTGACATAATATTTCCTGGTCGGAGGATGGAAGCACTTGTACCCTTTCTGATAACCTCCATAACCAACAAACACACATTTGATTGCACGGGCATCTAACTTGGACCTCTGATTTTTAGGAACATGGACAAAAGCAACACAACCAAATACACGGGCAGGAAGATTATGAAATGATGACAAGGACATATGAGATGCAAGAACCTCGAATGGGATTTTGCCGTGAAGAACACTAGATGGAAGACGATTGATGAGATGGGCGGAAGCTTGTACAGCATCGCCCCAAAGGTATTTTGGCATATGAGCACTAAATAGGAGTGCACGAGTCATATCAAGAAGATGACGATTTTTTCGTTCAGACACCCCATTTTGTTCTGGTGTTTGTGGGCAAGTAGTTTGGTGAACAATTCCATGTGTTTTGAAAAAATCTTGAAACATACGATTAATATATTCTCCCCCATTGTCAGAACGTAGGACTCTAATGGTGCTATTGTATTGTGTTTGAACATGAGTACGAAAGTTTTGAAAAACTGAAAAGACGTCATCTTTAGTTCGAAGAAGAGAAACCCATGACAATCTTGTACAATCATCAATAAACGAAACAAAATACCTCATGCGCGATAGAGTGGGCTCTCTACTCGGTCCCCAAACATCAGAATGAATTAACTCAAAAGGAACAGTACTTTTATTAGAAATACTAGGAGAATAAGTAATACGATGGCTTTTGGCCAAAACACACGTCTCACAATGTAAAACAGACTCACTAACACCAATGAACAAAGTAGGCATAGATTTTTTCATAAGACTAAAAGAAGGATGCCCTAAGCGGCGATGCCATAACCAAATTTCACTTAGATTGTCAGAACTCGAGGTCAATGCGGTGCGGGACTGTGCTCCTGGTTTCTCCCCTGCGTAGTTCTGATCCAGACGAAATAATCTGCCCCTCAGATACCCTCGACCAATTATTTCCCTGGTAAGAAGATCCTGAAAAATCACATACATAGGATAAAAGGTTATAAAACATTGAGACTCAGTATTCAACTGTGGGACAGATATTAAATGATGGGATAAGTCAGGCACATATAAAACATTATGGAGCTGTAAAGTTGGAGTGATACGGACTGACCCCTTTCCTAAGACAGGAAAAGCTTCACCGTTAGCATTTGTAACATAAGACACTGGAGGGGAAGATAACTCAGTAAAAAATGATTTATCATAAGTCATATGATCAGACGCACCAGAATCAATAATCCAAGTATTAGACCCAACAAAATGAGAAACGCTTAAGGCCATACCAAACTTACCACGACCGGCTATTGAAGCTATAGGGGTACCTTCACATGTCACACGATGATCCTGTCCAGTCACACCATAGAAATCTGGCTCCTGTACTACTTGTACAGCAGCTGTTTTCGCTTTAGAACGATAATTTGGCCGTTTAGGTCTAAGGTGAGGGTTCAGTTTATAGCAAGTCTCTCGAAGATGTCCTCCTTCATTGCAATAAGAGCAATGGGAACGAGGACGATTGGCAAAGCCTGGTGGAGGTCCTTGCTGATGAAATGGAACTGAACTCTGCTGCTGGAAAGAGGGTGCCTTGGAGTTGGCTTGAATGGCAAAGCCTGGTGGAAGTCCTTGCTGATGAAATGGAACTAGATTCTGCCGCTGGAGAGAAGGTGCCTTTGAATTGGCTTGAATTGCTAGACTAGATAATTCAACCTGTGCCTGATTAAGACTTTCCTGCTGAGATTCGTCCTTACGGATGTATGTAAAAGCTGTGGTCAAGCTCGGAGGGTCTGGCATTCGAAGCAATTCGCCCTTAGCACTATTATGTTTTGTATCAAGTCCTCTTAAGAATGCATGAACTCGCTCAAGCTCCTTTTCCTTCTGGTACCATATAAGGTCCTCTTGATTTTTGATTTTGCACGGACGTTTCTGATCAATTTCAGCCCATATATTCTTCAGCTTGGTAAAAAACATAGACACTGGTTGCCCATTCTGTTGCATGCTGACAGCTTTGCACATTAACTCGTGGACCTGTATAAAGTCAGATTCATTAGTGTAAAGGTCTCCTAAAGTCTTCCATATAGCCTCAGCTGTGTCACACTCTTCCACCATCTGTAGTACATCATCTGTGATGGCTCTAAATAGGATAGACATTACAAAGCCATCATCATCTTCCCACTTAGTATAGGCCTCCAAATCATCTTCAGGAGGAGCTTTAATTGTTCCAGTCACATGTCCCATCTTATGCATCCCACGGAGATAAACAGACATAAGTCTTTTCCATGTTCTAAAGTTAGTACCATTGAGTTTGGTACCACCAAAAGAGCCACCTTCTGAACTCTTGACAGAAACTTCAAATTTTGGAATTTCAGTTGTCGTTGAACTCTGAATCATTCTTGAATCTTCCATTGAATCAGACAATAATAATATGCAGCGGAATTTTTTTTTTTTTTTTTTTTTTTTTTGAACGGTTGACTTTGACTGTTGACCGGGCTGACTGTTGACTGAGTTGACCCTGGGCTGAAATTGGGCCAAGGGAGTTTGGGCTGATTTTTTTTTTTTTTTTTTTAAGTGGGTTAGGGGAAAATTGGGCTTAAATTGTATGGGCTAGGGTGTGGGCTAGGGTTTGGATGTGTGGGCTAGGGTAAAATTGGTTTGGGCTAGGGTTTGGATGTGTGGGCTAGGGTTTGAAAAGGTGGAGGCAGATCTAGAGTGGCGGCAGTGAGGTCTGGCGGCGCTGGACGGCGGCAGGAGGCGGTCAGGCTGCGCGGAGTGGACTGGCGGCGCGGCAGATCTGAGGCGCTGCGACTGGCGGCGAGCGGACAGGAGAGGCTCTCGGTGCGGCAGATCTGAGCAGGAGGCGCGGATCTGAGCAGGCGGCGCGACAGGAGGCGCGGTTCTGAGCAGGCGGCGCGACAGGAGGCGCGGATCTGAGCGGGAGGCGCGGATCTGAGCAGGCGGCGCGACAGGAGGCGCGGATCTGAGCAGAGGCGCGCGGAACAGGCGGACAGGCGCGCGGCGGCGCGGAAAGCAGAGGCTAGCGGAGGCAGACAGGCGCTCGGCGGCGGGGAACAGGCAGACAGGCGTGCGGCGGCGCGGAACAGGCAGACAGGCGCGCGGTGGCGCTGAAAGCAGAGGCGTGCGGCGGCGCGGAGACAGACAGGGCGGCGGCGGCGGCGGCGCGGTACCGCTGGACAGGGCGGCGGCGGAGTGGGAACGACGGCGGCGCTGACAGAAAAAAGAAAATAAAATTCTTTTACGAATCTTCCGCTTTGATACCAAGTTGAATATACTGAATGAAATATATTTCTTGTTGTATTATTATCTCACAATAGAGGTATATATAGAAGATAAAATACAAGAGTCCTAAATAAAATAGAATTATGTACAACTTAAAACTCTATTACAGATAGACACTAATTACATGACTCACGCTAACAACAAAGAAAACTGATACATATTGTTATCACTCAAGGGGTAGTATTGGATGGAGAAAATATATCCACCAAGGAGTCTGAAGCCAAGTTGTTCTTCATTAACATACTCCAAATCCAACAAGGATTATTTCAATAGATGTATCCATGAATCACCAAGTTAAAAAAAAAACATTTGACAATTCTTGTCATTTTTTAAATTTGAGATTGTCCTGTAATATCAACAAATCCTAAATTTCAAATTCACACAAAATAGACTAAAATAGAAAACAAAATACCAATCGATTAAAACAAACAACAAACAAGAAATTACAGGGAAAAAAAAAACTCTGCAATCTTTGGACAAAAATAATACAAACATAATAAATGTAAAAATGAAAGTTTATAGATAGAGTTGACCTTTATTGGACAAAAGCAACAGAAATAAACAAAACAAAGACAAAAAACTACTGGAAAAACAGAAGAGTTGGCAGCGGGGCTCTTCTCTTTTATGACTAGACCCAAAAATGACTCTCAAAATCGTTGCATGTAATAGAAGATGAAGAAGGTGTATTGAGGAAAAAAAAAAAAAAAGAACGGCAAGAGAAAATGGACTCAATTTCAAGAAATTTCGTAGTTCTTATTAAACACCAAAAAATATATTAATTAAAAAATAACTCAAAACTATAATACAATATTAATATAAAATTGTGACATTTTTTTTTCCGGAAAGTTCACTTGATCATGTGCAAAAATTGCTTTACAATTTCTTCATATTAAATTGTGTAAAAATAAAAGCTAAATTATATTATTAATTCCAAACTTTTTTACATTTTATGTATTTAGTACCCTTTTTTTTATTTTATTTTTTTATTTTATGATTTAGTCTCTTTTTATACTTTTCATAGTTTAGTCTCTTTAATTTTTTCCTTACAATTTAGTCCTTTTTTTTTTTTTTTAAACTTGGATTCTCTTACTTGTTGATATTTTTTATTCTCTTACAATTTTTCAACTATGTTGAAGCTGAGGTGATCTTGACCCCTAATTCTCAACATTGTTTATATATGTGTATGATATAATAGATAAAATTGTAAAAATGCGTATTATATGTGTTTTTTTTTCATAAAATTAATATTATAAATCATTTTTTCCTTTTTTATATTCTTCTTTTTAAAAATTGACCTAACTGAAACAGTAATTACTCAGAATAGGTTCAATTTATACACTATTTCACAATGTAGTTTACATGAGCAAACTGTAAAAATTGTAAAACAAAAGAAGAAAACGTGAAAAGCGCACCTAAAATAATGTTGTGAAATATAAATAACTCAAATTATATTATAAATATTGGAAGTTTATTTTTTTTTGGAAGTAAATAAATGGAATTTTATTAATTTAAAATGATTACACTTAAAATCCCAGAGTAATACATACTCTGTTCAATAACTAGAAGCATGAGCACAACAACAATGCATCAATAATATCTGCAACATGCAACAGAAAAAGAAAAAACATCTTTCTACCCACATGTAATGGTGTACTTAAAACAACAAGAAAAGAGTCACAAATCAACTACCATCCAAGTTGAGAAAAAGGCTCTAATGGACAAATAAAAATTCTCTATCAAGATTTAATTGGATATTGTTGAGGGAACCATTCTAATTGCTGAGGTGCACCCAAAATTATCCCTAACGAGAGGGAACACACCCAAAGCCACAACTAATAACTTTGGTACAAAATTATAAACCATACAACTAACAATGGGTTCACTACAACACATTACCTAACCAAATGTTCATTCATAACTTTTTACATATACATTGTGAGCATCATTAAAACACTAGATTAACAACAGCAGAAAAAGAAGATCTCAAAGCAAGGAAGCTGTGGAGGGGAAAAAAGGAGGCTCCACCAGAGGGAGAAAGTTTCTTTAAAAAGAGAACTTTTCCCTCTAGTGGAGAAAATATCCGTATAGGATAAAGTTTAGTCGAGGAGAAGGAGAGTAAGGGTGAAAAAATGGAGGAAAGTTGTGAAATTATTGGCTAAGAAGAGAACAGCGCAAGAAAGAAATAAGACTTTTTTTTTTCTCTGGCTTCCCTTAGGGTTTCTCACTCTGTTATTTCCTTGCTTATTTGCTTCTTTTCGAAAATAACCAAAAATAACACCCCTAAATTTATAATAATAAAATCAGCATTTCAATAATTCTGAAGTTTAATTTGAACGTATAATATTAAACGTTTAACATTAAACGTGTCTAAATTGTCATCATTCAATTCCAATTGAACGGATGTTCAAAAAAAAAAATGATATATTAATTATTTTTTTAATTATAAAATATAAGTTTGAATACAAAAAATACTATTTTTATTATTATAAATTTAAATATATTATTTTTTGTTGTTTTCCCAGCTTCTTTTCGAACTCAGTATAATTGAACTTCATGAGTTTTTCCATTTTAAAAAGAATAACCAAACTTATCTATAACTGAAAGCTGGTGATTAACTAGTTTTCGGTAATTACCGATTCATATTTGATTGGGTGCGTATTAGCTTAGGGACTGCACTCTAATGTCAAGTCTGAATAGTCATCTTAACTTAACAATACTAATAATTCAGAGAATGTGGTAGTAGCCTAATTCTTGTGAGATTTTTTAGGTTAAATTTTTTTTAGTTTTCGGTTATTACCATTAGAATTAGCGATATATCTCCGGTCCACTTATATTATTAAGTTTACTCCAATTTTATGACTTCTAGCTAGATCCACACTGTCTCTGCTTTCAACATACTACCGTTTTACATAAATTATTCTCATTATATGGGAGGATTAAGTAATTTGTATTATTTTTTTTTAAGATTGTATACTTTTTCTGCCACTAGGTAGTTTTCCTGGATGATAAAACTTGAGCCGACCAGATCCGAACAAAAGTGATATAATTTGGTTTTTAAACACGATGACTATTCTATTAAAAAGATTATGTTAGAGTATAAAAGATTGTTGATTTAATTAATTTAAAATTCTATATATAAATTTATTTATTTAATTAATATATTAGTCATGTGACTATTAAAGTGAATCTACATAATTTTATAATTTTATAATTTTAATTATTGATTAAATTAGTCCAAATTTTAAAAAATAATATTTTTTTAAGGATAATATTAGATTTCGATTTCTCTTTCTTTTTCTTTTTTATCTAAAAAAAAAAAAAAATTATTTACCTCATCTTCCATCTTAATTCTCTCTGTCATCCTTTCTTTCTCTAAATTTTTTTTTTGTGTCTTTAAATTTTTTTGTTCCCTTAAATTTAATTTGACTTTAATTTTTATTTATTTTTTAAAGGGTTATATGCTGTCATGACCCCCTATTTATTAAAAATCTGATATGACCCCCTCCACTTGATTTTTTTACATATTATGACAAAAATGCCCTTAATAACCCCTCAGTTGGACATGTGTCCAACTGAAAACCAGAGGAGTATATTTTAGAGGACACATATGTCCACTCGCCGGAGCTCAGTTGGACGACTGTCCAACTAATGAAATTTTGACCGGCCGGCGACCCCACTCGCCGGAGCCGAGTTGGACACATGTCAAACTAGACTGCCCAGAATAACCCCTCAGTTGGACGTATTCCAACTCATCTTAACAGAGTTGGACATGTGTCCAACTGAAAACCAGAGGAGTATATTTTAAAGGACACATATGTCCACTCGTCTAAGCTCAGTTGGACACATGTCCAACTGATCGAATTTTGATTGGCCAGCGATTCCACTCGCCGGAGCTCAGTTGGACACATGTCCAACTGACACCAATTAACTCATCTATCGATTGAGGACCAAACACAATAGCAACAATAATCGCACAGAGAATGTAAAACTAACCTCGTCATTAGACAGTTGATACCCCTTCTTAGACTTTTATCATTTTTAAATTTAAATTCAATTGCTTAAGCGTAACATATACAATTTATAGTAATAATTCTAGCTAAGGCATTTCGATAGCTTCATTTAGATAATTATCACGTAAGATCTTCAGTTCTTGGTAATATGATACACCTTTAAGATAATATCACATTTTTTAAAAATAGTTCAAAATTTTTTATCTGTTAATTAAATGACGAAAAAAAATTTAATAATAAAAAATTGAAAATGGATTAGGTGAATACGAAAAAGAGTATAAGAAGCTGAGCAAGTGACTCAGACTGAAATTGAAAGCAGCCGTATCTGAGGAGAAAATGCTGTAGTTCTTCCACCGGTGATATCATCAGTACAACTGAGAGGCTCAAGCAGGAACTTGAACTTACTACACAGAGATCACTTCAAGTAATAGTCTCCTAAAAAATTAAGGAAAATAAATTCAAAATAAAAGCATTGATCACTTTATCATTTTCTGTGCAGCCAAACAAAGCAGGAAGAAAAAAAAATATAAGACCAAGTACCAAGGAGCGTAGAACTCAACGAGAGCGCCTCGATCTTGACCAACCTCCTTGTGGAAGTTGTCGTTTGTAAGCACAACGACGTCATCAGCTGAGACCAATGAGATAAAGATCAGAACTAAGGCTCCGTAAGCAATAGAGATTCTATCGCAGCAATCAGCTAGGGATTGAACTTCTTGCTCGACACGATCCAAAGCCTCCTGAGCGGCATGGGAGGTATTGAGGAATTCCTGATTGATGGAGAGCGATTATTTCTCGATGGTAGATCTGAGATTGCGACGTGAATGGGGAGTGTTTAATGGTGTGGAAGACCTCGCAGAGCTCCAGAGATTGAAATGTAGATTTCTAACTTTTTCTGGTAAATTAAGGGTATAGTGGGAATATTAATAAAATTGTAAGTTGGGGGTCTAATGTAGAATACAGATAATAATAGGGAGTCATATGAGCCTATTTCTCTTTTTTAAATTATTTTTGTGTCTTCAATTTCTTCAAATAGAATAACTAATTTAGCATTCTTCTTTTGCAGCGTTTTCCTCTACTAGGGTTTCAAACCCTTTTCTTTGCTTCCTTGCTTACAGTAGCCACCATCTCTTTCTCCTCCTTTATACCTTCATCACCTCCTCCTTGCCCACTCTTAGTACGTTTTGGCTTGTGTCAATAAGGCTTTAGAGCTATAGTTATAGAACTACTATATTAATTAATTAAAGTTACAACAATAAATTGACCAAAAATCTTATATATATATATTGTTAGGCATAAAATAAAATATGCCACATGGCATACTTTTATTGGTCTTACTCAACAACGTGGCTCGTAACTCAGATTAGTAAACGCTAAGTAAGTGAATAAGTTCAATTGCTAAATAAGAAATAATTAGATAATTAAGCGTCAAATATTCCTTAATTATCCAATAAGAGATAATTAAATGGAGATATGCTCTAGATGTAAGGATAAGTCTATCTTTTCGACAGATATATCTTTATCTCATATATATATATATATATGCACTTTTTACATATTCATACAAGTAACATATTAGATATAACGAAAAATACACATAGCTCTTATATTCTCTCTATCTTCATTTCTTCTCCCTATTATCGTGTAGTTGAGGCTCAAGTCTCCTTCCTTTATTGTCATTACCCGAATCAACTTAAACATCAAAAAGTCAAAAATTACTATATTCTATGATTGTCCGAGATCCTAAAATATTTTCTATGTTCGTAAGTCCCAAAAAAAAAAAAAAAAAATGCACTTCTATTTTAATGTTAATTATATATATATATATATATATATAACTCCGATACAACATTTTATAAGTGCTTCCATAATATCTATATTTAAAGTTAGTTATTAGGGAAAACTAGAATTTATCTTATTATAAGATTAATGTACGTAGTGACAAATTAGTACATAACAACACTCTAAAACAAAATTAAGAAATAGAAACTAAAAGTTAATTAACTTCAAAAAAAAAAAATAAATAAACCAAATAAAATGAGTCTTATTGATTCAAAATAAAATTATATATAAAAAAAATTAAAAAATACATCAAATTATTTTAAGAATTATAACAATAGGTTTGCGGTTCAAGAAGTATATCTTTTTCAAGTGCTCTCCTTAACTTTTTGATATCTCTATTTAAATTTAACACTTTTAATTAATAATATAATAAACAATTTCAACATATCTATGATCTTTGATGGCTTTAACATCATTAATATTTGAATAACAATGAAACTATCACGGAAAGTATCAAATCTTGGTTTAAATCTAAAAGAAAGTGTCAAAACATAGATAAATAAATTAAAAGTAAAAAAAATTATTTATTTATTTATTATTTTCAATATTTGGTTTTCTTTAATACACGAAAAGGTTAATATTTATGTAAATTTGTGATGAATTGTAAATGAAATGACATTGTACCATATGCATTATTGTACCTAATGATAAGATGTCATGTTATTAGGACCATGCATAATTATATCTAATGATGAGATGTCATATTATTTTATTTTCATACAAATGGGTTAATGATTTTACGTCATATTTAATCATATTTAATGCATCATATTAAATAAATTAAATATAATTATATTAAATTAAATTGTATTATAATTAGTCTACAATATTTTATAAAAAATTATATAATATTATTGGATTAAATTGATTATATATATATTGCTAAAATAATTTATATTTAAAATAATTTTTTATTATAAAATTTATTTAAATTAATATTTAATTTATTTTTGTATTTTTATTACATTTTTAAAAATAAAAAAAATATTATTTTTAATTTGAGATAAAAGAAAAAGTTAAGATATATAATTTTATAATTGAAAATTCAAATAGATTAAGTTGATTGTCTAGTACAGTTTAGATCCATATTTCCTAATCGTACAAAATTTCTACATAACCATACTATTTTTATACTATACATTATGGTCTAATTTTACAGCTAAATATATGATTGTATATAAATTATATAGTCATGATATTTATTATGGTGTAACTAACATGCTGCTAGAGTCTAGGTCTCATAATGTTAATCACTTTAGAGTCTAGATCTCACAATGTTAAAAGGTGTTATTTATTATTATTGGAATATATTTTTTATCAATCATATTGTTTTATCTCCTTATGGGCCGCTATGAATTTTCTCCAAAATTACGTAACAGTGTCATTTCTTGAATTTCAAGAAGGCTTATCATTAATTCACAAATATTTTGGAAGGGCTTTCAAAACTTTGAAGAACTTCTAGTAAACCTTCCAGACAATGGTTTTGCCTCTTTTAATATCTGGAAGGCCTTCCAAAACATTATTGTATAACTTCTAGTAAGCATTCCAGCCACTTTGAAACTTTGATGAATTTTTAGTGAGCCTTATTTACAACTATTTATTATGAAAAACATTTTCAAAACATGGAGACTTGGTACTTACACTTTTCTCTAATGAATTAAAACTTAACGTGTCCTCGTTACAAATTGGACAACAAAATTTTCCTATTACAACATGACCAATTAAATTGTCATGACTAGGAAAATCATTTATGGTTCACATTATAATTGCCCTCATTGTCTGCTTTTCCTAATGGTATCATCAAAAATTTTAATACCCTCGTTTTATATAGTTTTTAAATCATCAATCAAAGGATCCAAAGCTACGGTGGAGAAGATAGCAATTAACCATTAGAACTGGCAACAACTATGCTTATTACTTAGTGAGTTATTTGAATTAAAGCCGTTCATTGCAAGTGTTAGTCTATTTCATGGATCTGGTGCAAGTAGTGTTAGTCTAAAAGTTTAGGGACGATTATTAACGATTATTAAAACATTTACAAAAATTTCTTCTAGTAGGTGTCTCCACAGTCCCTCTTTGATATAGTTGATTATTTTTATTTTATTTTTTTTAAATGTAGAACCATCTAAAAGGCATTTCTTGTTGTAGTTGTTAGGATATGTATCGCAGCGGAATGTTAGACAGATTGAGAATACTGAATAATAAATGTGCAGGAATGATGTAAAATGACACCAAATATTTAACGTGGAAAAACCCACTCAATGTGAGAGGGAAACAACCACGAGGCAACTCCGAAAAACTTCCACTATGAAAAATGGGTACAACAATTCTCTCAAGTTTATGCCCAAATTTGAGGTATTACAATATTACACTCACAAAGTGTATCTCTCACACTCACAAATGTGTGGTAAATCTCTCACTATTTTATCTCTGCAGATATTTATCACTCTCTGCAAGAATACCTCACTTTTCTCTCACAGTTTAATTAAACTGTGGTATTCTTATTTCTTTCTCTCAATGTTTTTGAGAGACGCTTCTTTTGGTGAAATGTTTTCTCTTCTATCTTCCTTCTCTATTTATAGAGAAATTATAGGCTTGCTTATGTCATTGCTCACATCATCTTATCCCTCCTATTTCAACATTTGCTGGACCGGCCTGCTGCAGATTTCTTCTTCTTTTCCTTCTTCTTCTTCAAGGATGGCTGCTGCTACTGTTGCTTCTGGAAGTCAAACATTGCTGCTGCAGAAATTGTTGGAGGCTGCTGCTGATGCAAGCAATGATATCAGAGGCAGATTCTACAGTAGTGGTTGTATACATTTTTGAGTGTTAGATATGATTTTTTGTTAGAAAGAAAAATGTCTCTTTTTCCTCCTTTTAAAATTGCTATAGATATCGAACATGTAATAAGAAGGACAAAAGGGAAAAAAGGTGGAGAAGAAAATTAACAAAAATTTTTGAAATCATTCAACAGGTATATTATTAGAAGAGACAAAGTGAGTATTCTTGTTCAATTTTCTTTCCTAGACATGTATAGTTTACAACAAACTCTAATTCAAAACAAGTAACAAACGTGCAATTAAATAGAAATAAAAAGCAAATTTATAATTTAAATTGTTATTGCCACAATAATAATTTATTAACGAAATTTTATTTAATATTAATGACAACTCAAGTATGACCAAGGGTAGTGATATAGTAGAAATTTCATCTAGTAGTTGGGGCAATTGATCATATCATCACCCAAAGTTGCTTTAGTCCATCAATTTAAATTTAATTCAGACAAGAGCAAAGACCATGAACATCATGAGAAAGACAACTAATAATCCACGAGGGCGATCATAAGCTGATGAACCAGATAGCTGGACAACCTTATTATTAAGTCCAAGTTGATTATTAACTTCCACAATTGCCCCTACCTTGAAGCTGTACCTATGTTTGTCTGTAAAGATAGGCATTTTAGCTCTCGTAAAAGTGGTCAAATTCACCTGGAAAATTGCTGTGTTATTTTCGTTATTGTCCTTAATAGCTAGTAATTGACGAGAGGCAAATTCCATAGTAGTACTATTGCTAGAAAGGTTTTTTATAAGCCCAAAATTATCTTCAATAGCTAATTGATTGCCCTTCAAAACAAAAGTTGCTTTCTTAATCTTCACTGTTTTTCCTCCTTGACAAAACTTTGGAATGCTGGATGTTGCTATGCAACTGGTAACGTTGTTGCAGTAGTAGTCGTTGTCGTTGTCGTTATCGTTGTTGTCCTCGTCGTTGAAGGGAGGTCGAAGATAAGACAAAGTAAGACTAATATCATCGTAGCAAATTCCGACGCTGTCTGTTAAATATTTATCGGCTAACTTCAAGTCCAAATAGATGGATGTGTTGTATGGAGAGTTTGAGGATTTGTCGAGGGCAGGAACATACAGGGATTGTATGTAACATTGGGGTACCGTATTTATGGGTATAAATGAGAATATCCATGAAATGATTAACACAAAGACTAGCAAGATTAGAACACAGCTGCACATTGCTACTGCGTACAATGGATGGCTACGTGCTCTCATTCTATCTTGTAATCTTGATACACGACCCATAATTACTTTGGTTGATGTATGATCGATTTCTCTATAGTCCTATACTTGAGATGGGTTATTTTTTGGGCTATGTAAGATTATTTACTCGGTCCTCAGGCAAACATGTGTTCTTATTTATACTAAAAACCGCTATAAGATCCACTACACATCTCATCTGCAATTATTGGTCCGTACTACACATGGTTTAATTTAAATTTTTTTTTTTTTAAATTACCAAAAAATTATAGAGTTTATAATAACAAAAATAACACCACCAATAATATTAAATAATATTGAATTAGACGACATTTAAATAAAAACGATATAATAATTATTTTTTTATTGTAAAAATATATGATTTAAATACAATAAATGTTATTTTGGTTTAACCTAACCTAAATTGTCCCTGACCCAACGAATTGCGAACTCTAGTAGCTACATCTTTTGTCTCTCAAAGTATCAACGGAATTATTCCCATTTATAGGATTACTTATCTTAACTGATATTCTTAATATTTTTCAAAGATTTTTATACCTTTTCTGCCCCTGGGTAGTTTTCCTGGAGGTTAAAAAACTGAGACGATCAGATTCAAGTGGTTTAATTAATTTGGTTTTTAAAGACTATGACTACCGTTCTATTACAAAGATTATGTAAGAGATTGTTGACTTAATTAATTTAAATGGATTGACGAAGACTGCTAACATTATTTCTATAAAATATATATATATATAAAACTCTGATACAATTTTTTTTAAAAGACTGATCATATAATAGCTATATTTAAAGTTGAAACTGAAGTCATCTTATTAAAAAGATAAATATAGGTAATAACAAATTAATAAATAGCAACACTTCAAAAAAAAAACAAAAAAAATGGAAATACGTACATACGAATCAAAAGTCAAATTCGGAAAAAAAAAAAAAAGTAATTTAAAAAAAAAAAAATACGAGACTTGTTGATTTAAAATAAAATTACATCAAGAATATTCAAATTAAAAAATTAAAAATATATCAAATTATCTTAAGAATCGGTAGATTTGTAGTTCTTTTAAAAAACTGACCATATAATAGATATATTCAAAGTGGGTCATTAGGACAAACCGGAAGTCATCTTATTATAAAGATAAATATACGTAATAACAAATTAGTAAATGGCAAAATTCCAAAAAAAAAAAAAAAATAGAAATAAAAACCAAAAGTCAAAAGTCAAATTCGAAAAAAAAAGAGCAACCATCTTTTTTAAAATAATATGAGACTTGTTGATTTAAAATAAAATTACATCAAGAATATTTAGATTAAAAAATAAAAAAATATATCAAATCATTTTAAGAATCGGTAGATTTGCTGTTTTTTTAAAAAGACTTATCATATAATAGCTAATTAGCTATATTTAAAGTTGGTTATTAGGACAAATTGAAAGTCTTCTTATTATAAAGATAAATATACATAATAATAAATTAGTAAATAGCAAAATTCCAAAAAAATTAGAAATAAAAACCAAAAGTCAAATTCGAAGGAAGAAAAGCAACTAAGTTTTTTTTTTTTTACTAATACGAGACTTATTTAATCAAAATAAAATTATATCAAGAATATTTAATTAAAAAAATTAAAAATACATCATATCACCTTAAGAATCGGTACAATGTAGTGATAGATATATAAAAGTAATGTTAGTCCTTCTTCTAATAGTTTAAATTTTTGGTAAAGTTAGTGACAAATAATTTTTAATATGATATCAGAGTAGAATAACTTTGAACATGGTATCAATTTTTAATTATAATTTAATATTTTTTTTATTAATTTAAATTAAAGTTATGTTTTTTAAATTTTATACAAATTTTAATATTATACTTTAAAAAAATTAATTTTTCAAAACCGTACACTTTTGAAAAGTTGGTGGACTAAAACCACTCAAGTAATAAGTTAAGGGAGTAAACTATCATTTTTAAATAATTATAGTACCTATCCAACTTTTAATTCATTATTAATTATATGTTTGGTGCACTGTATTAAATAAATTAAATATAATCATATTAAAATAAATTGTATTAAATTATATTATAGTTAATATATACATTGTTTGGTGAGAAGATATATTATATAATCGGATAAAAAAATTAAATATTTTAATAAAATAATTTATATTTAAAACATTTTCCATTATAAATTTATTTAAATCATTATTTAATTCATTTTTATATTTTTATTACATTTTAAAAAAATATTTTTTAATTTGAGATGAAAAAAAAAGTTAAGATACATATTTATAATTACAAATTCAAATCAACTAAGTTAATTATTTAATAGGATTTAGACCCACACTTCCTTGTACAAAATTTTTACAAAACTGTATTATTTTCATACTATATAATACGGTCTGATTTTACAGTAAAACGCATTTAAATTGCTATTTTGAGGCTAGCCTTAGTAAGTCTCATCTCTCAAACAAGTTAAAGTTTAATCTCAAATGGTTTATTTGAGGTTTGTGCCTTTTTTTTTTTTGTTGAGACTTACACGATTAGTTGCCCAATGAGGCTACACGTCTCAAAATTTATGTTTGTGATTGTTTTCTCATTGGTGAGTTGAAAATCATAGTTACACAATGAATCTAAATTAGGTTAAAAATTAGTTTTTAGAGGTCAAAATAATCAATATGAAATTATATTTTTGACCTTAAGTATCTTAATTATATTCGTCATAACTTGTTTTACTTATTAATATCCCTAAAATCATATTTTGACTTGTTATAATAATCATTCACCGTTAAATTTTGATTACGTTATTATAATTTTATTTTAAACTCTTCAAAACAAGGCTTACGCCTTGCTCGTATAAGAAAAATGCCTTAAGGTATAAAACTATCTTTTAAAATCTTGCACATAACTGTATATAAATTATACAGTTAGAATCTTTAGTACTTTATAACAAAAATGTCAAAATTTACCATTCAAAATCACTTCCTATAATTGTATGCTAAATACTAAAATGTTTCTCTTTAAATCACTTTTAACCAAGCCACTTCATCTAAATGCACTTCCATTGAAAATGGTTCTAAAAAAAGCACATATAAACGAGGCGTTATTATCACCAACAGCTATGAGTTCATATACATCAATCCTCCTCTACATGCAGCTGAGAAACCCTAAGATCATATATCTTATTTCTTCCAAAGCTGAAGAAGCATAATGAACAAAGGGCTTTGCCACATTTTAACTGGAAACCATGTATATTCTATAAAGAAATTGAGCAGAATGAAGATAAAAATGTTCTTTTATTATACAAAAGTAAGTACCTAACACGTGCAAGCAAGGACGAGTTTAGCTGGAGCTACTCTTGTTCATCAAGTTTCAAAGAAAGAAGGTAAGCAATCAAGCCAACAACTGGAAGAAATCTAAGATAGTTTACCAAACCAACCTTGTCTTTCTTAACATTTTGAAGGTTGTCCCCTATTAACCAAGGCTGGAAGATAATGTAAAGGCATATATCCCAAATGAAAGCATAAGCAAGCCTCTCTGATCCCAGATAACTGACCAAAAACTCCCATCTGTCTGATAGGTTGCCGAAATTACCATCCATTCGACCAAAGAGTGCCCATAACATAGATATGAGACATACAACTCCACCAGTAACCCCAACCAAGGATGCACCACTAGTCATCACTGACCCTAATTGTGAACGCTTGCTTGGCATGCTATCTGGGTCAACTTTGTTCAATCGGATAGCCATATATGGTATTAAAAATGCTGATTACACAATAAAAATATGATTGGACTTCATTAGCAAGTTCTTAGGAATAAAAGATGTCTCAGACTCAGACAATGCATTCTAGCTTTAGTTAGGTTACCATTTTGAATTTAAGAGAATCACAAATTTACTTGTGACCTAAATGGCAAGTCTAATTAATCTAAATGCTGCAAGAGGTTGGCTATAAAACATACTGTTTGTAAGGAACATCTGAAAGCCCCACAAAACATCCAGTGATCCCTTGTATCTGTTCCTTTTCTGATCGGTGAACAACAAAGGAGCAAACATGAATGTCCATCCAATGACAAAATTGAATAGTCCTTCAGACATCTGAAGAAACAAAAAGGACTCAATTTCAGAATTTATGTTTAGCAGTAAATAGAGTGGTTAATAACAATCCCAGACCAAATGTACTTTGATACAGCGATCCATACCGGGTGAAGAACTGGGGCCTCAACCAGATGAATGCCAACTACTCTGCCAAATAATTGAATAAAAGAAATCATCAAGTGTATAACATCATAAGGACTTGCTTGTACACAAATATGGCTAAGAAATACAAGAGAGAAGAGAAAAGTCCTTTGAGCTTTGTTTAAAAGACAAACAAACAATTAGGATGAATTGGAGTAATAAACCAAATTTGATTGAAGTAATATTCAACACAGATGTATTAAGATATAATATTAACTTAGGAAAGGAAATCAAGGGGCATTCATGGATCATGATTAATGAATCCTAATTATAAGAAATACTAAATTCAGTGAAAGCATTTAACAATGCAGAAATTCGTACGTAACCACAAGAAACAATGACACATAAATCTGTTTCCAACGAAAGCTCTTTCATGGAATACAGAATTTTACTTCAAAAATACATTAAACCATGACAATCAGAATGGCATTAAGTGAAAGAAATAACATAGTTCCCCTCCAAGGTTCCAAATCAATTGCAATGTTCTAATAGAATGTAAACCCCTAAACTGCTAATGCAAAACATTAAGAAAGCCAAATTCTGGAATAAAATGGAACTTATAATGGTCATAAGCAAAGTAATTGAACTTACCAGAGTTCAAGAAAGGCAATATAAAGAAGAAATTGAGAGAAAGTCCCACAAGAGAATTAACTGTATTTGAGCTGATCGCCCAAACAGGATCTCCCTGTTATATGAAACAAGCAAATCTTGACCCAAATTTTAAGTGCTATGCTTGAAAAATTACAAAGAACAGCGGAAAAGATTGAATATGTTACTTCATACTATGCCTCTAAGCAACCATAACAAATCAAGAGAAAACATTTGCAAATGCGCATTACACTTGTAAGGCTATACAATTCCATTAAGGTTAAATTTGCACTTTTTTGCCTCATTTCATTGCAAAAATTCTGCTTCAAAATAAACCTCAATTGAACACAGATAAATATAAACAGATGAAGAAAAATAGAAATCATAGCCAGATATAGAAGTAACTCACTGGGGCATAAGGGAGAAGAAAAAGCCACAAAATGTAGACTCCCTCAGCTATCCACAACAGAACTTGAAGAACCTTCCTCACATTATCATCCAAATCTTCAGTAGATGTTGTGGATTTCTGGGGAGCAGTGTGACATACGAAATTCTTCATATTGGAGATCTTTTTCTTGGTTATTTGTAAATTTGAAGGCCATTGTTTAGTATCTAAAGTTGATGAAACCAATATTTCCTTTTGTTCTAGGGTTCGAGAATTAGAGAACGAAGATTTAAACCCAAACAAAATATTACTTCTACAGAGTAGAGAGTGAGAGGTTGCTATGGTGGAGTTCATAGTTTCAGAGGACGAAGCAGCATTAGCGTGGCTTTGGTATGAACACTGAATCAGGGATTAGATCGTTAGAGGGAAGGTTGGGCGTTCTGTAATTTTATGCTTTGCTCAAGGGTGAATCAGTCCTTTCGTAATTCGTAAGTTAAGACACTTCCACACGACGTCGTAGGTCCAAAGAAAAACATTGTCAATGGTCTAACTTAAAACTAACATGTACTCTTTTTTTTGAAAATTATAAAATTTTTGTGCGCTATTTAAACGTTATAGAAATAAAAACTATAGAACTCCTAAGATACTTCACCCTTTATTTAACGAGAGTCAGTACAACAAACTACTCTCTTATTAATTCGAAATCTCAAAAGTGATTTAGTGAATATAAAGTTTTCTGGAGCTTATTCCGCTATTTCTTCTTTTTGAGTTTTCACCGGTGCAATGGCTCCAAAATTGATAAAACATAATAGAGGTAAATACTTTTTTTCAAAAACTAACAAATATAAGTTCACAATCAAACTGAACTTGTACTTTTTTTAAAAAATTAGTTAGTTTAAAAATTATATAAATCGACTTTATAGATTCAATTTTTATTCATATATTTATATATTATAATTATATTATTAAATTATAATTATAATTATATTAATATTTTATCTAAACAACTTAAATAATAACTTAGAATATTATTTAAGAAATATCTAACTCTCGTATTCAACGTAAGTATTAACAAGTCATTTGACAAGGTACCATTAACTTATCATAAAATATTCTTTAAAATAAAACTAATATTCATGATTTTTTTTTTTTTTTTTACTTTTTTTTTTTACATGTTACTCCCATTTTTAGTAAATTTGATGATACAAGTGGTGATGTTGGAAGGATTCTATCATTTATTAATCATGTTTTATAGAATGAATTAATCCTTGCAGATTATGTGAAACTTTAAATAAAATTTTAATGAATATTAATTTTTTTTTTTTTTATGTCAGTGATCATATTTGTTTTCATTATTTTCTTTTCCTTGAAGATTGGCTTAAGTTTTTGGTTTTTTGGAATCATAAATTTTTACGTTTTTTAAAACGGACATAATAATATTAGCATGTAAAATAACTCCATAATCAACTTGCTCTGTACACCTAGAATTGAAGGTACGCACCCCTAGAACAGAAGGTATGCTGTGATCTCTAGAAACTTTTGTTTTCGTTAGTTTGAATCTCTTTAAGAAACTTCAGTTTAAATCCTAGAGTAATTTTATTAACTTTTATCTTGTTTGTTAAACTGCTAGTTGCCATTGTTTGTCCTTGAGACTTCTATATTCACTTGTAAAGACCATTGAAAATAGTTAATTATTCTCAAACCTTTGCCTGTGGATGTTTGTTTGCGTTGGAGAAATTGTTCATTATACGTGATACTCTAAGCCATTAAAATATAATATTAATGTAATTATTTTTTAAAAAATATAAATATTTAATACTTGATAAAGAAAAAAATTAATAGAATTAACGAGAATATATTTTAAAAATAACGAATAAAGCCTCAAAAATTCTGAAAAGGAAATATCAAAATATGGAATACTTCCTGATACAACATTCAGAGAGAGGACTCTCTAATCAAAATTCTGAAAATTCTTCAACTTCAACTGCCTTCCTCCATCCTTACTCTTGCCCATATCACACCGCAAGCCATGTGCTCACTAACAACCAACAAGCCACGTCACGTCAACAGACAAAATACTAAAATAACTAATAACTCTCGTGCGAAGCACAAGCTTTAGGGAAATAAAAATAAGTAAAAGACCCGAAGCTTAAAAAAAGGCCAATAACAACATAAAGCAACTCATAGCTCACTACATCAGATGTAGGCTTTACACGAACCACATAAATTTTGCGTCCACTTTGTCAATCACTTGACAGTCACTTATTCTTTTTGTGTTACATTAACAGAAAGTACAACTTAGAACAACCCTCAGCCCTGAAGTTTAGCAAAAATCTAAACTTAGTAGAAAAGCTTAAAAATACAAATTCACAGCTTCAGGAAACACAATTAAATAATTGGAGATGAGATGAAAACTTGAACAACATTAAAAAAAAAAAAACCTTAGAAGCAGACAGAATTATACCCAAAACATTCAATGTCCACGCACTTGTCTAGTTTTCACAGAAAAAAAATTCTTCTCTAAGTTTAAAAGCTGTGTATCAGCATGAGCAGCAGAGTTTTGTTAAAACTGGTTTCATCTTGAGACCTGCTTGAAAATTTTGAAGGAATATGCACAGGAGATGATGACTGGCTGTTTGGTTCATCACTCTCATTAAAAATGACATTCTTCTCAATATTATCAGTCTGTCCCCTTGCATCAAAGGGCTTGGGAGTTGCCTTCAATGTATATCTTGCAGGATCTAAAGCCAAACTCTTCAATTCTTCAAATTCATTTTAAATGGGGATTTCCTTATTTTCTGATTCAGATTCCTTTTTCTTGGGGTCATGTTTGTACGAAGAACCACCTTGTGGAGAACTTGGACCATCATTATTATCGGGATCATGGGATCCAAACCTAGAGAGTTCCACAGCTGCTCTCGCAGCTTCTGCCGCATAAGCTGCAGACTCAAAAGCTGCCTGAGCTGCATCAGCAACATCCTTGTATTTCTTTCTTGCATTTATTGAATCTGAAAACTTATCATCTCTCACAATCTCCTCTGGCAAGACCTTCAAATTATTCCTTGCTCCACTGCCACTCAAGTTGCCAGATTGGCTTGTTGCTGACTCATTTTGATTCTTGTCTTTGTCCTGCATTGAGTAGATGTCAAAATCCTGAATTGAAAGATAGTGTGTTTATTAATTCAAATACTATATTTTAACTTGTATACCTCAGTTGTAAAGGAATGAGCTTCCTCAAGTTGCAGAGCAATGCCTTTATCAGAAGCAATTTCTCGCAGCACTTTCATTCTGTTCTCCAAGCTTGGCTGCCTAGTTGATAGTTTCATTATCATCTACAGGTAACCAAGCTATAATTTAGTAACTGCCAATATACTATCCACACTAATATAATAAGCTAATTTCGAACTTAGACCACATGTCAGAGTTAATTGCAGCCAGAATTCAATCTGCTTAGGTAGATAACCTGCATGCTTGTTCGAACCAAACTTCTTTTTCTTTTGGTTGAAAGTGGTTCCTAATGGCCCATTCATTTTTTTTTATTTGCAAGGCGAGGCCCAAAGTATTTAACTTATTGATCGACTAAAGCTTTAATACTATATAAATTTTATATAGTGTTATAAACAATATGAGACATTCGCTTCTTATAAACCTTACATTAGTATTATATTTAAGTAATGTAGAACAATACCTCTAAAACAAAGCACTTCTTAAAACGTTTGACAATTTTCAAGATAAGTGCTTCTAAAATTTTGAGACACATTATTAATAGAATACTTAATTTTTTGGAGAAATCTTTTTAAATGCATGTTCCCTTCTTAAAATATTCGCTTATAACATTTTCATCCCAAACACCTAAATAATTATCTAAATATCACTTTTAACCAAATCACTTTATTTTAAACCAAACAACTTTTTAAACTAGCTATCTTAAAGGGACATCTAAGAGAAACACATCCATCTGGGCTCCTAGATCACTAGTTTATTTTATGCACTATGCATCACTAATGCATTACGTTCTCATATATTAGTACTATGCTACTCCTATCCCTCCTCATTTGAGGTCAACAGTTACATCTTTCTGGGTAAATTGAGAGAAGGTATTTGACAACGATTTTCATTTTGCACATTGCATGTATTGGAACTCACAAAATAGTGCATTTGTGTTTACGAACATACCGAGTGGTTTACTCCACAATTGTTGCGTAATTCAATTGCACCAGCAACAAATTCCTTGCCGAAACGAGAAGTGAGAACTGTACGAATCTCTAGTAGCTCTGGAAAATCCCCACATCTTGAAGATGCATAAAGGATGCCGGCGACTGCCTCCTTCAGCTCATCAGGACAAACTCTAAAGATAAGAAACAAAAGACTTATCAAAAACCCTGACAAATGCTAAACCATATATTAACATTTCAAAGAAAGAGCTACATTAAAGGAAGGGTATAAATTTCTGAAATTAATTATATGAAAACCTTTCTTGTTCAAGGAGAGGAACCCTTTCAATCAATAGGTTACAATATCCCTCTATCATAACATAGACATCCAGCATATTTTGCTCCTTAATCATATGTTCAACCTGCAAATAATGAATCAATATCATTGTTGCTCCAAAACAGATTCATAATGATCTAGTATGTGATATGCGTGTTTTCACAGTATGCTCAATTTTATGGGCTTGAAATACCCATGTCTCAGCACAAAATGTGAGTTCTTATAATCTAAAGCCTATTTTGTGAGTTTGAGAAGAATAAATCAAAAGGTCGTATTAGGATTTTCTTTACCCGAACAAGAGCACGTTCTTGGTGACTAAGTTGAAGGAGGTCAACAGTATCAGATCGGGCTTGAGAGCACCTAACTTGACGCTGGTGTTTGAGAACAGCAAGGCGAGAAATAGCCAAATTGACAAGGGGTTTGAATTTAGAGGTCTTGAAGGACCTGCCAATCATAGCATTAAGCTTGTCTCTCATGCTTGCACCTCTTTGAGTGAGGAAAGACTAGCACACTCAAAGATGAACAAGGCAAAAGAGAACAAATGAGCACTGGTTCAAATGCACCTTTTATGTGATCACGATGACAAATTTATTTTGTGTTTGGACGTCTTCTTTGGACTTATTTTTTGACATTTTCTTAAGAGCGAAGTCTACTAAACGCGTTCGAGATTTTATGGGTTAATTATTTATTTGAAAGCTGTTGACCCAACAGTTTGTTGAAGAGGAGAATATACCGATCCAACTAAGACAAGTTATTAGCTTCGAGTCTATTAAAAAAATTATTAAAAATAATATCTTTAAAATTTATAATAATAAAATAATATTTTAATAATTTATAATAATAAAATAATATTTTAATAATTTTAAATAATATTTCATATGAAACAAATTTAAATTATAAAAATTTAATTTAAATGACGTTAAAAAAATAATGTAATATTTATTTTTTAATTATAAAAATATATAATTTAAATAAAATAAGTATTATTTTTATTACGGATCTATTTTTGTTGTTTTTTTATTTTTCTTTACTTGCATTGTTAATTAAGAAAGAAAAAGGATTTAGGCTAGTAAAAAATTATATTAATAAATGCTAATAAATTTGTCTATATTAATTATAATTTAATATTTTAAATTTTAATAATAATAATAATAATAAATAAAACCTATTTTTAAATGAATAATCCATCCATTAGCTATAGTCAATAATATTATTTATGCGGATCCCGCGTGGGTAGAATGTTCCAGGTTTAATACTTCCTTACAAGTCTTTGTCCACGTGGAAATTTTTCTTCTTTTTTTTGTTCAAACTAGGAAATGTAAATTTGGGTCATTTAATTTCGGAAGAAAAGTAATTGGAATTTGGGCAGTAAATAAAGAAAATACTTTTCTACGACAGATTTAGATTTATATAAATGGAACGAATTGAATATACTTCCAAGTTTTATAGTGTTTAGCCCAATTTATGGAAGCTGCAATTAAATGTTTTCAACGGTAGATTCATTCCATTTATAATTTACAATAAAGAGGAATTAATATTATAGATGAGAGTTTATAAGTAGAAAATAAAAAAAATAATATTTTATAATAATAAAAATAACATTTTTTTAACATACAATTTATATATATTTATTATTTAAAAAAAATTAGTACATTATTTTATATAGAATGTTATTTAAATTGAATTATATTTATTTAAACTCATTTAATATTAAATTTCACCTAATTAAAAAACAAAAAAAATAACAGCTTTAAAACTTGTAACTACTAAAATAGCACTATTATATTAAGCTCATATATTTTCATGATTAAAAAAAAATTTACCATATTATTTCACATGATATTTAAGTTAAACTATGGTCATTTAAACTCATTAATTGTTGAACTTTCTCCAATTGGACCTTGTTTAGGGTGCTATATTTTTATTATAAGTCTTATGGTATGTTTGTTATACAGTACTAAAGATCCTAATTATATAATTTTTTTATATAGACCTCTGTTTGTCTATGAAATCAAAGCATGTCATATAATATAAAAATAGTACGATTATGTAGAAATTTTATATGCTTAAAGAGTGTGGGTCTGAACCGTACTAGACATTTATCTTAATCTGTCTGAATTTTCAATGTCAAAATTATATGTCTTGACATTTCTTTCCTATCAAATTAATTTTTTTATTTTTAAAAATGTAATAAAAATATAAAATAAATTTTATAATAAAAAACTATTTTAAATATAAATTATTTCATGAAAATATTTATAAATAATTTTATTTGACTATATTATATAGTTTATTACCAAACACTTTACATATTAATTATAATAAATAGATGTTTCTATCACAGAACTTTTAGAATTGTTAAAAAAATATCATCAAACTTTGATTTATTACTTTAATACCATTAAATTTTATAAATATTACAAAAATATCATCGAACTTTTTTTTTTTTACTTTCTATCATTAAACTTTACGAAATATTACGAGAATATCATCGATGTCAATTAGTTAACAAGAGTTACACGTACTTAAGGTATTTTTTTAGTATTTGCAAAGTTTAATAGTATAAATGTAACAAAAAAAATGATAATATTTTATAATATTTGTAAAGTTTAATGGTATGAAAATAACAAATCAAAATTTGATGACACTTTTTAATAATTCCAAAAGTTCAGTGGTAAAAAATCTATTTATTTTACTAACTATAATACAATTTAATATAATTGAATTGAATATGATTATACTCTATTGTATACTAAACATGCCGTTAGGGTGTTAATTTATGTGTAAAAAAAAATTATTATACAGAAGGGTAGTGCAAAACTGGGTGTGAAATATACAAGTACAACAACCAACCTTAAAAACTTTGATGAAGCAAAGGAAATTGTTAAAATTTTAGTCAAAATATACAAATAAATTAATAATGCATGAGAAGAAGTTGTGAACTTTTTTTTTTTCCACAGCAAATTATATATTTTATTTTAATACTTATATGTTCAGTATCGACCTGCTTTTTCAATTTACATATTATGAAATCAGAACTCTCAGATTTTTCTTCCCTATTTCTCTCTTGTTTTTCTTTTTTCAAAATCTTATGTAGCAATTTCTTCAAAGAGAGCAATATTTATTTTTAATTTTTACAAATGACGCAGTAAAAAATATCTAATAATTTTATGATTGTTATTTGTGTACTATAAATTTTTTTCAGTGTAAAAAAGTTTCGAATTGTCATCTATAATTGGCAATTACCTATGTTATTAGTATTTTTTAATTCTGTTAAAGTATTCATATTCAAGCTACTTAGATATAGATATAAGTGTGAGTATTTATGTTGTAAAATTGGAAGAAAAAAAAACTTGTCTCTAACATGCACCTAGATATATGTACAACTTTTTTTAACGATTCTTAGTGTCCTATAGAAGTCTTTGTAACAAAGGTAATTACTCTCATCAATTTCATCAAAAACTAGATCTTTCTTAACATGATTAACTTGGCTTAAGGCAGTAGAAGACTTGGAGAACTTCCCATTTGAAGGTGAACTCTTCAATTCTTCAATTTGAAAGACAATAGACTCGTGTTTGTGAGATGTCTCTTCTCACTGTGGACTCGAATGTTCCACGGCTGCTCTTGCAGCTACTGCTGCATAAGCTGCAGATTCAAAAGCTGCATCAGTAAAATCTCTGTATGTCTTCTTTGGGATCTCTTCTGATAACATGTACAAGTTGTCCACAGATCCTCTTCCATTCAAATTAGGAGATGGGCTCCTTGTTGGAACTGATAGCAAATAGCGTTAGTATTGAAGAGACTATAATTAACAAATAATGATGTGATCAATGGGTGAGTTGTCGCCTTGTTCTACAAATGACCTAATTAACCTATCGAACACTTGTAGAATTTTTCCCTATATCAACTTGATGTACATAGACAGAGAAAAACTTGAATCCACGTAAAGCTTTAACTAACACGAGCAGAAACTTTGATCAATAAATGCAGTTTTATGTTGTAAGGACTTCCAAAAGTGCGATTTTAGTGAAAGGTGGTGATTGGTTTTAGAAACATGATCTATTGTAATTGTTGTAAATTAAATTAAAGTAACATGTCATGAAATAGTTTAAAATTGTTGTGTTAAATAATAGTTGTTTCTCATTGACATATAGATCTTCTTTCTATTAATTTTGACATACCTCTTTGGAAAAGGAAGACACTTCCTCAAGATGTAGAGCAATGCCTTTCTCCATGGCAATTTCTTTGAGGATTTTCTTTCTGCTCTCCAAGCTTCGATACCTAGTTGACAATTTAGTTATCAACTATATGAAACAAAGACAAAAGTATATTAGCAACTATTACACTACAAAAATACTTTACATTCTATAACCTAATCAATGAGCATAACATATATAAAAACAAAATAAGATGACAAATAGTGTAACTTAAAACTTTTTTATTATTCTTATTTTAAGATAGTATAAAAAATGTAAATGGAGTACCCATATTAAAATAAAATTAGTGAAAAATGATTATGTTATATTATTTCACTAATAATGATTATGTTATATTATTTTTCAAATAAGTTCGATGTTCATTTTGTCATGAAAAATTTAAATTTTAATAGAAAAAATAAATTAAACAAAAATAAGAAAATATACCGCACGGTAATTCCATAGCACCAGCAGCAAATTCCTTGCCAAAACGAGAAGTGAGAAGAGAACGTATCTTTTTGTAGTTCTGGAAAATTCCCGCATCTTCTGGCTCCATATAACATTCCTGACACTGCCTCCTTTAGCTCATCAGGACAAACCCTGCTTAATTAATTACATATTTAAATGTAGTGTCAAATAAACTTATTAATTAAGATAATTTAATACCCCAAATTTGAAAATTAAATTTACAATTAAAAAAAGAAATAAAGAAAGTACCTTTTATGTTCAGTGAGATGGACTCTTTCGAGCAAAAGGTAACAATTGTTAGAATTGGTTTACCAAAAGTGAAAAACATAATTTTCTAAATTCTATGTTAAATCAAGAGAAAAATGAGAGATTATAGCAGAAGCGTACCTGAATCCATAGTGTTTTTCAATCAAATAGTGGCTTTACTAATTCAAAAGCACAAATCTAATTGTCTTTCTCTCTTCTTGGTTTTTTTGTTGTTGTTTCTTATGTTATGCACAAATGATATTATAGCAAGGAATATATATAGGCAAAGTTTGCTTGGAGAGAAAGTAAATTCCAAAACTTAGCCCCTAAGTTTACTTAGCCATCAAGTTTACTTTATTTCCAAGCATACTTCTTCTCCAAGTATACTTCACTTTCAAGTAATCTTCTTCTTCAAGTATACTTTTCCTTCAAGGAAAAGTTAAGAGCAATATATATATTACTCAATTACAAGTCCGGTCTCTACACATTAATTTCACGATAATTTAATACCCGATAGCCAAAATTAAACTTTATAGATCACCTTTTAATTGGCTAAACTATAAGATAGCATAGCATATTTAAAACTACATGTGTGGCCCCACATATTAATAATATTTTTCCAACAATCTCCCACTGGGCCACATATGTAACTTTGTAAATGTGCATAACCTTATGAGCTCATAAAATTGCCATCACAATCAGGGTACTTCCGAACAATCTCGTCCATTAATCATACTGATATAGGATCAAAGCGACCTTCGTCACATTTATCGTGACTAAATCCATCAATGGTCACATATACCAATACAACCAAATGACATAGATCAATCATGGATGTGTAGCATCAAAATTACATGTAATGTGATCCAAACATGTCTATTTTCAACTAGACCTACTTTATTCTTTATTGAGATCAATACTACCACATTACTTAACAGAGTGTGTTAAACCAAAACTTTACTTCTGCAGAAAGTAAACTGAATAATATATGCATATAACAAATTTGAAGTTCAACATAAAGCAACAAATCAAATTCAAACTCCCACTAAACCAAAGTATCCTCAAACAGAATAACACCCATATGAGCAGTATGCTCGTGAAAGACTTTGGGTGGTAGTCCCTTTGTGAGCGAATCCGCTATTATGGAGTTTGTTCCAATGTGCTCTATAAAAATCTGACCACTCTGCACTCTTTCTTTTACAACCAGAAACTTGATGTCAATATGCTTTGACTTCGTTGAGCTTCTGTTGTTGTTAGAATATAAAACCGCTGATTTATTGTCACAAAATAATTTGAGTGGTCTTTCAACACCCTCTAAAATATGCAGCCCAGTGACAAAATTTCGCAGCCATATTCCTTGATTTGATGCCTCATAACAAGCCACAAATTCTGCGGCCATGGTGGATGAAGCCACAAGCATTTGCTTGGCAAACCGCCAAGAAATTGCCCCACCAGCCAACAGGTAAACATAACCCAATGTGGATCTCCTGCTATCTTGGCATCCAGCAAAATCAGAGTCGGAGTACCCAATGATCTCTAACTGATCTGATTTTCTATATGTGAGCATATACTCCTTTGTTCTCTATAATTATCTCATAACCCGTTTGGCTGCTTTCCAATGATTCATGCCAGAGTTACTTAAATATCTGCCTAACATGCCAACTATGAACGCAATATTCGGACGCGTATATACTTGGGCATACATTAGACTCCCTACAGCCGAAGCATAAGGAATCTTCTGCATTTCTTTAATTTCAAGGCTATTCTTTGGGCATTGGCTGAGACAAAATTTGTCTCCCTTAGAGACTGGGATTTCACCTGGTTTGCAATTTTGCATGCCAAACCTATTGAGAACTTTCTCAATATAGTTCCTTTGTGACAATCCCAATATACCACGAGAGCGATCTCAGTGTATCTCAATTCCTAATACAAAGGAAGCTTCACCAAGATCTTTCATTTGTGGCAAGTAAAATGTCATCGACATACAAAACCAGAAAAATATGCTTACTCCCACAGATATGGTAGTAGTAGACATTAAAGCTGAACAGAGAACAAAACCATGCTCACATAAAATAACCAAAATAAACAGTCATTAAATTGATTAATGACAACATTTCAAGATACCAAGCACAACATTAATATCAAGCCTTTGGACAGTGATATTAATTGTAAGTGGTACTCTTGTTGCAATGATCAAACAATGACAATAAGTTATGTCAAATAATAAATCTATGTTTGTATCGATTCATTATTCACATGAGGTCACCTTGATAATTGTCATATGATTACCATCGCAGGTGCGTGTGTAATTCGGCCAAATATAAACCCCTCTTTGGATTGGTTAATATCCGCATGAATTACACATACACAAACATCATATCCAATTATTCTCCCAAGATTAATATACACAAGAGTGGTCATTTTGGTGACATCTTGTATAAATTAAATGAATCAGAATACTAGATAAGTGTTAAAAAAAAATGTTGTCATGTAATTAATCAAAATTTTAAACTGTTTCAAACATGAATTCTGTATAAACCGAAAAGTGATATATATGTATAAACTGTATATTATATATATATATAGACAGAATCTTACATATATATATATATATATATATACATATAACCGAAACTTTATATTTTATATATATGAATATATATATATATAATCGGTATGCCTTTATGATTGTCTAGAATCCATGTGCATACCAGACAATTGAAAGCAACTGAATCCATATTTCACGAAGGAACAATTTGGAAGAAATAGTGTCGATAATGTAAATCATTATCCAGATTCATAACACACCATACAGAACAAATTAACTCGAGAATTCATAGATTCTTTTGAATCAAACATGGGTAGGCTCTGATACCAATTGTTAGAATTGGTTTACCAAAAGTGAAAAACATAGTTTTCTAAATCCCATGTTGAATCAAGAGAAAAAGGAGAGATTATAGCGAAAGCGTACCTGAATCCATAGTATTCTTCAATCAAATAGTGGCTTTACTAATTCAAAAGCACAAATCTAATTGTCTTTCTCTCTTCTTGGTTTTTTTGTTGTGCACAAATGATATTATAGCAAGGAATATATATAGGCAAAGTTTGCTTGGAGAGAAAGTAAATTCCAAAACTTAGCCCCTAAGTTTACTTAGCCATCAAGTTTACTTTATTTCCAAGCATACTTCTTCTCCAAGTATACTTCACTTTCAAGTAATCTTCTTCTTCAAGTATACTTTTCCTTCAAGGAAAAGTTAAGAGCAATATATATATTACTCAATTACAAGTCTGGTCTCTACACATTAATTCCACGATAATTTAATAACCGATAGCCAAAATTAAACTTTATAGATCACCTTTTAATTGGCTAAACTATAAGATAGCATAGCATATTTAAAACTACATGTGTGGCCCCACATATTAATAATATTTTTCCAACAACAATATCTCTGTACCATAGCATACACGTCCAGCATATCTTGCTCCACAATCACATTCTCTACCAAAAAAAAATTATATGATAAAAGTCTAGCTTACAAAATACTAATATTGAAAGGAAATTAAAAATATAAAACAATTAATAAAAGGGCAGGAGACTCTAATAATTTTTTTTTATTATAAAAAGAGACACTTTAGTTCCTTACTTATATTTTACATTATTTTAGTCATTTTTTTTTTTTGTAAAAATGATATCATTACTCTCTTTTTTTTTTACTATGTAAGACTTTACAAATTTTTGTTATGTATTTGTAAAATTTTATAAAAATAGTTTATTATTTATAACATTTATTAGTTCAATTATAATTTCTTTTAATTGTTGGATTCATTTTACATGTTTCATATTAGTTCTTTTGTTTTTTCGGTATTAATTTTATTAATTATTCTTTATAATATTTTATATAATTTACTTCTCTTGTTAGATTAGGTTAAATAAATCTAATTTTAAAATTTATTTAATTTTTTTACTGGCTCTAATACCAAAATTTCTTGCAATATTTTAATTTTAATAATTTTTAATATTTAAGCAAATAAATTTTTCAGAACAATTTTTTTTTTCTTTTTGAACTTATATTAAAATAAAATTTTTATTATGCACAAATAAATTTTTATAATTAATAGATAAAATTTAAAGATATTTTTTATGATTTCTTAAAAAAGAGAACTTATGGTGTCTTTTTTTATAAAAAGAGAACTTATAGTGTCTTTTTTTATAAAAAGATGATTAAGTATTGTAAAAAATAAATAAAGGACTAAACTGATATTTTTCAAAGAAGTAGAGAAACTCTATGATATTTTTTCCTTAATAAAATTACAGAAAAATGAAATTGATGATATCCAAATTAATTAATATTCTTCCATCTTACACGAACAAGAGCACGTTCATGGTGACCAAGTTGAAGGTGTTGAACAACATCAGAGCGGGATTGAGAGAACCTTACTTGACGTTGGTTCTTGAGAATAAGAAGCGGAGACAGAGCCATATTTTGAATTGGTTTGAATTTTGAGGTCTTGAAGGACACGCATAACATGATTAGTCTTTTTGTGTTTGGGTTTATATTTTGTGTGTGTTCTTGAAAATGGTTAATTAGTGTTTTTGTGTTTGTTTCTTACATGCGTACGTTTGCATTTACTTTGCTAAAGTCTTCCGTACGAGTAGAGATATAGACGATGAAGTATCCTATTTTCTTATCTTAGATGGTATTTATAACTAATTAATTTTCTTCCCTGCTGTTTTGCTTTGTTTAATATATATATATATATATATATATATATATATATATATATTGGTCACAAAACACTTCTCCGGAGATAAGGAGGTGAATAGAGGATAAAACAACTGTCGCACATTCGAACATCACGCCCACACACCATAAACCATTGGCATTGAGTGAGTACCCAACCTCAAAGAGGTATATCCGTTCAGGGTCAGTGGAAGGTAGTGATGGAAGGCTCGATCGACTGTAAAACGCATGTTTCGAGCTTTGAATTCATATGCTTCGCTGTCCAGTAAAGCCTACTACTCTCGTATAGTGCGTGTGTGTGTGTATATATATATATATATATATATATATATATATATATATATATATATATATATATATATATGTTATTAACAAGAAAACAAAATTGGTTTGGTGTTGAGTTTCTAGGAAAGTGAGGGTAAGATCTTGCCTCACTAAGTATTGAATATTTAGTACTTTTTAGAATTTATTTATTCCATAGTTAAACCTAGCTTTTTGGATACGAGTGAAATTGTGGTTCGATTTTTTTATATATGAATATGATTCCTATAAAACAATCGTTCTAGGTTCAAATGTTTGACCCATCTCTTTTTATTATTTAGGTTCATAATAAGCTTTATTCTCAATCTAATTTAAGTTAGAGGCACAATTGTGAGGCGTGGAAGAAAAATAAAAATAAGATTTAATTGTATTGTATATAATTTTTTTTTATATTTAAAATTTTATTTTTAATTTCTTTTAGGAAAAAAAATCTATTTTTCTTATGACAAAAGTGAATATATGTTTTTTAATGTTGCAAGAAAATGAATATATATATATTTTTTTATTAAGGAGATTAAAAGTGAAATCAGTTGAATAACTTTATTATTTATATACCCGAGGAAAATATTTACATTACACACTTGTAACTTCATTTGGTTACATCAATGTGTGAAAAATTACACAATTTTGGAAAATAATTTATAATATGATGTGAACAATAAGTTTAGATATTAGCGCCAAATAAATAATAAAAAAAAATGAGAATAATATACTGAGACATATTATGAAATATAGATAACTTAAACTAAATCATGAATATTATTATAATTTAAGTTAATTTTTATTCATTCACAGTAACTAATAAGAAGCTATCTTAATTATCTTACAAATGTGGATGAAGAAAATTCTCACTTGTGAGAAGTGATAGGCCCAATGTCTCAAAATGAATTTTTACAAGGTATGAGCTCTCGTCCCAAAAGGTTAATCCATTATGTAAGATTTACTCATGCACTTATAAACACATGCTTCTATTGTCATTTTATCAATATGAGACTTTTTTTTAAAAGGAGCTTTAAAGTCCTCTTCTTTTTATTAATAAAAAAAAACATACTCACATACTCGTGTGAGATTCGAACTTGGGTTTTTGGTAGGGGGATTGTGAGTCTTACTACCTGAACCACAAGAGATTCCCATAAGGACCTCTTATCAATGTGAGACTTGTTTGCTCTACTTCTTAATAATTCTCTTCTCAAACAAGACCATTTGGCTCCCTAAGTCTATACTCCGACTCAAGTCAATATAACCGATCCTTTCATGGCCAACCCCCCTTGAATTTTGACCTTAACACACCTTATTTGTCCAAGGTTTTAGGGTCCTCCCAAGTTCCTCCAAGTTTACTTTTTAGGCCTACACCACCATGAGTTTTTAAAGAATTTAATTTGAAGTCTACCAAGCCCACATTTCACTAATTAGTCCAAGACATCAACCTTGGCTCTGATACCATTGATAGGCCCAATGTCTCACATTTTTTGTTAATTTTGACATATAAATGTACTGAGAGCATTTTGGAGACTTACACATACATGCATTTATGCCATGTACAATATATATATATATGCTTATGTTATGATGAATGATTTAATATGTGACTTATTGTATTATTTCATATATTGTAACTTGGGCTTGGATGCTGTTTAATGGGCTAAGGAAAGTTTGGATCCACCTGGCTTAATTAACTTGTCCTTGGGCCTGGACTTCGTATGGGCTAAGCACTCAAGGGGTAGTTTGGCCATTTGTCTGTAATGTGTATATATTACCCTTTTAGGGTTTCTGGCCATGCACTCTCACATTTCTTCTCTTCATCTTCTCTCACGCCACTTTAGGGTTTACTATTCTTCTCTTGTATATTGTGAGATTGAGTGGTGTATTCTGAAAGATTGTTGTGTTAGGTTTCGTCTGTAATCTGTTCATGATGTGTTGTTCTCGTTTGATTTATTGGTAAATAAAGTTTTTCCTTTCCAGTGAATTAGGTCGTGTACAATAAAGGTCGAACCATTTTACCTTAGTGTGTTCTTGATCTGTTTATGTTCTTGTTTATATTCTATAATTTCTGCGTACATCTTGTACTCGTACAACATTCGTATCTTGAGTTAGAGAATGTTTGAAAGGGTAAAAACACTACAAGAAGTAATACTAATTTGTAATAAATTTTCATATTATTGCTCCAAAAAAAAAAAAAAAAGATAAAGAGAGTATTTCAAAACTTTGAATGAAATAGTGGGAGGATTGCTAAACAAGCTTGAAAATATTTTGTTTTTATGGTTCATTTAGTAATTTCGTTATAAATATAATCTTTCATTTTATTTTTAAGTTTGAGTCACACCAATTATTATTGACTTCAAAAAAAAAAAGCAACACCAATTAACTAATCTACTAGAGGAAAAAACTTTTATATCAGTCAATTTAGGTTTATAAATAAGATGATAGGGAGAATCCATCTATTAAATATCTCACATTGATAAATCTACTTGCACAAAAAGAGCCCCATTTTATGTATATAATAATTATATTTTCTTAAAATTATTAAGACACACCAGATACTCAAATACTTCATATAAAAAAACTTCCTAATATAAGTGCATAGCATCGTCGCAATATTCATTCAAAAATGATGCCACGAGCAGTACGTAAACTTCCTAATTTATATTTTTTTTAATCAAATAAGAAAGAAAGAGTCTTGCTAATAATAGTATATTAGCAAGAATAATAATAATAATAATAATAATAATATATACACGTGTGTGTGTGAAGAATATCATTTTTCATGCCCTCCAGCTAAGTTACAGCCCTTTTTTTTTTTTTTTTTTTTTTAAATCCAGGAGAAAATCAATGAAATTTCTTCGTACGAATTTCTTCTATATAAAAAGCCAATGGGTTTGGCAATTCTCACACATTTTTTTTCTACACTTTTGCCTTTTTTTTTTTTTTTTCTAACATTATCATTTTTATTATTTAATTTTGAATGAAGTGTCACAGAAGTCTCTTAGATTAATTTTTTTGTATTATTTAATCCCTTAAATTAAAAATAATATCATTCAGTCTTCTAACTTTGTAAAAAAGGCCAATAAATAACAAACTATATTATTTTAATAATTTTGTTATTAAAATATTATTATTTTTATCAAGTGTTTCATACTCGATTAAAAAATGAGTTTTTAATAAATATAAAAATAAAATTGAATACAAAATTGTTTAAGAAAAAAATCAACAATAATAATATTTAAATAAAAAGTAATTTAAATATATATTTTAATTTTTAATAAAAATTAAAACATTAATAAAACATTAAAATAAAATAGTGAAAATTAACGAATATTTTAAAAAAATATTTTGTGAAATTTATTTCATATTAATTGTGACTTTATCATTGTTAAAAATTTGTATTTTAATCATGTTTAATTACTTGACATAAAAATAATAATATTCTAATGAAAAAATCATTAAAATAATATAATTTTTTCTTAATTAGCCACTTTTACAAAGATGATAGACTAAATAACACATTTTATAATTTAAGAGATTAAATGACACAAATAACCTAATTTAAAAGACTTTTATGGCATTTTTCTCTTTAATTTTAGTTATTTTACGTCAATAAATAATAAAATGTTCATATAACAAATATATATAACATATTTTTATGCAACGTTACATATGGTAATTTTTTTGGTATTATTTTTAAACTATTATTGGATAAATATTATTATAGTTGTAACCCTTGACTTTAAGTATGATAAATTATATGATTCATGTTTAATTATTTTAATGAACGAATTTATATTATCAAAAAGAAAATATGGTTATGTCTTTCGTCCGTATGATATATAACTCATGTAATGAACCAAAATCTAAATAAGTTTTTTTTTTTTTTAAATTACGGACTACATGTGGTATAGCGTAGTTTGGGGCTATAGCCCCATTAGAAATTTTACAAAAAAGTTAATTAGCATTAATCTCAATTTAAATATTTATGGTCCTTGATATTTTTTATTAAAAAAATTTATGAAATAATATTTATTAATTCAACTTATTGATCAATTTAGTATTCTAATTTGAACAATTTTGTATCAAAACTTCTTCAATTTGGCATCTTAAAAATACAAAGATTGATCAAATATGATTTAAATTATTCTTTAAATTAGTGAAAGACTCTTAAGAAAATTATATGCTTAGGCTTGAGTGATAATAATAATGGAGCCCGTAACTTAAAGATATGTTAACTACATATAAATTTTAAAGAGTATAACTATAAGATCACATGATCAATTTATTTCTTATTCTCTAGTTATATTAGTAATAAAACAAAAAAGTAGTATCATTTAAAAAATTTAACGTCAAATTGCTAATTAAGTATAATAAATTGATTATGATAACTGCAAAATTATGAATATGGTAAGAAATTTTCCGTTATGTAACTGGTGTATAAATTTGGTATTTTTTTATTTTTGATCAAATTTACCAATAATTTTAAGAAAAATTACCAAAAATAACACACTTAAAACTTATAATAAAATTAACACACTAATAATATTGAATGTTCAACATTTATCGAGACTAAATTATCTTCATTCAATTCCAATTAAACGAATGTTCAAAGAAAAATGATATATCAATCATTTTTTTATTGTAAAAATATAAGTTTGAATACAAGAGGTATTATTTTTATTATTATAAATTTTAAGGGGTGTTATTTTTATTATTTTTCTTAATTTTAAAATTTTGAATCAAGTTAATTAAATTGAAATATAAGGAAATAAAATGACTAATGTTTCTAAAACAATGTATCACATTTATGATATAGTCTATGTAGAGTATAATAATTACTAACTAGTTCAACCCCTTTAGAAAAAAATTTCTAGGTCCCCCTATGATGTCTCCTTAAATAAGTTTTAATTTCAATAATATAAATTAAGCAACAAAATGGAGAATAATAATACCTAATATTGCAACAGTTCCTATTGAAGTTCATATGTTCCTCTTTCATATTGTAAAGATTGATTTATCTATTGAAGCAACTAATATGTTGATTTTTCAATTGCATGTCTTATGTTATGCAAAAGTCTGTAGTTTTTTTATTTATTTATTTTAAGTCTCATGAGAATTGATATATTATTACAAATCATAAACAAAATTTTGATTATGTATAGAATATTTTAAATTAAAGAACAAAAGAGAATGAATGAGACTTGCAAAAAAAAATAAGTAATTCAAATAAAATAAAATATAATAAATAAGTTAAAAATATAAAATAATAAATTTGTAAAAGATAAAGTCCTACAGTTTGAGAAAAAATATTAGAAGAATTGTTTCACATTAATAAAAAATAATATTATAAATGAGTTTATAAAAAACATAAATATATCTACTCATTAGATTAATCTTTTGAGATTAAAATTCCCATGAACTTGTGATTCTCACATGATTTCAATTGTCAGCATTTCTGAATATGGAGCTTACTTTGCTGCCATTTATGGCCTAGAAGGTCTAAAAAAAAAAATTCCTTTATTTTTTCATGATTTTCTCACCCTTTCTAAAACATAAAATAACACTAAAAAAAAAAAACCAGATACAAACAAAGAAATATTGTATCAACTATTATGGGAAGTGGGCGATTTCTTCTGAGAACGCCTCTTCCTGCTTCCAATCTGTGCTGAAATTATGTATTTTCACTTGATTTTTTCAGTATTGTTCGAGAAAAGGAGAGTTGTTAAAGGTATTATTTTATATTATTTAAATATGATAATAATGTAAGATTTTAAAATAAGTGAGTATCTTATGTTTAAAATTTACGCAGTTCAAATGGTAACCGCTTGATGAATATTAACTTTTGACTTACGGTATCACTTTTTGAGAAAAAGGAATTAAAGTTAACGCAAACATATAAAAAGGAGTGAAGTATAACATTTTGAAGAACAAAAGACCTGCTCTTTTCATTTTGTGACTTGGGAAATTATCCTGTTTCTCTTCTGTATTAATTTGATTTAATTTAATATTCTATTTTATTTATTTAATACCATTGTTCATTATAGTTTAATTTAAATAAAAAAAAAATCAATCATGTGCTGTGTGATCAAAATAGAACATCAACTTTGTCTTTACTATAAATTATTTTGTATCTCCTCTCTTTTTTCGGCAATTTTATGAGAGAAAATTAATAGAGGAGAGAGAATGAGAAAAAGCAAGAAGTAAAAAATAATAAAAATTTTGAAAGATAAAATTATTCTAGATGTGTTTTCTTTTATAAGTAATATGAAATTACTAATTTAATTAAATTTTGTTTGAAGTAAAGTATTAAAATATTTGACATAAAATTATTACAAATAATTTAAAGAGATATTTTTGATTTATTTTAATATAGAAATTATTTTTTTAAAAAGTAAAGATTAATTAATTTTTTTAAAAATACAAATAATGCTTTTCATTTACCATTATCTCTGTTGATTTTCTAACTATTCTTAATTTAGTACGTAACTCTTCACAGCCACACCTGTCTGTCTTTATTTTCAATCGCACTAATATTTCTTTTGATTTTTCTTATATATATTATATAGAGAGAGAGACAGAGAGTACTCCTAATTTCACGTGAAATAAGAATCCAATTAATTAGGTATTTTAAATTTCGAAATCAGTTTTGTTATAAAAGTACTTTCACGACATTTTTTCCTATATTATTGTTTTTAGTTTGTATTTTTTAATTAAATTCATAAACATATTAAGTATTTGATATTCAGTAAAAAAAAAAAAAGATGTACAATATAAAATAAAAATTACATCACTATTTGTACATATTTGATGTAATAATTTTAATTTTATATATATATATATACACACACGTTTTATCTTTGAATATTTACATAAAGAAATGAAAAGTTTTATAATCTCTATTAAATTAAATGTTATTGTTTTAAACTAATTAGCTAATGTCACCAAGTTTTGAACTATAAAAGTTCATATATGTGTGGTTAGAAAGCAGTAGTAGGCTAGTAGCTATCGCATAAAGTACGCAAATATTAATAATAACTCTTTGCAAGTGATATTTTATGGAATAATATATGAATTTTGAAGATGGAATTTTTTTTAGAGGAGAGGAATTGTAATATTTTAAAATTATAAAAAAATAATAATAATATAGTAATTATAAAAAATAAAAATAAAAAGTCACTTAAAGATAAATTATAATTTTAAAATAAAATTGTTAGTATAAGAGAACTTTTTAAAATTAAAAGATAAAATAAAATAATATATATATTTTATGTTTATCCAAAATATTTGAACAAGATAGACATCTTAAATAAAAATAAATAAAATCCTATTTTAATTAGAAATTTGGAGTATGTAGCGAAATAGATATTGTGAATAAAAAATTTCATGTTTATCCCAAAACTCACGCCACTTTCATGACTCCTAATGGGTTAATTATATTCCATTAAGAATTAAAAACCTCCTAAGTAGATTAAATTTATATACATATATAAATTTTTTATTATATCAAAAAAGAAACAAAAATTTTATATTTATTCTTCTCATATATGCCTCCCATAACAACAATTATAAATAAATAAAAGTTTACGAAGTACACTAGGTAAGCTTCTTAATTACTCTCCCTCACTTTATTAGTTATAATTTAAAAATTAATAGTTAATGTTTGAAGGCTTTTATAAGAAATTTTATAAGACAATTGTTTGCAAAGTTTATACAAAATCGTGAAGAAAAAAAAAAGTATTTTCAAACTCTTATACTGCTCAAAAAAATTTTATTTATATTTAATTAGAATTTTTGAAGAGTTTAATGAATATTTATTTATTAAAAACTAGGATATATTGAATATGTTATGAGTTTTTGAAATTTATGTTTTGAATCTGTCAGTTTTTAAACAACTTGAATTTTTGGATTGTTTTATACATTTTTCGATTTCAATTTCAATATGAAATTTTTAATTTTGAAATTAGACACAATAAATAAAACTTTGTCTTTAGAATTATTATAAAATTCTATATATTTAATTTTGTATAGTTCTATGAATTTTAAATTTTTTGTTGAAAATAGTAAACTTTGATAAATTACAATAGAATTATGCAATTAATTAGTGGTATTGTAAATGTTAAAAATATGTGAAAATTTTTACTATATATTATCTTTATTTTATTTATGATGTGTTAAAATTTAATAATTTTTAGAGCAGATATATATTTTACAAATTTTTGGTTTAAAAATGTTCACTAGCGAAAAGGTTTTTAGCTTATTTACATAACCAATTTTAAAGCTCATTTTATCCATGAAAATAGATTCCAAAGTATTTGAAATTTTTTTTTTTTTTATGTATAATCACTTTTAAGTTATAAAACTACTATAAAAATTTATTTAATATGATTTACCAATTTTTTAAAAAAAAATATTTAAGTACAGCAATGTTGATTTTCTTATGCTGACTGTTTAAAAAGTTAGTAAATAAAAATAAAAATAAAAAAATTATTTTTATAATTAATATGCATTCAACTTTAATTGAAATTTTGCTGGACACTTAAATATACATCTATAAAAATTATGTAATTTTATAACACCAATTAAGTCCAAAATAAATTATAAAATTTCTACTTGTTACGAAAACAATGAATAACTTTGTGAGTAAAAATAATGAATTTTTTGAAAATATAGATTAGACCAAAGAATTAAACTAAACTAGTTGATATTTATATATATATATATATATATATATATATTTGAACTAGTTGATGATTTTAGCTGTGTTAGTTATTTATATTAGATAATTAAACTGACCCTACTTAAAATATTAAATATATGTTTGATTTATTTATTTGAGTATAAGTTTATTTGTTGTTATAAAAAAGTGTTTGTATTATACTATTAATTGGAGTGAAATAATATTTTATGAATACCTATGATCTATGTCTCAAATTTTTCTACGTACAATTTAGCATTGTTTGATATATATATTATTTTATACATGTCATTATAAACATAAATTTTATTAAAGTTTTTAATCATATGAAGCCTTTAAAAAGAAATAAGATATTTTTATGCAAAATTTTTAAGTAAACATATGTTTTAATAGAATGCTTAAATCATCCAAATATAAATTTAGTATCTTGGAGCGATATGATATACGTTATGATAAGTTTAAGAGCCGTGTGCTGGAAGTGTCCTTCATGTAAGTTAGGGTACTCGGTGATTAAAGAGTCCTTACTGTTAGTTCGGACCCATGTATGCATGTGAGAATTATGTATGAAATTTTAATATTGCTAAATTATAAGTTAAGTTTCACTTGCATATGCCTTTCACACGTGCTAATTACTGACGGATGACTTATGTAAGTTTAAAAGATGATTCATGTTACTCTTAAAGAAATAAATAAGTACTTTGAAAAGTGTTTCTAATAAATAGCAATATATTGCAAGCTTTTCTCTATAAGCATGTTGTATAAGAAATATAAATGTATTGCAAACTTTACTACATAACATAAGCACATTTTCGAGGAAATATAAATGTATTACAAGTATTACTCTATATGCATAAGCATGTTATAAAAAAAATATTTTTGTTAAATATGATTTTTATGTTGTATTGCTTAATGTTTCGATTACGGTGAATTTACTTAGTGAATAGTATCACTCATCCAAATTTTATTTAATACTTTTTAGGAACCCAAAAGAAAGATTTGACAATATTATTGAAAATTGTTGATCCCCTAAGTTAGTTTTGGTCTAGAGTACTAAATTTAAGAAATTTTATTGCTAAAATGTATTATTATTGAATTTTATAAATATTAAGCTTCAAGATATTAATGTCTTAAATTAACGATATTTTTATTATTAGACTATTTGATAATTTTATTTAACATTAATGATCCTTTTTTTAGTAGTTTTGGAACATTACAGTGCAAACTTCCATGTAATTCAGGTTTTCTTAAAAATTTAGGAAAATAATTATTTAATTACAAACTTCCCTCAAAAACTTATTGAAAGAAATTTTGGCATTCTAAAAACACGGTTCGGTTAAGATCTTAAAATTGATGGCTCCTCTCAAGTTGAGTTGACAAAGTTTAACCCTTGTAGCATGTTACACTCTTCATAATTTCTTTCCATCGCTCTTAATAATCCTTAGTTTATGCAATTTGCAAACAAGAAGTTGTGATTAATGAAAAGGAAAATCAAACTATATAATTTATCCATCAAATGTAGCCTCAAAGACAATGATAAGTTGTAAGAGATCGCATATCATCAAATGTGACAAGCATGCTCTGAAGCACAAGATGGTTGTTTGTATATTCGAATGTTATAGTAAGTTATATTTGAATTATATTAATTATGTATAATATTGAGACAAAAAGTTTTATATAATGTTTAAATTATATTAAAATACTAAATTAGTATTAAAAAGTATACAATGAAAACAAGTTTGTAAATAATTTGGCCATACAACACATTTATGTTATCTTTAAAAATAATGGCTAAATAATTCATTGTTTTTAAAAACTATAAAAAAATAATTTTAGTTTTTTAGAACTAACCAACCAAAAAAGCCCACAAGTTTTCTCGGTAAACACACTTAATTACCCCATTTAGGAACTTAAATAAACATTATCCAGTTGCCACCTACTGTGATTCGTACGCTCAAAACCTTCTTTTGCAAGCAGTAAACATAAAAACCCAGTTCACCAAGATTGTTGTGCAGACTTCTCTTCGCTTTTCTCAACTTTTGTTTTTTTATTTATTTAATTAGAAAACATCAAATTATAAAATGCATCAAATTAAATGTAAAGTTAAATATGTACAATAAAGAAGTAATTATAGAACTCATTACTCAAAGAACCAGAACCAATTAGATTGCATAATGTGAATTATAATATGTATATAAAGAGTTATTCTTAATTAATAGGTGAGTAAGTTTGTCTATCTTTCAAAAAGAAAAAAAAATACATATTGTATTTAAACTATATATTTTCACTACTAAAAACATATTATTATTAGAGTGCTATATTTATTATTACTTTTTGCAATTTCAAAAAAAAAAAAAAAAATGTTACGTCTATTATCACAATAAGACAATACTATGATATAACATAAAAAATGTCTAACCCAATTTGCTCCCGAGTGGAAAACTTCAAAGGACTTAGCACAGTACCGTAGGCTTCTTTCTACCCAGAAGGTCAAGGCCAAGGGGTCTTGTAGCACAATAATAACCTCATCAAGAGATTAAACATGGCAGAGATGGTAAAAGTGGCTTAACCTTTGACGCTACACTATTCTTTTACAAAGCATCCCCTTTTCACCAAGGTATATGCCCGACCCTGAGCAAAAATATCTCAAATTGTCTGTACAAGTATTCATCACCAATTTACCTAACCCTACATATCCTTTTTCTTTTCTATTTAATTGCAGAACCTCTCATAAAAACATACACCTTTTGGCTTCACCTAATATTTGAATGTTACACGGACTGCAGAGAAGAATACAAACCTCCTTGCAATTACTAATCAGCAAATAAATAGCTTATATATTTGGGTAAATTCACAACAGAAGCATGAGTATGCAACAAATTCACAATTCACACAATGTAGGAAGAAATAGCTAAATTTCAAAATATAGCAATTTTAGCTCAGTTATACACCTATGTAACCAATTCACATTATCAGAACCACAAAGCTGTACAAACAACAATCAAAGAAATTATAATTTGAACATACTTACAAAAGTCCCACGAGCAATCACATCCTAATCCTAAGAAAACAAAACGACAAATTAAAAAAAGATAAATTAAAACAAAAATATGCAGCATAATGCACTATATGATATTGTACAGGAGAAAACTAACAGTGTATGAATCATCTTACTCACATTGAAGCTCCTTCCTTTCAACGCAGCAGCCTCACACCTCCAATGCATGGTCCCCGAGAATGATCATTCCATGGATCAGATGCAATGCACTTTCATTAGAATATGGACATAGACAAAAACGTAGGATGTAGACATGACTATTCATCAACAAAGCCACATTGCAAAATTGCACATTAACATATGCATGTCGGGACAAAGGATTAGGTAATGATTCATATTAGGAACAGAAGACAAATCACAACCCTCTGTTAATACAGCATAAAGCCAGAATCCAGGCACAAACACTATATTAACTGCCATTGTAAAATGAATATATGGCGTGAAAACTCCCATACATGATCCATTGTTCACAAAATAAAAGACCGCAAATATGGCAAAAATGGACATATCATAATACAATTTTCCTTTAAAAAAACAATAATAGCCATTAACATTAGTATTCTCCTAATAGACAAACCAAGGTACCTTCTCCTCGGTGCCTTTATAAGCATCTAAGGACTGGAGGGATTGCCCAGAAGCAGTAGAAGATATCCTGAATGAAAAATTAAATTAGATCTCCCATACCCGAAATTATTCAAGGGAAATTAGTATTCAAACGTAAACCGTCAACCAAGCAGAAAATGAAAAATCAAACTCCAGGACACTGAAAAGAGGCCAAGAGAAACAAGATAAAAGGGGAAAAATAATAAGAAAAACACAACAGGGTGAGGAGCTTCTGAGTTACCATCTCAATGAAGGCCCTTGAAGACAAATCTAGAACAATAAATCGAAAATTGGATATGGAAAAAGATCCAATCCATAAACCAGTGCCAAGATATGGATACATTTAGAAAGGAAATTCAATATATTTGTAAGAGATTTTCATATTAACTAATCATGAATTGTTACAAGGGCAAAGAGACACTATTGGCTAGTGGTCTTACGATAGAAAAGTACATCCCACTTGAAGGACCCGCCAGTAATGAGTACTCCACATAAATATCACCTTTTGACTTTACCCATGCCAAAACTGTGCAAAAAGCTCCCAGGAAATCACCAGAGATAATGCCCAATGATTAGAAACTAAATGTCAAGTATGTAATAATGTACAAATATCTAGGTAATGGGAATTCTGGAGTCAGAAATTCATCGACAGGGCTCACTTGCCAGTGATGAATGGATGGTTCAGTGCTTGTGAAGCAGTTAACCTCTTATCTGGATCCAAAATAAATATTTTATCTAGAAGATCCTTAAAATCAGCCAACATTTTTGGATCCTCACCAGCAGACCCAATAATAATTGATCCAATATCTTTTGGCTTTACATTGAGAATTAAACGCTTGATAGCCTGCACAGATAATCAGCACAACATGAAAGGGAGATATCAGCATATTAAACAAGTAATATTAAAGGGTTGTAATGATACAAAGCCATAAAAGGAATGTATACTTTTTTTGTAACAGGATCCTCTTCGGTAGCATGAAAATTTAAGTCATGGTCAAAATGCTGATCTATAAAAGCTCCCTGAAAGAAAATGAAGTGGAGATATTAGCCAAAAACAGAATATTCAAATTATAAAACTCAAATATATATATATATATATATTCACAAAGAACAAAGAAGACAATTCATAATTCAATAACATGAGGAAATTACTGACCTTTCGAAGCATCTTTTTTGGAAAAGGTCCTTTCAATTCCATGTGGAGGCGTAGCATGTCATTGTTAGTAGAACCAGGAAAGAGCACTTTACCTGTATAAAATTCATATAAGCAGCAACCAACAGACCAAATGTCCAGAGGATGATCATAAGGCAAACCTAGAACTGCAACAATAATGCATTAGAGAAATTAAAATAATGAAAAAAGAAAAATAATCAAAATTGGAGATATTAAATAGGAATGTCTACAGTTTAACTTACTTATTTCAGGGGCACGATAAAAGCGGCTAACAAGATAAGGTGTGATCTCATTTTTACCAGCAAACATCGCATTACCAAAATCACATAACTTCAATACATTTTTTGCCTCATTTACCTGGGAAATTAACATACTGTTAGACTAGGATGAATAAATCAAAAACAAAACAAAACAAAACAAAACAAAACAAAAAAAAACTCAAACCTACCAGCATGTTATCAGGCTTAATGTCGCAATGAAGGACACCACAATTCTTAAGATGCTTTAGAGCAATAAAAAGTTGTTTAGCATATGTCCTGACAGCAGTCAGCTTGAGACCGATATTGCGTCCAAACTTCTTTAAGACCTCACGAAGATTCATATTAAGAGACTCAAAAACCAAGCACAAATGATTTCGGTACTTAAAACTTGACAGGAAACGAACACAATGGCGCTTGTTCTCTGGATCTTGACCTGCTAATTTCTTCAATATGACCAGCTCAGTCATTCCCGCCTTGTACCTATCTCAAAGTAAGGCAACAATGAGTCAGGGACAACAAAGGCATAAATATGTCTATTCAATTGATTGCTGCTTTATGTTTTGAGACATGGAAATCCGTACAGCATACAAAGTAGAACATGGGAGGGTTAAGATCACATAGTAACTCACATAGTATCATTACTGCGTATAACTTTTACAGCCACTTCTTCTGGTTCCCCATTAGCAGCCTTCAGGTTCTTTGCACGAACTACAGTAGAGAAAACACCTTTTCCATGAGCAGCAGTTATTTCATATCTTCCATCGAGCAATTCACCAAACCGGTAGCCTGAATTGGAGAGAACCAATATAATATAACATGAGAAAGGGGAAAGTATGCCACAATAAGGGAATGTCAACTAAAAGAAACATATGTTCATTTTCCAAATCAAATCTTAACAAAAATAGAAAAGAAGGTAAAGAAAGCATCCAAAAATGAATCAAATGCTTACTATAGTAGCCTTCAGCATCATCCCAATTGTCATTAAGACCACTCCTTTCAATCTTTAAACCATTTTCTTTCCCCTGATAATAAATAAAAATACCAAAAAATTTCAAATTGATTAATGTTGCCACTGCAAACTCATTGTTCAAAATATTCTCTACATTTCAGCTCATGCAATGTGCAAAAGAACAGTCATTGCAAAACAAAAGCCATATGAACTCAGAAATTAGAATGCAAGAACAGACATCCTCTAATTAGTGCATTTTCGATTATGTTTACAAGCTGAATAAAAATAATTCAAAAAGACTAAAAAGCTTGAAAACAGAACACGCAGAAAATATCCTAAAACGTAACAGCTTTTAGAATACAAGAGAAATGAGTAGGATTGATTTATGTGCACACAAAAAAAACGAATGTACCTAACAGACAGTGAATAAGATAAGACAGTAGCTAAACCAGAAGAATATTTATAGCCAATAACGGCAGAGACAGAATGAAGGACACAAGGCTTACGGCCAGTTTATGATTGTGTTGCTCTTCATAAGATAATTTTTTTTTATAACTTTTTGTATTTTGCTTGTTTGGTAAACTCAATTTGCTCCAGTTCTTTGGAAAGCAGATTCTCTAAAAAGACAAAAATTATTATATTTACATTTTCATACTCAATATAAATAACTATCCTAATTGATTGCTATGCCTATTTTAGTCATTATTATCTGCCATACCAACCCATTACTAATTTATCAAATATTAATATTATTGTTTATTATCAAAAGTACATTAAAAAATTTAAGTTTACCAATACTGATTTCTATTAACATCTATTTTATCTAAAGGACACCTAACTGATTTTTTCAAAAGCTGCAGAATACCAAATTCATCCTTATTAAGTTAAATAAACAGAAAACTTACACATTTACGAACTCCAGTTGGAGTCTCGCCAAAAATATCATCACAGAAATTGTCGTCCAATCTCTCACTCTGCATAGTTTCATACAACAAAATTTATAAGTTTCACACAACAAAAGGGAATAATTTCCAAGCCTTGGTATACCCAGAATTAAGATTAGGAGGTACCTAATCTAAAAATATAAAGCAAATAAAGTCAATCAAAATGAATACAAACTGTTATGAGAATGCCCACACCTTTGGACTACCCTCTCCAAGCCCTCCAGAACCAAAAGCAGCAACTCCATTTGGTGGAGGTGATTTCCCCATGGACAAAGATGGTTCAGCAACAAAGATATCATCATCATTCTTAACTTCTGGGAATGCATTAGAGATAGCTGCTGGTTGACTCGAATGAACTACAGATGCTCTATCTGGTCAACATTCAGAAAGAGAAACAAAAAAGGAGCTTCAGAATAAAGAATTGGCTACCATAATAGGATATGAACACAAAGAGATTTGGTAAATAATAGTAGATAGAGATGTTAAAAAGGGAAAATGCACTTTTGCCTCCTGCTATTACCGTAGTCATCTTACTCTTGGTGGTTGGCAGCTCATATGACAAAATCCTATGTATGTAACTATATTTTACAATGCTAATTGTCTGAATTAAGGATTTAGCACTATATTACGTCTCCACATCCTACACATACAAATGGAAATGCTATTATATAGACAAATTATGAATAAGAAAGCATAGTGTTCAAAAGTCTACAAAACAAAAACTGATCTGGCTGGGTGAATATCAATTACGTGGAACACAACAACTAAACCTGATTTTGATGGTTTTAGGGTGGGTTTAGGATTGCTATATAGCTATCAACAAAAGTGATTTTGTTAAAAAATTCAACATGTAGTTGTTTGGTAAACTAGCTTTTAGTCAGCTTTTTTAAGAAGTTCAGTGGTTACACAATCTTTTAGAAGTTGCACCATTGCAACTTCCAAAGGCTACTTTCCCAAATTCTGGCTATTTTTAAGGAAATCTTGTGTAATTTCCAATTTGACCCATATCGTAATAGCAACAACTGTTACAAATAACTACTAAAATCATTTAGTCATTGACCATTACTACAACTTAACAATTAGTTTACCAAACATAAAACAATTTTTATTATCTACAAAACTTTAAAATATTTTTACCAATCACCTAAAAAAATTTATACCACAGTTACAGTAGCTTTTTTCAATAGCTACATCAATACCAAATCAGCCCTTAATCTGGTCTGTCTCGAAAAATTTGATTATCTAAGCATCATTATAAAACTAAGAAAATAAATATCTACCTAAAACAGATAATTCCATTGAAGGCAAATGATAACTACCTTTCTCTGCCACCTTTGACTGTGGCTTTGACTCAGTCTCTTGTTGCATCTGCTTTTTGTTATATTTCTCTAAAATCGCTTGCTTTCTTCTTCGGCTTTCCTCTTTAATCCTGTCCAGATCATCCTGTTCCTGATCAGGATGCAATGTGGCACTCTCTTCATAGTCCTCTTGTTCATCTTCATCTCTGCAACAAAGATAAGAAATACGATCATCAAAAGATCAAATTGAAGGGAGTTTCTAGTTCTCAGAAGTCATTTTTACAATGTACATTGAACCAATCTTAACCAATTTCATAGAACAGATTTTAGAACCCAGAATCATAGCTAAGTCAGCTTACCTTGATTTTTCCAGGCTGTAAACTTTTACATCATGTCTTGAGTTCCTATATTGTGTATTCCTATGTGCATCTTCACGGCCTTCATACTTTTCCCTCTCTTTACCCATTCCTTGATCATCTCGTCTCTCCCTTGTCCAATCCATAATCTTATCAGAATGTCTGTTCCTCTCACTCACTCTTTCCCTCTCACTATCTCTGCTTCTATCCATGTTCTTAACCCTATGGTGACTTCTATCACTTTCCTTCTCTCTTTTCTTATCCCTATCCTGGTAAGTGTCCTTGCTACTATCTCTTACACTCTCCCATCTCCTGTCTCTACTCCTTTCTTGTTCCATCTCCCTTCTATAATCTACAGCTATGTCTTTTTCGCTGCTCCTTGCTCGTTCCTCTTGTCTTATCTGATCTCTCTCCAACTCCCTTTGCCTGCTCCTCTCTTTGTCGCTACTCCTTGCATGTGTCTCTCTTCTCCAATCACTGTCGACTTCCCTATCCCTGCTCCTTGCTCGATTCTTTTTTCTTCTCCTCTCTTTGTCCACTTCCCTTTCCCTTATCTGATCTCTATCCACATCCCTTTCTCTGCTCCTCTCTGTATTGTTGATCTCTCTATCACTTGCCTCTCTACTACCATGTTTGTGCTCTTGTACAGCATATTGGGCACCATAACTACCACTGTGATCTCTATCATCATCCCTCACTGAATCTGCTACATCATAATGGTGAACTACTCTGTCATCATCCAAGACATCCTTTTCACGATAGCTCCTTCTTTTCAGCAGGGCCGCCTCTTCTATCACACCCTCTGGATGAGATCTCTCCCTTGCATGATCATACGATATTGATCTGCTTCTCTTTCTCCTATCAGGTAGTTCAGCATGGTACCTATCAGGCGATGGTGAAAGTATTCTGGTCTTGTACTTATCCCGAGTTCTTACACGCGATAACCTTCTTGTTTTGCAAAGTTCGCTTGCATCATCAACAGTTTTTCCCTCATCACCATAACCAATTCGCTCAGATCTTCCTCCAGAAGGGGAACCCGATTCCTTCGGCCTTTTCTCTTCTATACAAGATTGATAATCCAAGTCCCCATTGACATGGATCCCAGAGCAAACTCTAGAAGCCAATTCGTTGCCAGTCTCATTGTGTTGATTTTTGGCTTCCTTCTCCAATGACGAATTACAAACAAGAAGATCATCATTATGATCCTTACCCAAGGTTCTTGATTTTCTATATTGTCTTTCAGGTGAGCCATTGACAGTCCCATCGTTCTGCAAAAAAATGGAAAGAAGATAATTTAGCGAGCAAAAACATGAAGTGTACTCACAGTGCAAAAACAGAACTTGACGGTTGGTTCATACGCAGCATTGAGAAAATACATAAGCCATTAGTCTTCACTGTTTGGAACTCCTGGGAAAAAGGGAAACTTCTTTTGCAACTCACTCATGTGCGTCCAGTTCAAACAGGTTCTCATATGTGTACGAGACAATTACTGACTAAGGTGCTCTAACAACCACCCACCAAACAAATTCATCATAAAATTCAAAGTAAAATTACCACAATTTGGCCACTGAGAATACTGTCAAGACATTTTCAAGAAAATAAGAAAAAGACGGTGGCAACAGCGCTTCAAACCTATAAAAGTTCAAGTTGTTGGAATGGCGATAAAATTCAAAATTCGAAGTAAAGATGTACTTAAAATTTCTCAGCGACCAAACAAAAAGAAAATGAACAAATAAAAATAAATGAACTGGAATGACAAATCAATACACACCAGATTCCACTTATCAAATTGATCACGAGCTTCAACATCCTCAATTTCGGTATAACCGGCACGAGACTCTGCTTTCTTCTCCTGAATCACATCGACACTCACACCACCACCAAAAGCCTCCTCATCGAGAATTTCCCCTTCCTCCACATCATCATCGGGGCAAGAACTACCTATCATTGAAGACCGAATAGGATCCACCGAAGGTGTTGAAGATTCAATATCTTGGCTCACACGTTTGTTTACCTCATCGTGTTTCTTGCTTCCATGGCGATGGCGGTGGTGCTTGTGGCGTTTGGAGGATTTCTCAACCTCGTCGGGGGAAGAAGACTGACGGTGCTTGCGGTGCAAATTATAGTCGTCGTTGGCCATCCGGTGAAAATGAAGAACCTAGGATTCGGGTAAGGGTTAGGGTTTTTTTATTTTTCAATTTTATCGGATAGTTTGCTCTTTTCTTTTCCTTACGGCCTTCTGCGAGGTAACGAAACGGTAAGGCGTAAGATATTCACGAAGTATATGCGCAACGCGGATGGGCGAAGCGAACTATGTATTGTATTTTTTTTTTAGTAATTTTATTTGTCCAGATTTTATATTAATTTTAAAATATAAATTCTATTATTAAATTAAGTAAAATTCACAAATATTTATTAAAAACTCTACACATCATTATTATAATTGCATTTTCACTCAAAAATATATTAAAAAAATTATTAAAAATAATACCCCTAAAATTTATAAGAACAAAAATAACACGTCAATAAAAATAGCACGTCAATAACATTAAATGGTGTTTAATTAGATGATATTTAATATTAAATGGATCAAAATTTCTACATTTTAATTTTAACAATTTTTAATTAAATGATATTCAATAGTGTTATTTATATTGTTATAAATTTTGTGGGTGTTATTTTTTTATATTATACACTCATCCTATCTAATTTAATAGCATGATCATGTTTTAAAAAACAAATACAAAATTGTCATGTTAAAGGTTTAATTTTTATTTACTTTATAAACGTTGAAAAAATTAAGACAATATATTTTATTTTCAGCTTGTTTCTTGAATCTGAAAACAAAAGATAGACTTTCCCTAAATAGATAACATAAAATGAAAAATTGTTGACTATGCATATATAACATTCTTAGAGATATATAAAAGGAACAATTCTACATATTAAATTACTCAAAAAATATTGAGATTGGAAAAAATATTTCAAAAATCGCTAAATCAAAATAAGGAAACAAGAAGAAGAAAAATTTGTTAACTTTAGTAAGAGACTAAGTGACGTATGTTGATTTTTTTTTAAGTTTCAATTTATTAGAAGATAATTTTGATTTGGTATAAATAAATAAAAAAAGATTGATTAGTTATGATAGATTTGGAAGGAAGAAAAATTAGTTAGACAATAATTAAGTTCAAAACTTTTAAATATGAATAAGTTACTCCAAAATTTGTAATTTGATTACTAATATCTTTGTATAAAATTGTAATTCCTAAATATCTTATTTAACAAGTAAATGAATTAATTGTAATCATTTTAGATAAGTTAATTTTTATTACTATCAAATAAACATGCTCTAAATACAATTTAGATTTAACAAGTAAAAATAATCACATACGATCTTATCCTTAAAATTTACTAATAAAGTATATGTGTTTAATCAATTTTTTTATTTTTTATTTTTACAAAATATTTTTAGAGAGTAAATAAATGTTATGACTTTTTGTATATAAAAATTATTAAAAACAAAAAATATCTAAGACTTTTTTAATTCTTTTAATTTAGAAAGAAAGAAAAAAAAACACAAAACGTTAACAATAAGTAATTTTGTTTTAAAAACTACTAAATATAAATTGTTATTTTATGGTAGAATCGAAAGTTACAAAATAACAATCGTTGTTGACCTCAATTAATCTATATTGGATATAGGCATACATATATAGCAACTCGTTTTGGAGCAATTAATTAACATGATAATTTATAACGGGTGAGGGGGTTAAATTTGAAAATTCAGAAATATCCTCCGATTTTAGTTAATATAGGATTTTTGTGGCATTTTTTTTCCTTTTTAGAATAATAATTTTTTGTACGTACAGGACCTGTCATTCAGCCATTTATATTATAACTGGTATCGCCGAACGTTTTGCTCTTGAATAGCCTCAATGCACAAGAAAGCAGTCCTTTAGATTAATTTAAACATACAAAAAAAGGCATTCCGAATTTCATTTAGTAATTTTCGTCTTTACGTCAATGAACAAGAAAGCTACCTTTAAGATTTATAAATAAAAAAATAAAAACTTTTATCACAAGTAACAATTTTATGACATTTTTTGTACTTACTAGTAGTCTAGTACTAATACGAACTTATGGATCCATTATCTGAAATTAGTACTCTCCTAGTCGCCAAATCTTGAACACTTTAATTGAGAAGGCAATTTCTGACTTTTTTTTATTTTTAATATATATATATATATATACATGGATGATTAATATATTTTTTTTTATTTTATAAAATTATCCCTATATTTTAATTTTAAACTATTAATATTGACTATTATTTTAAAAAATTTATTATCACATTAATTAATAACTCTAATAATCAAATAAGAATCACATTCAATAAAAATATGATAATAGTCAAATATATTGTGAATTAAATATTTTTCTTATTAATTCTTACCTCACAATAGAGGTATATATAAAAAATAAATTACAAGAGTCTTAAGTAAACTAGAATCGTGTATAGTCTAGAGTTCTATTACAGATAGACACATATATTATACACTAAATTACATGACTCACGCTAACACTCCCCCTCAAGTTGGAGCGTACATATTGACCATGCCTAACTTGCTTAGTGAGTCATAAAACACTTTCGTAGAAACTCATTTGGTGTGCACATCTGCAAGTTGCTTTCTAGTAGAAACAAAAGGAAAACTGATTAGTTTGGCGTCTAGCTTTTTTTTTATAAAGTGACCATCAACCTCTACATACTTAGTGCGATCATGTTATACTGAATTTTGTGATATATCAATGGTTGCTCAATTGTTGCAATACAACTTCATAGTACTTTTAGGTTCAAAACCCAAATCAGATAGCAAACTTCTTATCCACAGTAATTCACATATCCCATGAGTCATACCTCTATACTCAGCCTCAGCACTGGATTGCGCTACAACTTTCTGCTTCTTACTTTTCCATGTAACCAAATTACCTCCCACAAAAGTGAAATAACTTAATGTCGACCTTCTATTTGTAATATTTCCTGCTCAATCTGCATCTGTGAAGCCGCAAACTTCAAGATGGTTGTTATGTTTAGAGAACATTACTCCTCTCCTTGGAGCTGACTTCAAGTACTTTAAAATCCTCACAACTGCATCCATGTGACTCTCACTTGGGTTATACATGAACTGACTTACTACACTTACTGCATATGCAACATCTGGTCTAAAATGCGCTAAATAAATTAAGCGCCCAACCAACCTCTGATAGAGAGCTCGATCAGTTGGTACCTGATCTGGATACTCTGCTAGACAATAGTTTTACTCAATACAAGTGTCAATAGGTTTGCAATCTAACATACCTATCTCAATTAGCAGATCAAGAATGTACTTTCTTTGACACAGAAAAATTCATTCTCTTCCCCTAGCTACCTCAATCCCTAAAAAGTATTTTAGTTCACCCAAATCCTTCATCTCGAATTCAGAGGCTAGTTGTCTCTATTATCTATCCATCTCAATAGTATCATTGTCAGTAATTATCATATCATCAACATAAATAATTAAAGCATTTACCTTCCCTTATTGATGTTTGAGAAACAATGTATGGTCTGAATAACTCTGTCTATAACCAACATTCTGCATGAACTGTGAAAACCTTTCAAACCAGGCATGAGGGAATTTCTTGAGACCATACAAAGACTTCCTTAATTTGCATACAAAATTACTAGGAGAATCAACTACATACCTAGGTGAAAGACTCATGTACACCTCCTCGACTAACTCTCTATGAAGAAATACATTCTTAACATCAAACTGTCGAAGTGGCCAGTCTAAGTTAGCAGCAAGTGAAAGGAGAACCCGGATAATATTCATTTTGGCAACAGAAGCAAAAGTCTAATCGTAGTGAGTGAACCCTTTTGCTACAAGGCGGGCTTTATATTGATTCATAGATCCATTAGGATTATGTTTCACAGTGAACACTCAACGACAACCAACTGCCTTCTTGTCCTGTAGTGGAGGCACAAGTTGCTAAGTATCATTCATCTGTAACGCCTCCATCTCTTCATCTATTGCCTTCCTCCACTTTGGATCTTCCAATGCATTTTGCACTTTGTTAGGTACTAATACAATGGATACTTGATTTACAAATGATTTATATGACTTAGACAATATTTTAGTGGACATGTAGTTGACTACTGGATACTTTGATTTTGTATGAATATTTGGTTCATACTTTTTGGCTGGTTGACCTCGAGTAGACCTATTTGGTAACACATACTGTCCAACATTAGACTCAATACTATTAGTATCAGTGGGTGTACATACCTCAGATGAGTGACCTTCAGTATTAGGGAGTTATTGATCAAGGGTAAGAGAGGGAACAGTTGTGTCTTCATTTTGATTTTCAGTGATCGGATCTGGTGCTTGGATGCTTGAAGCATCTGCTTCTTCTATTACTAAATTTATCAGGATAAGAACCTCAACTGGACCCATCGAAATATCTCCTGATTGCGTTACTTCCACAGTTCATTCCAATTCTTCTCCCTCACCATGATATAGCTCTTCAAAATATGAGTTCTCTCCCTTAAGAGCAGTATCAGATGAGAAAAAATAGCACATATCTTCAAAGAAAGTGACATCTATAGTGACATAATATTTTCTGGTAGGTGGGTGGTAGCCCTTATACCCTTTTTGATAACCACCATAACCAACAAATACACACTTAATTGCTCGGGCATCTAATTTAAACCTCTAATTTTTCAGGAACATGGACAAAAACAACACAATCAAATACACGGGCAAGAAGATTATGAAATGATGATAGGAATACATGAGATGTGAGAACCTCAAATGAGATGTGTTCGTGAAGGACACTAGATGGGAGACGATTGATGAGATGGGAAGAAGCTTGTACAGTATTGGCCCAAAGATATTTTGGCATATTAGCACTAAATAGGAGTGCATGAGCCATATCAAATAAGTGACGATTTTTTCTTTCGGACACCCCATTTTGTTCTAGTGTTTGTGGGCAAGTAATTTGGTGAACAATTCCATATGTTTGGAAAAAAAATCTTGAAAAATACAATTAACATATTCTCCCCCATTGTCAGAACATAGGACTCTAATGGTGCTATTGTATTGTGTTTAAACACGAGTACGAAAATTTTAAAAAGTTTGAAAAACTTTATCTTTATTTTTAAGAAGAACAACTCATGACAGTCGTGTACAATCATCAATAAACAACACAAAATACCTCATACGAGATATAGTAGGCTCTCTAGACGGTTCCCAAACATCAGAATGAATTAATTCAAAAAGAATTGTACTTCTATTAGAAATACTTGGAGAATAAGTAGTATAATGACTCTTGGCCAGCACACATGTCTCACAACGTAAAGTAGATTCACTCACACCAATAAATAGAGTAAGCATAGATTTTTTCATAAGACTAAAAGACGGATGCCCTAAGCGATGATGCTATAACCAAATTTTACTTAGCTGGTCAGAACTCGAAGTCAAAGCGGTGCAGGACTATGCTCCTGGTTTCTCCATTGCGTAGTTTTGTTCCAAACGAAATAATCTGTTTCTCAAATACCCCCGACTAATTATTTCCCTGGTAAGAAGATCCTGAAAAATCACATACATAGGATAAAAAGTGACAAAACATTTAGACGCAATATTCAACTCTAGAATAGATATTAAGTGATGAGATAAATTCGGTACATATAAAACATTTTGGAGTTGTAGGATTGAGGTAATACAAACTGGACTCATCCCTAATACAGAAAAAATTTCACCATTAGCATTCGTAACATAAGATACTGGTGGGGAAGACAAGTCAGTAAAATAAGATTTATCATAAGTCATATGATTAGATGCACTAGAATCAATAATCCAAGTATCAGATCTAACATAGTGAGAAACGTTTGAAATCATACCAATCTTACTACGACCAACTATAGAAGCT